>CM040439.1:56268626-56515277 GCA_022702705.1 Papilionanthe hookeriana x Papilionanthe teres | reverse complement strand
GGCATGTGCATCATTCCATAGCCATCCTAAGTCAAATTTGCCAAAAATGGCAAAGGAGAAGTGACCATTTCTCACTCTCCCCTCACTTGGATTTACCTTTTTTCAAATAATTAAAACTCCTCCCTAAACTCCCATGGCAGCCATTAGACTCCTTCCAAACCTCCTAAAGGGTCTTAAAACTAGCTCAAACCACTTTGGGCAAAGGTTTAGCCAAAGAACCAAGGGGCTAACCCAAGTTAGCCACCTTTAACCTAAAATCTAAGTTCCAATTGAATCTTAACCATGGAGCCAGCAAATACTCAAATTGAATCCTCCACTCAACCTCTTTGACTTCACTGAGCTCAGACATGACCTGACCTTGGCCGGACCACCACCTCAGCAGCCGGAAACCACCAGTGCCGAGAGGTTCAAATTGGTTCAAAAATCAACATCGAGCTCGTTGAGCCGTCCCATTGCTATCGGTCGCGGAGCTTTTCTTCTCCTCACCAAGGCAGGTATTCCCAGCCCCTAACTCCCCCTGGGAAGCCCTCTGACCATGGCTATTTAAATAGCTCTCCCCCAAGGCTAAAAGGTTGGATGCACCGAACCCACCCAAAATCCCCATCCAAGTGACCTAAATTGCTCTCACATCCCAGAGAACTTGATCCCCACTCGCTCTCCCCGCCTCGAACTCCACCACCTGAGCTCAATTTCCCAGTCAAAATTTAGGCCAGAAATAGGACATCCACCAAACCTCAACCAAATCAAAATTAACTCTTTCCACACCATCACCAGAGGTAGAGAAGAGATTCCACAGTGAAAGCTCCATCAACTGAGGTCTCTGCATTAGACTTCCACCAAGGCCGCTCACCATTTGGAGTAGTTCTACACAAACTTTAAATGGAGCTCGAGTGCTACTTACAGGAGCTTTGCCTGACCCCTCTGAAGGTGTCACAACCATCCAATTGAGGCCACACTTCTTGGACTAAGTTAATGGCTCAAAACACCTAAACTTAAGCTCGGGTTAGGCCTTCCTGAAGAAAACATGAAATTAAAACTTGATCAACCATATGGATGTGTGGAGCTAGGTTAGATGTAGGTGTAGTACCAAATTTCACTCAATTTGGTTGAGTATCGGCCAAGATTTTAACCCTAAAATGCGGACGGTGCTCAGTTCACGCCAGTCGGAGACGATGATGGAGAGCCGTCGCATCGCGCTTGTAATAAATGGATGGTCGTGATCGCGCTGGATGAGCAAATTATCCATGTACAGCTGGAGACGCGTGGCATCGAGGTGGATGGCGGCGCCAAATCGAGAGAAGTCTCGTGGAGTTCAGAGCCGCCGTAGGATGATGTGGCTGCTGCCTCTTTTAAATAGAAAAATAGGGTTTTTATTTATTTAATTCAATGAAAATTCAAAAATGCATAACTTTGCAGAGAAAAATCCAAAAATTAAAAAAATACCCTCTTGCTCAGTGAACAGAGTAGAATAATATGGAATTAAAATAAAAAATATTTGCTTAGTATTTATTTTTAAACTAATTAAACACAGTAAACCTTAAATCAATTCTGCATTAACACACACAATTCACCATGGCTTGGGTCTATGGGGCTTTTGTTCCCTCTGTCTTTGGAAACATTCCCTAAAATTTTCAAGGCCAGAGGAGATCCCTAGGCAGAGAACCATATTTTCGAAGTTTATGTGCCTGATTTGATAATTTAGATATAATAATTAATAAAGCAGTTGGAAAAAATCTAGGAAAATTAGGATAGATTCCCTATGGCCAAAGGAACTTAGGAAAATTATTTCACGAACTAAAACACTAAATATAACCTTAATTGCTCACTTGACCTAAAACAAATTTTGAATTAATTAGAACAAACTAAAAATGGAAATAACTCAAAATCAATTCTCCACTATTCTTTAAGATAGGAGGAACCCCCATAAAAATTTTAAAGTCCTTTGGGATAGATTTAACCCAATAAAACAATTTCTTGAGTAACATAGCCATTTTGAATATTAAAAAATTCATAAAACCCAAAATACATTTAAGAAATTCACCAAATTAATTTTGAGAGTTCTCTATGATCAGAGAAGCCCAAATAAAATAAAATTGCATTTTTCATAAAAATTTGATTTTTAATCATTTTTTAAATATTTAATAATTAAGAAATCATAAAAATCATAAAAATATAAAAATTCACCAAAATGTCACTTTTTGCCTCCCAATCACTGGGAACCATTAAAATATTTTTTCTTAAGTCTCTCAGCTTAAGATATTAATTTTAAAAGCCTTAGGATAATTTTTAACATTTAAAAAAATGAATTTTCTTATCCTCTCACTAAAATAATTCTAAAAATCAAATAAAAATCGAAAAATGTAAAATTTGCTTCTCTAGGCTCTCTGACCTTGGAGAGATTTTTGAAAAATATAAAACATAATTTTCTACTTTTAAAATATTTTATATTTAATTAATACTCTAAAATTTAAAATAATTATTATATTAAAATTAAAATTTAACTAATCATGAAATTTGGTCCAAGTGAACCTCTAGCCAATGGAAACCTTCCATAATTTTCCTAATGATAGATAGTTAGAATTTATTAAGTTTTTGAATTTCTATTGAAAACCATAATTTTCCACTAAAAATAATTCTAAAAATAAAATAAAAACCAGAAAATTACATTTTCTCCTCTGATATCTTAATTGACATATGAGAGAGGACACATAAAAATTTCAAAGTCATTATGATTTAATTTAGTAAGTTATGGGGTGATTAAGTTTAATAGGGCATAAGGGTAATTAAGGAACCTTAACCCTAATTAACATTTAGGCTTAACCATGGGTAAAGAAGAAACATTTGATCTTAATTGTTTACTTGGATGACTCGAAACTTAGTGGAATGAAGTGGTAGGAACTTACTAATCACCATCAATATCAAAAGGAAATACTAAGTACTTAAAATCTTTAAGATTTGGAAGATTAATCAAGTATTAATGGTAGGGTTAGGGGTATGATCTAAGAAGATGTCTATTCCTTAATCTAAACCTCTAGCCAATGATTTAATTAAATTTATTTAACTCTTAACAAAGCTTAAAGTGAAATAACCTAATTAATCTAAAGTGATTAAAGAGAAATAATGATAAAGTAATAATAAGAAATAATCTTAAACATAAAGAATTAACTTAAAATTAATTGAAATAATTTTAAAATAATTAAATTAAAAATAATTTGAAATATCAAAATTAATATAAAAAATAATTTCTTTAATAAATTAAAAAATAATTTAAGATATTTAAATAATTTCTTTAATAAAACAAAATAATAATTTAAAACTTTAAAATAATTTCTCTAATTAAATAAAAAATAATTTAAAACATTTAAATAACCTATTAAATAAAACAAAAATGAATTAAAATATCTTAAGTTAAATAATCAATTAATCAAATAATCAATTAAATTAAATAATCAATCAATTAATTAAAACATTGAAACATCTTAAATGCAACAATCAATTTAAAATCCTTTAAGAACATTACTATAATTAATTTAAAGACTTTAAGAACTAAATTAAATCACCTTAAAGAAACTATTAATCCAACTATAATTAAATTGGTTAGGTTCCTTAATGGACCAACTTAGCCCCAAAGGCTTTCCTTTCATAACTTCTAAATGAAATGTCAAGTGAAATGTCACCTCTCGCATAAGACAATTAAAACATCTAAGTTCACTGAGCAAAAGTCAAGACTCTACTAAACCCCGAATGATCAATTCATCCAAACAATCAAATAATTTTGACTCAAGATAAATCCAGAGGTTTTGAAAAGATGTTCGAGGCCCTACCCCGAGCACTTCCTCAATCTGATGGGTTGTTTCAGAAGAACAATTGGACTTCATTGTTCTTTGACGAAGAAAATCATCCTTAAAAACAACTAGGATTTCAACCTAGACGTCATAAGACTTGAAAGACAACTAGGATTTCAACCTAGAAAAAGAAGACAACTCCATGAACTTAGCGAGCAACAAGGATCTAAACATGTACATCATAAGGTTGGTAGATGATCCGAACATTCTCTTAGCTTTACCTAGGAGTTTGTTGCCAAAATATATTTAGGCCCTAACATGAATATTTATTTGTAGTTGGAGGAAACAAGAAGACTCTTCAGGTATATATTTAAGTTTATTGCAATTTACATTTATTAAATGTTTTATTTTTCTATATTCTATAAACTCATGAAAATGATCGAACTCGGCATATTTAAATAACTTAAAATTTAATCACCAACAAAAACAAAACCTATAATTGTAACTAAAATTAAAATGTCTCGTTAGATGATCGAGAATACCTCAGATGATAGAACCCACGTGTTGCTAACGAGATTTTCCACGGTCTAAATGAAAGTGTGGAACTAATTTAGTTGAGTTTAGAAAATTCATTTGGATTAAGTGAATCGGATGAATAAAGTGGTGCCGGGATGATCGAACCGTGGGATCTTAATCGGTTCTGCTTAACCAACTTTAAGATTTTCCTTAATAATACTAAAGACATTGAATTTGAAACTCAGCCTTTAAACCATGAAACTTCTCTCATCTCTTGATTGTCACTTCTTAAACTAACTCTGCAACAACAAGGAGCTCGGAGCAAGAGCGGTGGGCAGCACAGCCATCTTTGTCAGCTTAACCATTCCTTAGAATTTAAACAACTAGCTATAGGAATTCGAGGTAGTTTGCCCAGTGCAACATAAATCCTCAACATTTCTTTAGGAATTTGCATAATCATGTTATGCAATTTAAGCCCTAACTCGTCTTAGGACTCCGAGGTAGTCGTTTGGTACGACATAAATCCTCATAATCTTCAAGGCTATTTGTACGATTATATCATATAAGTATAAGTCCTATTTAATTAAAATTGGCAGGATTGCAACATCAAATAATATCTCTCTAAATCGAAGCCAAACAAAGAGGATATTTTGGGAAGTTGTCAAGATTCCTTTTGGATCCTCAGCTTCCCCTGCTTCTCTTCCATTGGATCCTAAAATATGACGTTCCAAATTTGATCCAATCCCTCTTGAAATTCCAAAATCAAATCCTTTTCAATGCTTAAACTTTGAAATTCTTAAAAGTAAAACTTTAAGCAGGGGAACTTGTCGGCTTATAAAATTGGTTCGCGTAGACCAAACGGATGTCATAAAATTACTAGTTTATTTAATCGAGCTTCATTTTCAAGTGATATGTCCACTCTTCGGAATAGATATGTCACTTGTGATGGAATGCTCGTTTTTTTAAACTATTAATAACAAGGGATCAGTTTTGCCTCATATTTTCAAAAATCAAATGCTACTTTCCAAATTAAATATATATATATATATATATATATATATATATATATTTAAATTAAACTTAAAATCTAAAATTTGTCGACAATAATAATCGGTCATTAGGTCAAAAATTAATTTTTGGTCAAAAGTTAACCTATTAGGTCAATGTGTGGTCATTAGGTCAAAAATTAACTATTTCGACCAAAATCGACTTTTTGGTCAAAAGTCGACATATTGGGTCAATGGTTGGTCATTAGGTCAATGATCGACCATTTCGAGCAAAGTCGACTTTTTAGTCGAGATCGAATTATTGGGTCAATAATCGGTCATTGGTAAAAAATTTATTATTTCGACCGAAATTAAATTTTTAGTTAAAAGTTCAACTCATTGGATCAACGGGATGGTGATTGTGTCAAAAATTGTCCATTTCGACAAAATTTGACTTTTGATCAAAAGTCGATCTATTGGGTCAATGAGTCGGTAATGGGTCAAGAATCGACCATTTCGACCAAAGTCGATTTTTGGTCAAAAGTTGACCTATCAGGTTAATAGGTCAGTCATTAGGTCGAAATCGACCATTTTAGCAAAATCGACTTTTTATTCAAAAGCTAACCTATCAGTCAATGTGTGGTCATTAGGTCAAAATCGACTATTTTGACCAAAATCGATTTTTAGTCAAAAGTCGACTTATCAGATCAATGGGTCGGTCATCGAGTCAAGGATCGACCATTTTGACTAAAGTCGACTTTTTAGTCGTAATCGACTTACTCGGTCAATAATCGGTCATTAGGTAAAAAATCGATTAATTTGACCAAAATTAAATTTTTTGTCAAAAGTCAATCTATCAGTCAATAAGGTGGTCATTAATCGTAAATCGACCATTTTGACCATACTTGACTTTTTGGTCGAAAAATTAACATATTTAGTTAATGAATTGGTCATTATGTCAAGAATTGACCATTTTGACCAAACTTTACTTTGGTCAAAAGTTGATCTATTGGGTCAATGGGTGGTCATTAAGTTAAAATTTGACTATTTTGACCAAAATTGACTTTGGGTCATTGAACTGGTCATTGGCTCAAGGCTCGACCATTTTTACCGAAGTCGACTTTTTGGTCAAAAGTCGACCTCTTAGGTCATGGTCAGTCATCGGTCAATGATCGACCATTTTGACCAAAGTTGACTTTTTGGTCAAAGATCGACTTATTACATCAATAATCGGTCATTAGGTCAAAAATCGACTAGTTTGGGCAAAATCGAATTTTTGGTCAAAAGTCGAGCCATTGGGTCAATGGGGTGGTTATTGGGTCAAAATTGACCATTTTGACCAAAGTTGATTTTTAGTCAAAAGTTAACCTATCGGGTCAATAGATGGTCATTAGGTTAAAAATCGATTATTTCGACCAAAATCGACTTTTTGGTCAAAATTCGATCTATCGGGTTAATTTGTTAGTGATCGTCAAGGATTTACCATTTGACTAAAGTTGACTTTTGGTCAAAAGTTGACTTATTAGGTCAAAGGGTTGGTCATTGGGTCGAAAATGACCATTTTGACCAAACTTGATTTTTGTCAAAGTCGACTTATTGGATTAATAGCATGGTCATTAGGTCAAAAATATAAAATTTTGACCAAAATTAACCTTTTGGTCAAAATTGACCAAATTATTTAATGGGTTGGTCATTATGGTCAAGGATCGACCATTTTGGCCAAAGTTGATTTTTGGTCATAAGTCGATCTATCGGTCAATGAGTTGGTCATTACGATAGAAATTGACCATTTTGACCAAGGTTGACTTTTCGGTCAAACGTTGACCTATTGTGTCAAAGATTGGCATTAGGTCAAAAACTGACTATTTTGACCAAAATTGACTTTTTAGTCAAAAGTTGACATATTGGGTCAATGGGTTGGTCATTAGGTCAAAAACTGACTATTTTGACCAAAATTGACTTTTTAGTCAAAAGTTGACCTATTGGGTAAATGGATTGGTCATTGGGTTAAGGATAGATCATTTTGACTAAAGTTGATTTTTGTCAAAAGTCGATCTATTAGGTCAATTGCCGCTCTTTGGGTCAAGGATCGACCATTTTCGACCAAAGTTGACATTTTGGTAAGTGATTGTCTTATTAAGTCAATAAATGGTCATTAGGTCAAAAATTGACTACTTTGACCAAAATTGAATTTTTGGTCAAAAGTTGAACCATTGGGTAACTGAGGTGGTCATTAGGTCAGATATTGACCATTTTGACCAAAGTTTACATTTTGGTCAAAAGTTGACTTATTTGGTCAATGAGTTGGTCATTGGGACAAGAATTAACAATTTTAACCAAAGTTGAATTTTCTTGTCAAAAGTTGACCAATTGGTTATTTTGACCAAAATTGAATTATTGGTCAAAAGTTGACCTATAGGGTCAATGGGTTGGTCATTGGGTCAAGGATTGACCATTTTGACTGAAGTTGATTTTTTGGTCAAAAGTTGATCTATTGGGTGGATTGGTCATTGGGTCAGAAATTGACCACTTTGACCAAATCAACTTTTTAGTCAAAAGTTGATGTATTAGGTCAATGGGTTGGTCATTGGGTCAGAAATTGACCATTTTGGCCAAAATTGACTTTTTGGTCAAAAGTTAACCTATTGGGACAATGGGTGGTCATTAGGTCAAAAGTTTACTATTTTGAACAAAATTTACTTTTTGGTCAAAGGTTAACCTATTGGGTTAATGAATTTTTCGTTAGGTCAAGGAATAACCATTTTGACCAAAGTTGACTTTTTGCTCAAAAGTTGACCTATTGAGTCAATGGGTTGGTCATTGGGTTGAAGATTAACCATTTTGACCAAAGTTAACTTTTTGGTCAGAGATTGATTTATTGGGTCAATAATTGGTCATTAACTAAAAAAATGACAATTTTGACCAAAATTGATTTTTGGTCAAAAGTTGACCTATTAGGTCAATGGGTTGGTCATTGGGTCAAGGAATGACCATTTTTACCAAAGTTGATTGTTTTGTTAAAAGTTGAAATATTGGGTCAATGGGTTAGTCATTAGGTCAAGGATTAACCATTATGACCAAAGTTGACTTTTTGGTCATAGATTGACTTATTGGGTCAATAATTGTTCATTCGGTCAAATATTGACTATTTTGACCAAAACTGATTTTTTTGTTTAATAGTTGTTCTGTTGGGTCAATGAGTTGGTCATTGGATCAAGGATTTATCATTTTGACTAAAGTTGATTTTTTGGTCAGAAATTGACTTATTAAGTCATTGGGTTAAGGATTGACTATTTTGACTAAAGTTGACTTTTTGGTCAGAGAATTACTTATTGGGTCAATAATTGGTCATTAGGTCAAAAATTGACTTTATTTACTAAAATTGACTTTTTGGCCAAAAGTTGACATATTGGGTTAATGAGTTTTTCATTGGTAAAGGTATGCCCATTTTGACCAAAGTTGACTTTTTTTTTCAAAAGTTGAACTCTTGGGTTAATGGGTTGCTCATTGGCAAGGAATGACCATAATATCCTAAGTTGACTTTTTGGTCAGAGATTGACTTATTGGGTCAATAATTGGTCATTAAGTCAAAAAATGACTATTTTGACCAAAATTGACTTTTTGGTCAAATTTTGACTTCGTTTGGTCAATGGGTCGGTGATCGGTTCAAGAATTTACCATTTCGACCAAAGTGGACTTTTTGGTAAGAAGTCGACCTGTTGGGTCAATCGGGTCGTTCTTTCGGTCAAGCATCGACTATTTTGACCAAAGTCGACATTTTGTCAGAGATCGACTCACCGGGTCTATAATCGGTCATTAGGTCAAAAATTGATTACTTCGACCAAAATTGAATTTTTGGCCAAAAGTCGAACCATCACGCGCGTGGTCATTGGGTCCAAAATCGACCATTTTAACCAAAGTCGATTTTTTCTCAAAAGTCGAACTATCGGGTTAATGGGCTTGGTCATTGGGTCGAAATCGACCATTTTGACCAAAGTCGACTTTTCAGTCAAAAGTCGACTTATCGGGTCAATGGGTGGTCATTAGGTCAAAAATTGACTATTTTGAACCAAAATCGACTTTTGGTCAAAAGTCGACTCTATATGGTCAATGGGTTGGTCATTGATTCAAGGATTGACCATTTTGACTAAAGTTAAATTTTTGATCAAAAGTCGGCTTATTGGGTCAATGGGTCAGTCATTGGATCAAGGATCGACCATTTTGAACAAAATTGATGTTTTGCTAGAGATCGGCTTATCGGGTCAAAAATCGGTTATTTAGTCAAAATCGACTATTTTGACCAAAATCGTCTTTTGGTAAAAAGTTAATATATTGGATCAACGGGTTGGTCAGTGGGTTAACGATTGACCATTTTAACCAAAGTTGACATTTTGGTCAAAAGTCGACCTATTGGGTCAATGGGTCTGGTCGTTGGGTCGAAATCGACCATTGTAACCGAAGTCGACCTATTGTGTCAATGGGGATGTCATTAGGTCGAAAATCGACTATTTTGACCAAATCGAGTTTTTCGTCAAAGTTAACTTATTTGGTCAATGGGTTGGTCATTAGGTCAATGACTGACTATTTTGACTAAAGTTGACTTTTTTGTCAGAAGTTGACCTATTGGGTCAATGGGTGGTCATTGCGTCAAGGATTGACCATTTTGACCAATGTTAAATTTTTTGGTCAAAAATTGACCTATTGGGTCAATGGGCCGTCATTAGGTCATGAATTGACTATTTTGACAAAAATTAACTTTTTGTTCAAAGGTTGACCTATTGGGTCAATGGGTTGGTCATTTGATCAATGATTGACCATTTTGACCAAAGTTGAATTTTTGGTCAGAGATGGAGTTATTATGTCAATTGTTCACCTTCTTTTGGTGAGGTCCTTCCATCCTTTTAGTGCTTAGGATCTAGCCATATGTTTTTCCCTTTGACTATCCTAGAAGACTAGAAATGGAACCCACCATTTAGCAAGTCAACCAAATCTAAACTCTCTTTAGAATCCTACATGGATGGTCATCAACCTCCAAATTACTTGGAAGGTTAGGATCAATGTGTAGAAAGATAAGGATGAGTACCTATGGGATGGTCAAGCCTCAGGATAGCCCTGGGTGGCCTGGTCTTGGTAAGGTCCAGCTTGCACACACCACATTGTTGCACATGCCTGAACATTGAAATCACTCACACTTAACCTAACCTCCTGACTCTTTCAGGAGACTCAGATGGATGGACCTCAACCCCTAGTGTCAGACTAAGAGGGTTAGGAACAACATATTGAGTGTCTAAAATGAGTCCTCTCATGGCCCTTGTGAGCTTAAGATGGCTCATGGCTCAACCAGAATGATTTAATGTTACTCACCTTGAACCAATCTTCATTTTTCAAAAATTTTCATTTTTGACCCTCGGGGCCCTAATCCCAACAAATTACCCAATTAACCCTTTAAAATCCCAAAATTTCATAAATTACTTAAAAATTCCTAAAATTCACTAAAATCATTTAAAGTTGCTCCCTACTATCCAATTTGACCAAAATTACCCAAATCTGACAAAATTTCCATAATTCCCAAAATACCCCCAAAATTACCAAAATGCCCTTCATAGCCAAAAATTTCAAAAACTCCAAAAAACCTCAAAAAATCCCAAAAATTCCCAATTTCATTTTCTTCAACTGTACCATAGCTCAATTTTGTCAAATTAATACAATTTTGCCAATAGTACCAAGTTGATTTATTTTTAAGCCAAAATTAACCCAATTAAACCCAATGTCAACCAAATTAACTCTAATTTTCTCCAGATAAAATTCCAAACCTTCATAACACTCCCAAAAACCAAAAATTTTATAAAGTTGACCCCAATTTGATCCCTAGCTTTTTCTAAAATTATCCAAAGCCCAAAGATCCAAGTTTCCCCAATTAACCCTCATGACTCAATCTACCCAAATCAAACCCAAAACCCCTCAAATTTCTCCAAAATGAATTCCAAAATCTTACTAACATCCCTACAAACCAAATGCAACAATAATTTGCGCACAATTTGCATTGAAACTCAACCCAAGCTCAACTCAAACCAAAATTTCCCAATTTGGCCTTAACTAACCTTGAACCCAAACAAGCCCAAATTCCAAAATCAAAACCCAACTAAAGTTGAAAACTATTTTTCAGACCCCCATAAACATTTTGCAACATTAATTTTACATCAAATCCAACACTAGCCCAACTTTGACCCAAAAGCCCAATTTTGGCCCAAAAGCTAAAATTCCTTTTCTATTGAATCCCATGACCCATGAAAATTCCCAAATAAATCTTAAATCGAATTTTAACATGTCCAAAATCAATTTCAATCAATTTTTTAATCGTTTTGATAATGCCACAATAAATTTCAAAATTTCAAATCATTCCATGAATGTTACGGGCCCATCCCCTTTATGCATTTTAAAAGCCCATAAAATCAAATTTTAAAGGCCCAACTTAAGCTTATATGTCATATTTCCATCATCCTAACATTTCATGACATTTTGATCATCATCCCATGGCATCATGTCCAATCTAATGCATGCATACATGGCATCATACCAAATTGGGTATTTTGGCATAATGAATTCGAAAACCATGAAAATCCAAAATTTCCTTCTACATGAAACTTTCCCATGACTCATGAGCATTATGGCATGGCATGTGCATCATTCCATAGCCATCCAAAGTCAAATTTGCCAAAAATGGAAAAGGAGAAGTGACCCTTTCTCACTCTCCCCTCACTTGGATTTACCTTTTTTAAAATAATTAAAACTCCTCCCTAAACTCCCATGGCAGCCATTAAACTCCATCCAAACCTCCTAAAGGGTCTTAAAACCTATCTCAAACCACTTTGGGCAACAGCTTTAGCCAAAGAACCAAGGGGCTAACCCAAGTTAGCAACCTTTAACCAAAAATCCAAGTTCCCATCGAATCTTAATCATGGAGCCGACAAATACTCAAATTGAAACCTCCACTCAACCTCTCCGAACTTCCCCGAGCTCGTACTCTGACCCGACCCCGGTCGGACCACCACCTCGCCCGCCGGAAACCACCAAGCCGAGAGGTTCAAATTGGTTCAAAAATCAAAATCGAGCTTGCCGAGCCGTCCCATAGCTATCGGTCGCGGAGCCGTTCTTCTCCTCACCAAGGCAAGTAATCCCAGCCCCTAACTCCCCATGGGAAGCCCTCTGGACATGGCTATTTAAACAGCTCTCCCCCACGGCCAAAAGGTTTGATGCACTGAACCCTCCCAAAATCCCCATCCAAGTGACCTAAATTGCTCTCACAGCCTAGAGAACTTGATCCCCATTGTTCTCCTGCCTTGAACTTCACCACCTGAGCTCAATTTCCCGGTCAAAATTTAGGCCAGAAATAGGACATCCATCAAACCTCAACCAAATTAAAATTCTCTTTCCACACCTTCACCAGAGGTAGAGAGAGGTTCCCCAGTGACCATCAACTGAGGTCTCTGCATTGGACATCCACCAAGGCCACCCACCATTTGGAGTAGTTCTACACCAAGTCTAAATGGAGCTCGAGTGCTGCTTACAGGAGCTTCGCCAGACCCCTCTGAAGGTGTCACAACCATCTAATTGAGGCCACACTTCTTGGACTAAGGTAATGGCTCAAAACACCCAAACCCGAGCTCGGGTTAGGCCTTCATGAAATAAACATGAAATTAAAACTTGATCAACCCTATGCATGTGTAGAGGTAGGTTAGATGTAGGTATATGACCAAATTTCACTCAATTTGGTTGACTATCGGCCAATATTTTAACCCTAGAATGCGGACGATGCTAAGTTCACGCCAGTCGGGGACGATGAAGGAGAGCCGTCGGATCACGCGTGTAATGAAAGGAGGGTCAGGATCGCGCTGGATGAGCAAATGATCCATGTACAACTGAGACGAGTGGCGCTGAGGTGGATGGTGATTCCAAATCAGGAGAAGACTCGTGGGAGTTCGGAGCCGCCGCAGGATGATGTGGTTGTCGCGTCATTTAAATAGAAAAATAGGGTTTTTATTTATTTAATTCAATTAAACTTCTAAAATGCATAACTTTGCAGACAAAAATCCAAAAATTAAAAAAAATACCCTCTTGCTCAGTGAACAGAGTAGAATAACGTGGAATTAAAATAAAAATTATTTGCTTAGTATTTATTTTTAAACTAATTAAATACAGTAAACCTTAAATCAATTCTCCACCAACACACACAATTCACCATGGCTTGGGACTATGGAACTTTTGTTCCATCTGTCTTTGGAAACATTCCATAAAATTTTCGAAGCCAGAGGAGATCCTTAAGCAGAGAACCATATTTTCCAAGTTTATGTGCCTATTTTGATAATTTAAATATAATAATTAATATAGTTGTTGGAAAATATCTAGGAAAATTAGGATAGATTCCCTATGGCCAGAGGAACGTAGGAAAATTATTTCATGAACTAAAACACTAAATATAACCTTAGTTGCTCACTTGACCAAAAACCCATTTTGAATTAATTAGAACAAATTAAAAATGTAAATAACTCAAAATCAATTCTCCACTGTTCTTTAAGACAGGAGGAATCCCCATAAAAATTTTAAAGTCAATTGGGATAGATTTAACCCACTAAATTAATTTCCTAAGTAACATAGCCATTTTGAATATTAAAAAATTCATAAAACTCAAAATACATTTCAAAAATTCACCAAATTACTTTTGAGAGTTCTCTATGATCAGAGAAGCCCAAGAAAAATAAAATTGCATTTTTCGTAAAAATTTAATTTTTAATCATTTTTCAAATATTTAAAAATTAAAAAATCATAAAAATCACAAAAATATAAAAATTCACCAAAATATCACTTTTGGCCTCCCAATCACTTGGGAACCATTAAAATATTTTTTCCTAAGTCTCTAAGTTAAGATATTAATTTTTAAGGCTTAGGATAATTTTTAACATTTAAAAAAATGAATTTTCTTATCCTCTCACTAAAATAATTCTAATAAATCAAATAAAAATTAGAAAAATGTAAAATTTGCTTCTCTAGGTTCTCTGACCTTGGAGAGATTTTTGAAAAATATAAAACTTAATTTTCTACTTTTAAAAAATTTTATTTTTAATTAATAATCTAAAATTTTAAATAATTATTATAATTAAATTAAAATTCAAAAAATCATGAAATTTGGTCCAAGTGATCCTATGGCCAATGGAAACCTCCCATAATTTTCCTAAGGATAGATAGTTAGTATTTATTAAGTTATTGAATTTCCTTTGAAAACCATAATTTTCCATTAAAAATAATTCTAAAAATAAAATAAAAAGTAGAAAATTACATTTTCTCCTTTGATATCTTAATTGACTTATGAGAGAAGTGACATAAAAATTTCAAAGTCATTGGGATTTAATTTAGTAAGTTATGGGGTGATTAAGTTTAATAGGGCATAATGGTAATTAAGGAACCTTAACCCTAATTAACATTTAGGCTTAACCATGGGTAAAGAGGAAACATTTAATCTTAATTGTTTACTTAGATGATTGAAACTTAGGGAATGAAGTGGTAGAAACTTACTAATCTCCATCAATATCAAAAAGAAATACTAATTACTTAAAATCCTTAAGATTTGGAAGATTAATCAAGTATTAATGGAAGGGTTAGGGGTATGATCTAGGAAGATGTCTATTACTTAATCTAAACCTCTAGCCAATGATTTAATTAAATCTATTTAACTCTTAATAAAGCTTAAAATGAAATAACCTAATTAATCTAAAGTGATTAAAGAGAAATAATGATACAGTAATAATAAGAAATAATCTTAAACATAAAGAATTAACTTAAAATTAATTGAAATAATTTTAAAATAACTTAATTAAAAATAATTTGAAATATCAAAATTAGTGTAAAAAATAATTTCCTTAATAAATTAAAAAATAATTTAAGTTATTTAAATAATTTCTTTAATAAAACAAAATAACAATTTAAAACATTAAAATAATTTCTCTAATTAAATAAAAAATAATTTAAAACATTTAAATAACCTTTTCAATAAAACAAAAATGAATTAAAATATCTTAAGTTAAATTATCAATTAATCAGATAATCAATTAAATTAAATAATCAATCAATTAAGTTAGATAATAAATTAATTAAAACATTGAAACATCTTAAAATGCAACAATCAATTTAAAACCCATTAAGAACATTACTATAATTAATTTAAAGACTTTAAGAACTAAATTAAATCACCTTAAAGAAACTTTTAATCCAACTTTAATTAAATTGGTTAGGTTCCTTAATGGACCAACTTAGCCCCGAGGGCTTTCATTTCATAACTTCTAAATGAAATGTAAAATGACATGTCACCTCTCCCATAAGGCAATTAAAACATCTAAGTTCACTGAGCAAAAATTAAGATTCAACAAAACCCCGGATGATCAATTCATCCAAAGAATGAAATAATTTGGACTCAAGATAAATCCAGAGGTTTTGAGCAAATGTTCGAGGCCCTACCCCGAGCACTTCCTCAATCTGATTGGTTGTTTCAGAAGAACAATTTGAATTCTTTGATGAAGAAAAACATCCTTAAAAACAACTAGGATTTCAACCTAGACGTCATAAGACTTGATAGACAACTAGGATTTCAACCTAGACATCATAGAACTTAGTGAGCAACTAGGATCTAAACTTAGATATCATAGGGTTGGTAGATGATCTGAACATTCCCTTAGCTTTACCTAGGAGTTTGTTGTAAAAATGTATTTAGGCCATAACATGCATATTGAGTTGTAGTTGAAGAAAACGAGAAGACTCTTCAGGTACATATTTAAGTTTATTGCAATTTACATTTATTAAATGTTTTATTTTCCTGCATTCTATATACTCATGAAAATGATTGAACTCAGCATGTTTAAACAACTTAAAATTTAATCACCAATAAGAACAAAACCTGTAATTGTAACTAAAACTAAAACGTCTCGTTGGATGATCGGGAATCCCTCGATGATGTAACCCATGTGTTGCTAACGAGATTTTCCACGGTCTAAATGAAAGTGTGGAACTCATTCAGTTGAGTTTAGCAAATTCATTTGGACTAAGTGAATCCGATGAAAATAGTGGTGTCGGGATTAGGGCTGTCAAAAAAGCTCATTGTTCGCGAACAGTTCGTGTTCGGTTAGCCAAAAAGTTCATGTTTGATTCGTTCGATAAGCAAAAGAGACGAACACGAATAATTTTTTTCGTTCGGTTTGTTTAACAAACCAAACACGAACATTGATGTGTTCATTCGTGTTCAGTTCTTTATTGTTCGAAATATAAAATAATTTAAAATAATATATATAAAAAATTATGGTATTTTAAAAATAATTATATATTATAAAAATTTATCATATTTTAAATAATTAGACTTCTATAAATTATAATATATGATAAATTAATAATAATAATAATAATAATATAGAATTAATTAGATTAATATAAATATTATAATATTATAATTAATATACTATACAATATATTAAAATAAAACCCTAATCAAAATCCTAAACGCCTTATTCGGTTTGCTTCATTTTGAGGAAGTATGGATTACCTGATGTGTACGGAATATCTGATCAATTTGCTTCATTTTGAGGAAGTATCCTATCAAAGCTAGGGTTGTCCAAAAGCTCGTTCGCGAACAGCTTCGTGTTCGGTTCGCCAAGAAGTTCGTGTTCGTTCGACAAGCAAACGAACCAAACACGAACGAAGTGATGTGTTCGAACATTTCAAACACGACACCGGCTCGTTCGTTCGTGTTCGGTTCATTTACACCCCTAGTCGGGATGATGGAACCGTGGGATCTTAACCAGTTCTGCTTAACCAACTTTAAGATTTCCCATAATAATACTTAAGACATTGAATTTGAAACTCAGCCTTTAAACAATGAAACTTCTTTCATCTCTTTATTGTAACTTCTTAAACTAAACCCTCTGCAACAACAAGGAGCTCGGACCGAGCGCGGTGGGCAGCACGACCATCTTTTTCGGCTTAACCATTCCTTAGAAATTAAACAACTAGCCATCGGAGTTCGAGGTAGTTTTCCCAGTGCAACATAAATCCTCGACATTTCTTTAGGCATTTGCATAATCATGTTATACAATTTAAGCCCTAACTCGTCTTAGGACTCCGAGGTAGTCGTTTGGTACGACATAAATCCTTATAATCTTCTAGGCTATTTGTACGATTATATCATATAAGTATAAGTCCTAATTAATTAAAATTGGCTGGATTGCAACATCAAATAATATCTCTCTAAATCAAAGCCAAATAAATAGGATAGTTTGGGAAGTTGCCAAGATTCCTCTTGGATCCTCAGCTTCCCCAGCTTCTCTTTCTTTGGATCCCAAAATAAGACGTTCCAAATTTGATCTAATCCCTCTTGAGATTCCAAAAATCAAATCTTTTTGAATGCTTAAACTTTAAAATTCTTAAAAGCGAAACCACTGATCTTTATCGAGAGTTTTCTTAAGTGACTTCAGACATTTATGATGTAATTAATTATAGGGGTTTGCCTTTATAGGGAACTTTAAGAACCCAGGTAATATTAACCCTGCTTAATTCCTTTATATTAAGCAGGGGAACTTGTCAGCTTATAAAATTAGTTCGCAGACTAAACGGATGTCATAAAATTACTAGTTTATTTAATCGAGCTTCATTTTCAAGTGATATGACTACTCATCGGAATAGATATATAACTTGTGATGGAATGCTCGTTTATTTAAATTATTAATAACACGAGATCGGTTTGGCCTCATATTTTCAAAAATCAAATGCTATTTTTCAAACTAACTATATATATATATATATATATATATATATATATATATATATATATATATATATATATATATATACTCCTCTCGAGGGTGGACTCCCCAACCTATGAGATGGGTAACCCAACCGTCTGCTAAAGTGTTGGTAGAAAGAGATGTTTCCCTCCTTGAACCTGGACAATATATGGATAACAACATCCGATGATCGAGATGGCTTCGGCAGGAGGTTATCCTCGAGCGTAAACCTATTTTCCGCCATCATTGCAGAATGTTTGATCATCTAAAGGAGAAATGTTATAAGGCCGAAACCAACTTAAAAAAACCAGTTCATACTAAAAGTGGGACTACTCAGGTAAGGATCCCTAGTGACTTACCTTCTCAAAAAAGTGCTGGCAATCTGAATGAAAATGGAAATCTGCAACAAACTGAGGTGAATTCTGGGAAGATGTTAATCACAGGGGCTGAACCTGAGGCTACTCCCCAGAATGTCAATAACAACATTAATGGAAAGAAGCACACCCACCAGGATGCTGCTCTGATGGAAGGAACTGAGGAAGACAACATGCTAAAGGAGACTGCTCCATCTCTGGACAAGATCAACACTATGCAGAGCAATATGGAAGAAGCCTGGCAGATACAAAAGACAAAAAAGAAAAGTAAATTAACCTCAGAACTACTCAAATTAACCCCCAAACCTCCTCAGAACAATGAAAATCCCAATCCACCAGGTTCTCCCCCTGCCACCAGTAGGGGTAGGACAAGATCCCAATCCCACCTTTTGCACCCCCCTCCCCCCAAAAATACCTTGATGTTTAATTTCCTTTGTTGGAACATAAGAGGGGCTTCTCACCCCCTCTTACAAAAGGCTACTTCATCTATATAAGAAACACCAACTTTGGTGTCTTGTTTTGCTTGAACCCATGGTTCGGAAAAACAATAAGAGTTGAGTTATCCAGATTCCCCGGATGCACACTCTTTAGTAATATCTCTAACAAAATCACGGGTCATTTGCGGGAAGGAAATCCAATGGAAGGTGAAGATTGATCACCCACAACTGGTTCATCTCCACCTCCAATTGAATGGCTTTGATTTAGTTGCCACTTTTGTTTATGCTTGGATGCACCAAGATTGCTAGGACAGGAGTTGTGGCTGAAATTCACGGAATCAGCTGTACTGAGCTCTCTAGTTGGATTATAGGAGGAGATTTCAACTGCATAGCTTCTACTGCTGAAAAAGTTGGGGGTAGAACACCTCTTCTCCCAAAACTTACTGAGTTTAATGACAACATTCAAAAAGCTGGATTATTCGACCTGGATTTCCAAGGGAATAAGTTTACCTGGAGAAGAGACTCTATTTGGGAAAGACTGGACAGATTCTTGGCTAACCACAGTTGGCACCAGAACTTCCTCCATACTATCATCTCTCATTTAAACTTTGCTGGATCCGACCACGGACCACTCCTAATTACCATCATCGCTTCTCTCGAAGACATCCCAATCATCTCCATTCGGATATCTCAACTTCTGGTCCAATCATCCCACATTCCTTGATTTGGTGGTCGAACATTGGTTTCTCGACACCTCTAATAACCCCCTTACTCACCTCTACAGCACTTGCTCTTGCGAGGTGGGTAGGAAGCTTAGGTCTTGGAGTTGGAACACCATTGGCAATGTGTTTCAAGAAATTGCCAAGGTCGAAAAGGAAGTTGCTAGTTTTGAAGCGGATGCTCTCGGGAATGATTGCTATGCCAATTTTGTGATACGCACGGGAGAAACTCCTTACTCTTATTGATCAGCGGGACCAACTACTTAGGCAGAAATCAGCCATATGTAAATTCGAAGAGGGAGATAGGAACACCAAGTTCTATCATGCTTTCATTAATTACAGGAGGAATCGCAATGCAATTCATTCAATTATTAATGTCCATGGGAATCTCATCGTGGATGGAGAGGAAATTGCCTTGGATGTCTGTCGGGTTCTATAAAAACCTTCTTACCCACAAGCCTACTAACGGACCTCACATTGATCCACTATTGTTCGGCAAGGAATACCATTACACCCAGTCCCTCCAACTTGGATGGTATTCCAACACATGAAGAGATTTGGTTGGCCCTCAATACAATTGATAGTTATAAAGCAGATTTGGACTCGATGGGTTCACTGCGACTTTTTAAGAAGACATGGAACATATGCAAGGAAGAGATCACCAAAGCTATTCGAGCTACTTCCGGGGAGTTGAGCTACCCCGTATTTTCATGCATCTACAATGATTCTAATCCCAAAGAATGCTACCTCTAAGATCTGGAATCGGTATAGGCCCATCAGCCTAACTTCGATGTCAACGAAAATTATTAGTAAAATATTGGTGAGTAGGTTACAACCCCATTTGGATAAGCTCATCTCTCTTAACCAATCTGCATTTGTGAAAGGAAGATCGATATGCGATAATGTTCTTCTAGCCCAAGAGTTGCTCGTTGGATCCGGATAAACCATGTAGGGGGGCAATCCGATCTACAAGTTAGATATAAAGAAAGCTTATGACACTGTTTACTGGAATTTTGTTTTGGAGGTGCTCCATGCCAGAGGTTTCTCACAGAACTTTTGCAATCTTATCAGCAGGTGGCTGCACCATAATCATCATTTCATTCTCATAAATGGTAACTGTTGGGGTGGCTTTAAGGCCACCAGGGGTCTTAAACAAGGAGACCCTCTTTCTCCTACTGTATTCATCTTATGCATGGACTACTTCTCTAGATTGTTGGAAGCCCGAGGTCTCCCCTATCCATATGCCAATTACCACCATAAATCTAACATTTCCATCTCTCATCTCATGTATGCGAGTGATATTATGTTGTTTTCTAGGGCTAACAAACCTGCAGGTGAAAGAGTGATCAAGTGTGTGCAACTTTTCCAGCAAACCTCTGGCCTGCAGTTCAATAATGCTAAAAGTGAGTTAATCTTCCCTCACCACTGTCCAGCAGAAATCTCTCACTGGATCTCTCAGACCACTGGCTTTTCTAAGGCTACTCTCCCATTCAAATATTTGGGGGTCCCTCTTATTAAAGGTAGATCCAAACGAGTTCATTTTGATGACATCATTGGCAAGATTCATACCAACCTCACCGAGTGGGCTCACTCCTTCTTGTCTAATGGTGGGAGAATTACTATTCTGAATAGTATTCTGACATCCTTCCTCCTACATACTTCAAACGACCCGTATGAAGAAGAGCACAAGAATTCGCATTGAAAGAATTTTTAATAGATTCCTATAGGTCGGCAATAGGAAGCAACATACATCGAAGCCAAGTTGGCAAAAGTTAGCTAAACCCTTTGGTGCTGGTGGCTTGAACTTTAAAGGGCTGAAACAACTACAACAGGTAAACCTCTGCAAGCTTTGGATTCAATTCAGGCAACAGACATCCATCTGGGCTAAATATATGAATGGCAAGTACTGCAAAGGGAAGCACCCAGCTACAATACAGGTCAGACCTGGGGACTCCAGAATCTGGAAACAAATGGTGAAGATTAGGGAGCTGGCTGAGTCTATGTACATTTGGGAACTGGGAAAAGGTGAGATCTCTTTTTGGCAGGATCATTGGTGTCCCGATGATATGCCGAGTAGGCCACCAAACCCGATCAAGACTCATTTTCCGATTCATCGATTGTTGGTCCTATGATCAATGGGATCCTTCGCTCTCCAAGCTTACTCCTTCGAGACCATTCGGTTAAGCAAGTGGTAAAGATCCCTTTGATAGATCTCGACCGATAGGATTATATGGCAAAATGGGAAGCATCGAGCCTCACTAAAACACTTTATCCGAAAATTAACAATCTGGAGCCCTACTGGGCTGGGGACTCGCAATTTGGAATAAATTTCTCACCCCATCCATGTCTTTTCGAACCTGGAGGATCTTCCACCATCACATACCCACCGATGATATTCTCAAACTAAAAGGGCTTAGAGGACCATCTAAGTGCTCTTTATGTGGCCGACAATCCGAAACAATTCAACATCTTTTTTCACTTGTTCCTTCTCCCAACAGGTTTGGACCATGCTTATTAACTCCGTTTAAGTTAAATACTATGAACTTAGACCGGTCGGACTTTTTCAGCTGTTGGCCGATCATAGTGTAAGATCAAGCTTGGGGTGGTACTCATTTATTGTGGCCTCGGTTTGTATGGGTCGCATAGGAATGGTGTGAAGTTTGATGAACTCCAAAGTAGTGTCTCTACTCGTAGTGGCTAATTGCCATTCATACATATCTAAACTTATCGAATTCGAAATTCCCCAACATCTTTAAAGATTCCTCTCAAGACCCACTCGAAAAGTTCGAGGATTCTAAAAGTTACATGGCAAGCCCCTAGTCCCCCATATATCGAAGTCAACATTGATGGAGCATTCTCTCGGAAATGATGCTTGGGTTTGGAGGGATCTTCGGGAATAATTATGGGAAATGTATTTGCTATTTCTATTCTCCTACCGATGTGGTCGACCCCCGGAGGCCGAACTCGTCCTGCTATCTCATCGGCGATCTCCTTTGCTCGACTCAATAACTCGGAATTACTTAATTGTGGAGGGAGATTCTAGGATGGTTTTGCAATATATGAATGATATTGTTCCCCCACCTTGGCACCACTTACTTGTGGAAGAACGAGAATCAAGGTGATTACACAAAATCCGCATATTACATTCTCATTCATTCTCGGGGAGGGCAACCGACCAGGCCTAATCGGTTAGCAAGGACTGCTTGTCGGCTCTCAAAACATTTTGGTTTCTACAAAGCCTCCTCCTCATTTATTTTTGCCTGCTGGAAGTCTGATATTTTCCGAGCTCCTCACTTCAGGATTATGGAGTAGTCTGGCTCGTTTCTCTGCTCTAACAGCTTTTTGCTTTGATCGAGGAACACTTGAAGATTGGGGTATACATGTAACTAGTGTCCAAGAAATTTGTTTATATATATATATATATATTTATGGTGCAATTGCCCACACATATTTATATATATATATTAGCACACTTGTATTTTGGTTTAGTTATTTTGGTATAGGTGGAGTTTTGGTAACTTGGAATAGGATCCCTTATTTTTGTGGGATCCTATTCCCCTCTCTTTGTACTCCTATTTGATATGAACATGTAGGGAGCCGAGTAGCTCTTTTTAAAAAATATATATATATATATATATATATATATATATATTTATTTATTTATATTAAGCTAAAAATCTAAAATTTGTCGACATCAATAATTGGTCATTAGGTTAAAAATTGATTTTTTGGTCAAAAGTTAACCTATTGGGTCAATGTGTGGTCATTAGGTCAAAAATTGACTCTTTTGACAAAAATTGACTTTTTGGTCAAAAGTTGACCTTTTGGGTCAATGGGTTGGTCATTGGGTCAATGATTGACCATTTTGTGCAAAGTTGACTTTTTAATCAGAGATTGAATTATTGGGTCAATAATTGGTCATTAGGTAAAAATTTTACTATTTTGACTAAAATTAAGTTTTTAGTCAAATGTTGACCCATTGGATCAATGGGGTGGTCATTGTGTTCAAAATTGACCATTTTGACCAAATTTGACTTTTTGGTCAAGAGTTGACCTATTGGGTCAATGAGTTGGTCAATGGGTCAAGAATTGACCATTTTGACCAAAGTTAACTTGTTGGTCAAAAGTTAACCTATTGGGTCAATTAGTTGATCATTGGGTCAGAAATTGACCATTTTGGCCTAATTAACTTTTTATTCAAAAGTTAACATATTGGGTCAATGTGTGGTCATTAGGTCAAAAATTGACTATTTTGACCAAAATTAACTTTTTAGTCAAAAGTTGACCTATTAGGTCAATGGGTTGGTCATTGGGTCAAGGATTGACCATTTTGACCAAAGTTGACTTTTTAGTTAGATTGACTTACCAAGTCAATAATTAGGCATTAGATAAAAAATTGACTAATTTGACCAAAATTAAAATTTTTGTCAAAAGTTGACCCATTGGGTCAATAGGGTGGTCATTAGGTCAGAAATTGACCATTTTGACCATACTTGACTTTTTGGTCAAAAACTTGACCTATTTGGTCAAAGAATTGGTCATTGTGTCAAGAATTGACCATTTTGACCAAAAATGACTTTTCGGCCAAACTTTACTTTTGGTCAAAAGTTGATCTATTGGGTCAATGGGTGGTCATTAAGTCAAAAATTGACTATTTTGACCAAAATTGACTTTATGTCATTGAGTTGGTCGTTGGGTCAAGGTTTGACCATTTTTACCAAAGTTGACTTTTTGGTCAAAAGTTGACCTCTTAGGTCAATGGGTTTATCATTGGGTCAATGATTGACAATTTTGACCAAAGTTCACTTTTTGGTCAAAGATTGACTTATTACGTCAATAATTGGTCATTAGGTAAAAAATTCACTATTTTAGGCAAAATTGAATTTTTGGTGAAAAGTTGAGCCATTGGGTCAATAGGGTGGTCTTTGGTCATAAATTGACCATTTGACCAAAGTTGACTTTTTGGTCAGAAATTAACCTATTGGGTCAATGGGATGGTCATTAGGTTAAAAACTGGCTATTTTGACCAAAATTGACTTTTTGGTCAAAATTCGATCTCTTGGGTCAGTGGGTTGGTCATTAGGTCAAGGATTTACCATTTTGACCAAAGTTAACTTTTTGGTCAAAAGTTGATCTATTGGGTCAAAGGGTTAGTCATTGTGTCAGAAATTGACCATTTTGACCAAACTTGACTTTTTTGTCAGAAGTTGACCTATTGGATTAATGGGATGGTCCTTAGGTCAAAAATTGACAATTTTGACCAAAATTAACCTTTTGGTCAATAGTTAACCAAATTATTCAATGGGTTGGTCATTGGGTCAAGGATTTACCATTTTGGGCAAAGTTGACATTTCGGTCAAAAGTTTACCTATTGGGTCAATGAGTTGTTCATTGGGACAGAAATTGACCATTTTGACCAAGGTTGACTTTTCGGTCAAACGTTGACCTATTGTGTCAAAAGTTGGTCATTAGGTCAAAAACTGACTATTTTGACCAAAAGTGACTTTTTGGTCAAAAAGTGACCTTTGGGTCAACGGGGAGGTCATTGGGTCAAATTTTGAGCATTTTGATCAAAATTTACATTTTATTCAAAACTTATCCTATTAGGCCAATTGGTTGGACATTGGGTCAAGGATTGATCATTTTGACCAAAGTTAACTTTTTGCTCAAAAGTTGACCTATTGGGTCAATGGGATGGTCATCAGGTCAAGGATTGACCATTTCAACCAAAGAAGATTTTTAAGTCAAAAGTTGACCTATTGGGTCAATGGGTTTGTCATTAGGTCAAAAATTTGCTATTTTGACCAAAGATGACATTTTGGTGAAAAGTTGACAATATTGGGTCAATGGGTGGTCATTAGATCAAAAATTGACTATTTTTACCAAAATTAACATTTTATTCAAAAGTTGACAAATCTCGTTAATGGGTTGGTCATCGAACAAGGATTTTCCATTTTGACCAAAGTTGACTTTTTGGTCAGAGATTGGCTTACTGGGTCAATAATTGATCATTAGGTTAAAAATTGACTATTTTCACCAAAACTGACTTTTTAGTCAAAATTTGACATATTTGGTCAATGGGTTGGTGATTGAGTCAAGGATTGTCCATTTTGATCAAAGTTGGCTTTTTGGTTATAAGTTGACCTATTGGGTCAATGGTTTCGTCATTGGGTCAAGGGTTGACCATTTTGACCAAAGTTGACTTTTTGTCAAAGCCGATTGACTATTCGTCAATGAGTCGGAAATTCGGACGTCGAATTAACCATCTTGACCAATGATGACTTTTTAGTTAATAGTTGACCTATTGGGTCAATGGGTTTGTCATCGGGTCAAAAATTTACCTTTTTGACCAAAGTTGTCTTTTTGGTCAAAAGTTGACCTATTAGGTCAATGGGTGGTCTTCAGGTCAAAAATTGACTTTTTGGTCAATAGTTGACTTAATGGGTCAATGGGTTTATCATTGGGTCAAGGATTGACCATTTTGACCAAAGTTGACTTTTTGGTCAAAAGTTAACATATTAGGCCAATGGATTGGTCATTGGGTCAAGGATTGATCATCTTGACCGAAGTTCACTTTTTTGTTAAAAGTTGATCTATTGGGTCAATGGGTTGGTCATTGGGTCAAGGATTGACTATTTTGACCAAAGTTGATTTTTTGGTCAGAGATTAGCTTACTGGGTCAATAATAGGTCATTAGGTAAAAAATTGAGTATTTTGACCAAAATTCACGTTTTGGTCAAAGGTTGAACTATTGGGTCAATGGGTTGGTCATTGGGTCAAGGATTGACCATTTTTACCAAAGTTGGCTTTTTGGTCACAAGTTGATTTATTGGGTCAATGGTTGGTCATGGGTCATGGATTTACCATTTTGACTCCATGAGCATTTTGACCAAAGTTGACTTTTTGTTGAGAGATTGACTTATTGGGTCAATAATTGGCCATTACGTCAAAAATTGATTAATTTGACCGAAATTCAATTTTTGGTCAAAAGTTGATCCTTGGGTCAAAGGGGTGGTCATTGAGTCAGAAATTGACCATTTTGACCAAAGTTGACCTTTTTGTCAAAAGTTGACCTTTTTGGTCAATGTGTTAGTAATTGAGTCAAGGATTGACCATTTTATCTGAAGATGACTTTTTGATCAAAACTGATCTATTGGGTCAATGGGTTGGTCATTAGGTCAAAAATTAACCATTTTGACCAAAGTTGACTTTCTGGTCAAAAGTTGACCTATTGGGTGATTGGGTGGTCATTAGGTCAAAAATTGACTATTCTGACCAAAATTAACTTTTGGTTAAAATTTGACCTATTGGGTCAATGGGTTTGTCATTAGGTCAAGGATTGACCATTTTGACCAAAGTTGAATTTTGGTCAGAGATTAACTTTTTAGGTCAACAATTGGTTATTAGATAAAAAATTGACTAATTTGACCAAAATGGAATTTTTGGTCAAAAGTTAACCCATTGGGTGAACGGGGAAGTCATTGGGTCAGAAATTGACCATTTTAACCAAAGTTTACTTTTTGGTCAAAAATTGAACTATTTGGTCAATGATTTGGTAATTAGGCCAAGAATTTACCATTTTGGCCAAAGATGACTTTTTTGGTCAAAAGTTGAATTATTAGGTCAATGGGTTATTCATTGTGTCAAAAATTGACCATTTGACCAAAGTTGACTTTTTCTGTTAAAAGTTGACCTATTAGGTCAATGGGGTTGTCATTGGGTTAATGAGTGGTCATTAGGTCAATAATTGATTATTTTAACCAAAATTAACTTTTTGGTCAAAAGTTGACCTATTAGGCCAAGGATTGACCATTTTGACAAAAGTTGATTTTTTGGTCAGAGATTGACTTATTGGGTCAATAATTGGTCATTAATTCAAAAATTGACTATTTTGACCAAAATTGACTTTTTGGTCAAAAGTTGACCTGTTATGTATATGGGTTAGTTATTGGGTCAAGGATTGTCCATTTTGACCAAAGTTGACTTTTTGGTCAGAGATTGGCTTACTGGGTCAATAATTGGTCATTAGGTTAAAAATTAATTATTTTGACCAAAACTAACTTTTTATTTAAAATTTGACCTATTTAGTAAATGGGTAGGTCATTGGGTCAAGGATTGACCATTTTGATCAAAGTTAGATTTTTGGTTAAAAGTATGGGTTCGTCATTGGGTCAAGGGTTGACCATTTTGATCAAAGTTGACTTTTCGGTCGTGAGATCGGTCATTGTAGTCAATAATTTGTCGTCAAAAATTCAACTATTTTTACCACGATCGACTTTTTGGTCGAACGTCGACTTATCAGGCCAATGGGTTTGTCATCGTGTCAAGGATTGACCATTTTGACTAAATTGTCTTTTTGGTCAAAAGTTGACCTATTGGGTCGATGGGTTGGTCATTAGGTCAAAAATTGACCATTTTGACCAAAGTTGACTTTTTCGGCAAAAGTTGTTTTATTGGGTCAATGAGTGTTCATTAGGTTAAATATTCACTATTTTGACAAAAAAATGACTTTTTGGTCAAAACTTGACCTATTGTGTCAATGGGTTGGTCATTAGGTCAAGGATTGACAATTTTGATCAAAGTTGACTTTTTGGTTAGAGATTGACATATTGGGTCAATAATTGGTTATTAGGTCAAAATTTTATTATATTGAACAAAATTAAATTTTTGGTCAAAAGTTGACCCATTGGGTCAACAAGGTGGTCAATGGGTCAGAAATTGACCATTTTGACCAAAGTTGACTTTTGGGGCAAAAGTTGACCAATTTGGTCAATGAGTTGGAAATTGGGTCAAGAATTGACCATTTTGACTGATGATGACTGTTTGGCCAAAAGTTAATCAATTGGGTCAATGGGCTGGTCATTGGGTTAAAATTTAACCATTTGACCAAAGTTGACTTTTTGGTCAAAAGTTGACCTATTGGGTGAATGCGTTAGTCATTAGCTCAAAAATTGACCATTTTGACCAAAGTTAACATTTTGGTCCAAAGTTGACCTATTGGGTGAATGGGTTGGTCATTGGGTCAAGGATTGAGCATTTTGACCAAAGTTGCCTTTTTGGTCAGAGATTGACTTATTGGGTCAATAATTGGTCATTAGGTCAAAAATTGATTATTTTGACCAAAATTGAATTTTTTTTCAAAATTTAACCCATTGGGTGAACGGGGGTGGTCATTGGGTCAAAAATTGACCATTTTGACCAAAGTTGACTTTTTGGTCAAAAGTTGTCTTATTTGGTCAATGAGTTGGTAATTTGGACTAGAATTAACCATTTTGACCAATGATGACTTTTTAGTCAAAAGTTGACCTATTGGGTCAATGGGTTTGTCATTGGGTAAAAAATTAACCATTTTGATCGAAGTTGACTTTTTGGTCAAAAGTTGACCTATTGAGTCAATGGGTGGTCTTCAGGTCAAAAATTGACTATTTTGACGAAAATTGACTTTTTGTTCAATGGTTGACTTAATGTGTCGATGGCTTTGTCATTGGGTCAAGGATTGACCATCTTGACCAAAGTTTACTTTTTGGTCAAAAGTTAACCTATTAAGCCAATGTGTTAGTCCTTGGGTCAAGAATTGATCATCTTGAACAAAGTTCACTTTTTTGTCAAAAGTTGATCTATTGGGTCAATGGGTTGGTCATTGGGTCAAGGATTGACTATTTTGACCAAAGTTGACTTTTTGGTCAGAGATTGGCTTACTGGGTCAATAATGGGTCATTAGGTATAAAATTGAGTATTTTGACCAAAATTCACTTTTTGGTCAAGGGTTGAACGATTGGGTCAATGTGTTAGTCATTGGGTCAAGGATTGACCATTTTTACCAATCTTGGCTTTTTGGTCACAAGTTGACTTATTGGGTCAATGGGTTGGACATTGGGTCATGGATTGACCATTTTGACCCCATGCACATTTTGACCAAAGTTGACTTTTTGTTCAGAGATTGACTTATTGGGTCAATAATTGCTCTTTGCGTCAAAAATTGATTATCTTGACCGAAATTCAATTTTTGGTCAAAAGTTGATCCATTGGGTCAAAGAGGTGGTCATTGAGTCAGAAATTGACCATTTTGACCAAGGTTGACTTTTTTGTCAAAAGTTGACCTTTTTGGTTAATGTGTTGGTAATTGGGTCAAGGATTGAACTTTTTAACCGAAGATGACTTTTTGGTCAAAAACTGATCTATTAGGTCAATGGGTTGGTTTAAAATTGATCATTTTGACCAAAGTTGACTTTTTGGTCAAATTTTGACCTATTGGGTGAATGGGTGGTTATTAGGTCAAAAATTGACTATTTTGACCAAAATTAACTTTTTGGTCAAAATTTGACCTATTGGGTCAATGGGTTTGTCATTGGGTCAAGGATTGACCTTTTTGACCAAAGTTGAACTTTTGGTCAGAGATTAACTTATTAGGTCCATAATTGGTCATTAGATCAAAAATTGACTAATTTGACCATAATTGAATTTTTGGTCAAAAGTTAACCCATTAGGTGAACAGGGAGGTCATTGGGTCAGAAATTGACCATTTTAACTAAAGTTGACTTTTTGCTCTAAATTAAACTATTTGGTCAATGATTTGGTAATTGGGTCAAGAATTTACCATTTTAACCAAAGATGACTTTTTTTGGTCAAAAGTTGAATAATTGGGTCAATGGGTTAGTCATTGTGTCAAAAATTCACCATTTTTACCAAATTTGACTTTTTGGTTAAAAGTTTACCTATTGGGTCAATAGGGTTTGCATTGGGTCAATGAGTGGTTATTATATCAAAAATTGACTATTTTAACCAAAATTAACTTTTTGGTCAAAAGTTGACCAATTGGGTCAAGGATTGACCATTTTGACAATAGTTGACTTTTTTGTCAGAGATTGACTTATTGGGTTAATAATTGGACATTAATTCTAAAATTGACTATTTTGACCAAAATTGACTTTTTGGTCAAAAGTTAACCTGTTAGGTTTGTGGGTTAGTTATTGGGTCAAGGATTGTCTATTTTGACCAAAGTTGACTTTTGGTCAGAGATTCGCTTACTGGGTCAACGATTAGGTTAAAAATTGACTATTTTGACCAAAACTGACTTTTTAGTCAAAAGTTGACCTATTGGGTCAATGGGTTGGTCATTGGGTCAAGGATTGACCATTTTGACCAAAGTTTGCTTTTTGGTTAAAAGTTGAACTATTGGGTCAATGGGTTCGTCATTGGGTCAAGGGTTGACCATTTTAACCAAAGTTGACTTTTTGGTCAGAGATTGGCTTACTAGGTTAATAATTGGTCATTAGGTCAAAAATTCACTATTTAGACCATAATTGACTTTTTGGTCAAACGTTGACCTATTGGGTCAATGGGTTGGTCATCATGTCAAACATTGACCATTTTGACTAAATTTATCTTTTTGGTCAAACGTTTACCAATTGGGTCAATGGGTTGGTCATTAGGTCTGAATTTGACCATTTTGACCAAAGCTGACTTTTTCGTCAAAAGTATTATTGGGTCAATGGGTGTTCATTAGGTTAAATATTGACTATTTTGACGAAAAATTGACTTTTTGGTGAAAAGTTGACCTATCAGGTCATGGGCTGTCATTAGGTCAAGATCGACAATTTTGAACAAAGTTGATTTTTGGTTAGAGATCGACTTATTGGGTCAATAATCGGTTATTAGATCGAAATTTTATTATTTTGACTAAAATTAAATTTTTGGTCAAAAGTCGACTCATTGGGTCAACGAGGTGGTCATTGGGTCAAAAATTGACCATTTTGACCAAAGTTGACTTTTTGGGCAAAACTTGACCTGTTTGGTCAATGAGTTGGTAAACGGGTCAAGAATTGACCATTTCGACCGATGATGACTGTTTGGTCAAAAGTAATCTATTGGGTCAATGGGTTGGTCATTGGGTTAAAAATTGACCATTTGATCAAAGTTGACTTTTTGGTCAAAGGTTAACCTATTGGGTGAATGTGTTAGTCATTAGGTCAAAAATTGACCATTTTGACCAAAGTTGACATTTTAGTCCAAAGTTGACCTATTGGGTCAAGGATTGAGCATTTTGACCAAAGTTGACTTTTTGGTCAGAGATTGACTTATTGGGTCAATAACTGGTCATTAGGTCAAAAATTGATTATTTTGACCAAAATTGAATTTTTGGTCAAAAGTTAACCCTTCGGGTGAACGGGGTGGTCATTGGGTCAGAAATTGACCATTTTGACCAAAGTTGACTTTTTGGTCCAATGATGTCCTGTTTGGTCAATGAGTTGGTAATTTGGACTAGAATTAACCATCTTGACCAATGATGACTTTTTACTCAACAGTTGACCTATTGGGTCAATGGGTTTGTCATTGGGTCAAAAATTAACCATTTTGACCAAAGCTGACTTTTTGTTCAAAAGTTGACCTATTGGGTCAATCGGTGGTCTTTCGGTCAAAAATTGACTATTTTGACCAAAATTAACTTTTTTGGTCAAAAGTTGACTTAATGGGTTAATGGGTTTGTCATTGGGTCAAGGATTGAACATTTTGACCAAAGTTGACTTTTGGTCAAAAGTTAACATATTAGCCAATGGGTTTAGTCGATGGGTCAAGGATCGATCGGCTTGACCAAAGTTCACTTTTTGATCAAAAGTTGATCTATTGGGTCAATGGGTTGGTCATTGGGGCAAGGATTGACTATTTTGACTAAGGTTGACTTTTTGGTCAGAGATTGGCTTACTGGGTCAATAATTGCTCATTAGGTAAAAAATTGAGTATTTTGACCAAAATTCACTTTTTGGTCAAAGGTTGAACTATTGGGTCAATGGGTTGGTCATTGGGTCAAGGATTGACCATTTTGACCAATGTTGACTTTTTGGTCACATGTTGACTTATTGGTTAAATGGGTTAGTATCTTGTGTCATGGATTGACCATTTTGACTAAAGTTGACTTTTTGTTCAGAGATTGACTTATTGGGTCAATAATTGCTCTTTACGTCAAAAGATGATTATCTTGACCGAAATTCAATTTTTGGTCAAAAGTTGATCCATTGGGTCAAACGGGTGGTAATTGGGTTAGAAATTGACCATTTTGACCGAAGATGATTTTTTGGTCAAAAATTGATCTATTGGGTCAATGGGTTAATCATTGGGTCAAAAATTGACCATTTTGACCAAAGTTGACTTTTTGGTCAAACGTCGACCTATTGGGTGAGTGAGTGGTCATTAAGTTAAAAATTGATTATTTTGACCAAAATTAACTTTCGTTAAAGTCGACTCATCGGGTAAAATGAGCTCGTTATCAGGTCCAGGATTGACCATTTTGTCCAAAGTTGATTTTTTTGTCAGAGATTAACATATTAGGTCAATAATTGGTCATTAGGTAAAAAATTCACTAATTTAACCAAAATTGAATTTTTGGTCAAAAGTTAACCCATTGGGTGAACGGGGAGGTCATTGGATCAGAAATTGACCATTTTAACCAAAGTTGACTTTTTGGTCAAAAGTTGAACTATTTGGTCAATGACTTTGTAATTGGGTCAAGAATTTACCATTTTGACAAAAGATGACTTTTTTGGTCAAAAGTTGAATTATTGGGTCAATGGGTTAATCATTGTGTCAAAAATTGACCATTTTTACCAAAGTTGACTTTTTGGTCAGAAGTTGACCTATTGGGTCAATGGGGTTTTCATTGGGTCAATGGGTGTTCATTAGGTAAAAAATTGACTATTTTAACCAAAATTGACTTTTTTGTCAAAATTTGACTTGTTGGGTCAAGGATTGACCATTTTGACAAAAGTTGACTTTTGGCTCAGAGATTGACTTATTGGGTCAATAATTGATCATTAATTCAAAATTGACTATTTGGACCAAAATTGACTTTTTGGTCAAAAGTTGACCTGTTAGGTCTATGAGTTAGTTATTGGTCAAGGATTGACCTTTTTGACCAAAGTTGACTTTTTTGTCAGAGATTGGCTTACTGGGTCAAGAATTGGTAATTAGGTTAAAAATTGACTATTTTGACCAATACTGACTATTAGTCAAAATTTGAGCTGTTGGGTCAATGGGTTGGTCATCTGGGTCAAGGATTTACCATTTTGACCAAATTTATCTTTTTAGTTAAAAGTTAACCTATTGGGTCAATGAGTTCGTCATTGGGTCAAGGGTTGACCATTTTGACCAAAGTTGACTTTTTGGTCAGAGATTAACTTATTGGGTCAATAATTGGTCATTATGCCAAAAACAGATTATTTTGACCAGAATTAATTTTTTTGTCAAAAGTTGACCCATTGGGTCATAAATTGACCATTTTGACCGAAGTTCACTTTTGGTGAAAGGTTTATCTGTTTGGTCGAAGAGTTGGTAATTGGGTCAAGAATCGACAATTTTGACTGAAGATGACCTTTTAGTCAAAAGTTGATTTATTGGGTCACAGGGTTTGTGGTTGGGTCAAATATTGACCATTTTGACCAAAGTTAACTTTTTAGTCAAAAGTTGACCTATAAGGTCAAAGGGTGGACATTTGGTGAAAAATTTACTATTTTGACCAAAATTAAATTTTTGGTCAAAAGTTGAGCTATTGTGTCAGAGGGTTTGTGGTTGGGTCAAGAATAGACCATTTTGACCAAAGTTGACTTTTTGGTTAGAGATTGACTTAGTGGGTCAATAATTGGTCATTAGGTCAAAAGTTGACTTTTTTTCTAAAATTGAATTTTTGGTCAAAAGTAAACCCATCGGGTCAATGGGGTGGACATTGGGTCAGAAATTGACCAATTTAACCAAAGTAGACTTTTTGGTTAAAAGTTGACCTATTTAGTCAATGGGTTGGTAATTGGGTCAATGGATTGATCATTTTGACCAATGTTGAGTTTTTGGTCAAAAGTTGACATATTGGGTCAATGAGAAGGTCATTAGGTCAAAAATCGACCATTATCGACCAAAATTGACTTTTCGTCAAAAGTTGACCTATTAGGTCAATGAGTGGTCATCTTAAGTTAAAGATTCGATTATTTCGACCAAAATCGATTATTCGGTCAAAAGTAGACCTAATCGGGTTAGTAAGTCGTTATCGGGTCAAGTGATCGACCATTTTGACCAAAGTTGACTTTTTGGTCAGAGATTGACTTATCGGGTCAATAATTGGTTATTAATTAAAAAATTTACTATTTTGACCAATATTGACTTTTTGGTCAAGAGTTGACCTATAAGGCCAATGGGTTGGTAATTGGGTCAAGAATTGATCATTTTGATCAAAGTTCAGTTTTTTATCAAAAGTTAACATATTGGGTTAATGGGTTGGTCATTGGGTCAAGGATTGACCATTTTGACCAATGTTGTCTTTTTAGTCAGAGATTGGCTTATTGGGTCAATAATTGGTCATTAGGTCGAAAATTGACTATTTTGACCAAAATAGATTTTTTTGGTCAAAAGTTGACCAATTGGGTCAATGAGTTGGTCATTGTGTCAAGGATTGACCATTTTGACCAAAGTCGACTTTATGGTCAAAAGTTGACTTATTGGGTCAATGGGTTGGTCAATTAGCCAAGGATCGACCATTTCGACCACGAGCCGAATCTTTTAGTCGAGCGATTGACTTTTGAGTCAATAATTTGTCATTAGGTCAAAAATTGATTATTTTAACCAAAATTAAAATTTTGGTCAAAAGTTGACCCATTAGGTCAACAAGGTGGTTATTGTGTTAGAAATTGACCATTTTGACCAAAGTTGACTTTTTGGTTAAAAGTTCACTTTTTGGTTAATGAGTTCAGTAATCAGGTCAAAGAATCGACCATTTTGATCGAAGATGACATTTTGGTCAAAAGTCGATCTCGTTAGGTCAACGGGTTGGTCATTGGCTTAAAAATTAATCATTTCGACCAAAATTGACTTTTTGTCAATAAGTTGACCTATTGGGTCAATGGGCGGTCATTCAGGTCAAAAGTTGACTATTTTTACCAAAATTGACTTTTTGGTCAAATGTTGACCTATTGGGTTAATTGTTTGTCATTGGGTCAAGAATTGACCATTTTGACCAAAGTTGACTTTTGGGTCGGAGATTGATTTATTTGGTCAATAATTGGTCATTAATTCAAAATTAACTATTTTGACCAAAATTGACTCTTTACTCAAAAGTTAACCTATTAGGCCAATGGTTTGCCATTGGGTTAAGGATTGATCATTTTGATCAAAGTTGACTTTTTGGTCAAAAGTTGACCTATTGGGTCAATGGGTTGGTCATTGGATCAAATATTGACCATTTTTACCAATGTTGACTTTTTAGTCAAAGATTAGCTTACTGGGGCAAAAAATTAACCATTAGGTAAAAAATTATCTATTTTGACCAAAATTGCCTTTTTGGTCAAAGTTGACCTATTGGGTCAACGAGTTGATCATAGGGTCAAGGATTAATTATTTTAACCAAAGTTGACTTTTTGGTCCAAAGTTGACCTACTCGGTCAATGGGTTGGTCATTGGGTCAAGGATTGACCATTTTGACCAAAGTTGACTTTTCGGTCAGAGATTGACTTTTTGGGTCAATAATTGGTCATTAGGTCAAAAATCGATTATTTTCGACCAAAATTAAATTTTTTGTCAAAAGTCGATTTATCGATTAACGAGGTGGTTATCGGGTCGAAAATCGACTCATTTTGTTCAAAGTCGACTTTTTGGTCAAAAGTTGACATATATGATCAATGAGTTGGTAGTTAGGTCAAAAAATGACCATTTTGTACCAAAGATGTTTTTTAGTCAAAAGTCGATCTATCGGGTCAATGGGCTTAGTACTTCGATCAAGATCGACCATATTGACCAATGTCGACTTTTGGTCAAAAGGTGGCTTATTGGGTCAATGGGTGGTCATTAGGTCAAAATTGATCTATTTTGACCAAAATTGACTTTTTGTCAAAAGTTGACCTAATCGAGTCAATGTGGTTGTCATTCGGTCGAAGATCGACCATTTCGACCAAAGTCGACTTTTGGTCGAAGATTGACTTATCAGGTCAATAATTGGTCATTAATTCAAAAATTGACTCTTTTGACCAAAATTGACTGTTTTGTCAAAAGTTGACCTATTAGTAAATGAGTAAGTCATTGGGTCAATGATTGATCATTTTGACCAAAGTTGACATTTTTGTTTAAAAGTTGACTTTTTGGTCATTGGGTCAAGGATTGACCATTTTGATCAAAGTTGACTTTTTGGTCAGAGATTTTCTTACTGGGTTAATAATTGGTCATTAGTCGAAAATAATTATTTCACTAAAATTGACTTTATGGTTAAAAGTTGACCTATTGGGTCAATGGGTTTCACATTGTGTCAAGGATTGATTATTTTGACAAAAGTTCACTTTTTGGTCTTAAATTGACTTATCGGGTCAATAAATGGTCATTAGGTCAAAAATTGACTATTTTGACCAAAATTGAATTTTTGGTTAAAAGTTAATCCATTGGGTGAACGAGGTGGTCATTGAGTCAGAAATTAACCATTCTGACCAAAGTTGACTTTTTGGTCAAAAGTTGACATATTTGGTCAATGTGTCGAGTAATCGGTCGAGAATCGACCATTTTAACTCGAATATGGTTTTTAGTCAAAAGTTGACTTATTGGGACAATGGGTTGGTTATTAGGTCGAAAATTGACCATTTTGACCAAAATTGACTTTCTGGTCAAAATTTGACTTAGTGGGTCAATGGGTTTGTCATTGGGTCAAGGAATGACCATTTTGACCTAAGTTAACTTTTTTGTCAGAGATTGACTTATTGGGTCAATTATTGGTCCTTAATTCAAAAATTGACTATTTTGACCATAATTGACTTTTTGGTAATAAGTTTACCTATTAGGCCATTGGGTTGGTCATTAGGTTAAGGATTAATCATCTTGACCAAACTTTACTTTTTGGTCAAAAGTTATCCTATGGGGGAAATGGGTTGGTCATTGGGTCAAGGATAGACTCTTTTGATCAATGTTGACTTTTTTGGTCAGAGATTGGCTTACTGGGTCAATAATTAGTCATTAGGTCAAAAATTGACTTTTTTTTAACAAAATTGGCTTTTGGTCAAAAGTTGACCAATTGGGTCACAGAATTGGTCTTGGGTCAAGTATTGACCATTTTGACCAATGTTGAATTTTTGGTCAAAAGTTGACCTACTCGTTCAATGGGTTGGTCATTGAGTCAAGGATTGACCATTTTAATCAAAGTTAACTTTTTGGTGAGAGATTGGCTTATTGGGTCATTAATTGGTCATTAATTTAAAAATTGACTATTTTGACCAAAATTAACTTTTTGGTCAAAAGTTGACCTATTAGGCCAATGGGTTGGTCATTGCATCAAGGATTGAACATTTTGACCAAAGTTGACTTTTTGGTCAAAAGTTAACCTATTGGTGGGTAGGTAATTGGGTCAAGGATTGACCATTTTGACCAAGGTTGATTTTTTGGTCAAATGTTGGCTTACTGGGTCAATAATTGTTCATTAGGTCAAAAAAATTGACTTTTTGGTCAAAAGTGGACCTATTGGGTCAATGGGTCGTCATTAAGTCAAAAATTGACTATTTTGTCCAAAATTTACTTTTGGTTAAAAGTTGAACTATTGGGTCAATTGGTTTGTCATTGGGTTAAGGATTGACCATTTTGGCCAAAGTTGACTTTTTGGTCAGAGATTAGCTTATTGGGTTAATAATTGGTCATTAGGTCAAAAATTGATTATTTTGACCACAATTAAATTTTTGTCAAAAGTTGACACATTGGGTCAATGGGGTGGTCATTGGGTCAGAAATTGACCATTTTGATCAAAGTTAAAATTTTGGTCAAAAGTTGACAAATTTGGACAATGAGTTTGTAATTGGGTCAAGAATTGACCATATTGTCCGATGATGTCTTTTTGGTCAAAAGTTGATCTATTGGGTCAATGGATTGGTGATTGTGTCAAAAATTGACCATGTTGATGAATTTTGACTTTTTGGTTAAAAGTTGACCTGTTGGGTCAATGGGTGGTCATTTGGTCAAAAATTGACTATTTTAACCAAAATTTACTTTTTGGTCAAAAGTTGACTTATTAGGTCAATGTGTTTGTCATTGGGTCAAGGATTGACCATTTTGACCAAAGTTGACTTTTTGGTCAAAAGATGACTTAGTGGGTCAATGGGTTTGTCATTGGGTCAAGGATTGACCATTTTGACCAAAGTTGACTTTTTGGTCAGAGATTGACTTATTGGGTCAATAATTGGCCATTAATTCAAAAATTGACTATTTTGAAAAAAATTAAATTTTTGGTCAAAAGTTGATCTATTAGGCCATTGGGTTGGTCATTAGTTAAAGGAATGATCATCTTGACAAACTTTACTTTTTGGTCAAAAGTTGACTAATTGGGTCAATGGGTTGGTCGTCGGGTGAAGGATTGACCATTTTGACCAAAGTTGACTTTTTGGTCAGAGATTGGCTTACTGGGTCAATAATAATTGGTCATTTTGTTGAAATTATAGTTTTTTGAACAAAATTTACTTTTTGGTCAAAAGTTGACCTATTGAGTCACTAAGTTGGTCATTGGGTCAATGATTGATCATTTTGACCAAAGTTAACTTCTTGGTCAAAAGTTGACCGTATCAGATTGATGGGTTGGATGCAGGTCGAAGGATTGACCATTTTGACCAACGTTAACTTTTTGGTCAGAGATTAACTTATTGGGTCAATAATTGGTCATTAATTCAAAAAATGATAATTTTGACCAAAATTGAATTTTTGGTCAGAAGTTAACCTATTAGATCAACAGGGTGGTCATTAGGTCAAGGATTGAACATTTTCACCAAAGTTGACTTTTTGGTCAAAAGTTGATCTATTGGGTCAATGGGTTGGTCATTGGGTCAAGGATTGACCATTTTGACTAAAGTTAACTTTTTGGTCAGAAGTTGACCTATTAGGTCAAAGGGTTGGTCATTGGGTTAAATTGCCATTTTGACCAAAGATGAATTTTTTGGTCAAAAGTTTACCTATTTGGTCAATGAGTGGTCATTAGGTCAAAAATTAAGTATTTTGACCAAAATTAACTTTTTGGTCAAATGTTGACTTATTGGGTCAATGGGTTTGTCATTGGGTCAAGGAATGACCAATTTAACCAAAGTTGACTTTTTGGTCAGAGATTGACTTATTGGGTCAATAATTGGTCATTAATTAAAAAATTAACTACTTTGACCAAAATTGACTTTTTGCTCAAAAGTTGACCTTATAGGCCAATGGGTCGGTCATTGGGTCAAGGATTGATCATTTTGACCAAAGTTGACTTTTTAGTCGAAAGTTGACCTATTGGGTCAATGGGTCAAGGATTGACCATTTTTACCAATGTTGACTTTCTGGTCAAAGATTGGTTACTGGGTCAATAATCAGACATTAGGTCAAAGATTGACTATTTTGACCAAAATTGACATTTTGGTCAAAAGTTGACCTATTGGGTCAATGGGTTGGCATATGGTCAAGGACTAAGCATTTTGACCAAAGTTGACTTTGGTCCAAAGTTGACCTACTGGGTCAATGGGTTTGTCATTGGGTCAAGGATTGACCATTTTGATTAAAGTTTACTTTTTGGTCAGAACTGACATATTGGGTCAATAATCGGTTATTAGGTCAAAAATTGATTATTTTGACCAAAATTAATTTTTTTGTCAAAAGTTGACCCATTGGGTCAACAGAGTGGTCATTGGGTCAGAAATTGACCATTTTGATCAAAGTTGACTTTTTGGTCAAAAGTTGACATATTTGGTCAATGTGTTGGTAATTAGGTCAACAATTGACCATTTTGACCGAAGATGTCTTTTTGGTCAAAAGTTGATCTATTGGGTCAATGGGTTGGTGATTGGGTCAAAAATTGACCATTTTGAGCAAAGTTGACTTTTTGATCAAAGTTGACCTATTGGGTCAATGGATGGTCATTGGGTCAAAAATTGACTATTTTGACCAAAATTGACTTTTTGGTCAAAGGTTGACCTATTGGGTCAATGTGTTTGTCATTGGGTCAAGGATTGACCATTTTGACCAAAGTTGACTTTTGGTCAGAGACTGACTTGTTAGGTCAATAATTGGTCATTAATTCAAAAATTGACTGTTTTAACGAAAATTCACTTTTTGGTCAAAATTTGACATTTAGGACAATGAGTTGGTCATTGGGTCAATGATTGATAATTTTTCCAAAGTTGACATTTTTGGTCAAAAGTTGACCAATTGGGTCAGTGCGTTGGTCATTGGGTCAAGGATTGACCATTTTGACCAAAGTTGACTTTTTGGTCAGAGATTGGCTTACTGGGTTTATAATTGATCATTAGGTCAAAAATTGATTATTTTGACCAAAATTGACTTTTTGGTCAAAAGTTGACCTATTGGGTCAAAGGATTTGAATTTGTGTCAAGGATTGACTATTTTGATAAAAGTTGACTTTTTGGTCTGAAATTGACTTATTGGGTCAATAATTGGTCATTAGGTAAAAAATTGACTATTTTGACCAAAATTTAATTTTTGGTTAAAATTTAATCCATTGGGTGAACGATGTGGTCATTGGGTTAGAAATTGACCATTTTGACCAAAGTTGACTTTATGCTAAAAAATTGACCGATTTAGTCAATGAGTTGGTAATTTGGTTAAGAATTGATTATTTTAACTCAAGATTACTTTTTGGTCAAAAGTTGACATATTGGAACAATCGGTTGGTCATTTAGCTCAAAAATTGACCATTTTGACCAAAGTTGACTTTTTGATCAAAAGTTGATTTAGTGGGTCAATGGGTTTTTCATTGGGTCAAGGATTGACCATTTTGACCAAAGTTGACTTTTTTATCAGAGATTGACTTACTGGGTCAATAATTGGGCATTAATTCAAAAATTGACTACTTTGACCAAAATTAACTTTTTAGTGAAAAGTTGACCTATTAGGCCACTGGGTTGGTCATTGGGTCAAGTATTGATCAACTTGACCAAACTTTACTTTTGGTCAAAAGTTGACCTATTGGTCAAAGGGTTGATCATTGGGTCAAAGGATTGATCATTTGACCAAAGTTGACTTTTTGGTCAGAGATTGGCTTACTTGGTCAATAATTGGTCAATAGGTCAAAAATTGACTTTTTTAAACAAAATTGACTTTTTGGTCAAAAGCTGACCTGTTGGGTCACTGAGTTCGTCATTGGGTTAAGTATTGACCATTTTGACCAAAGTTGACTTTTTGGTCAAAAGTTGACCTATTGGGTCAATGGGTTAGTCATTGGGTCAAGGATTGACCATTTTGACCAAAGTTAACTTTTTGGTCAGAGATTGACTTATTGGGTCAATAATTGGTCATTAATTCAAAAATTGACTATTTTGACCATAATTAACTTTTTGGTCAAAAGTTGACCTATTAGACCAATGGGTTGGTCATTAGGTCAATGATTGATCATTTTCACCAAAGTTGACTTTTTGGTCAAAAGTTGACCTATTGGGTCAATGGGTTGGTTATTGGGTCAAGGATTAACCATTTTGACCAAAGTTGACTTTTAGGTCAGAGATTGGCTTAGTGAGTCAATAATTGGTCATTAGGTCAAAAATTAACTATTTTGACCAAAATTGACTTTTTGGTCAAAAGTTGAGCTATTTGGTCAATGGGTTGGTCATTAGGTCAAGGATTAACCATTTTGACCAAAGTTGTCTTTTTAGTCAAAAGTTGACCTATTCAGGTCAATGAGGAGGTCATTAGGTCAAAAATTGTTCTATTAGGTCAATGGGTTGGTCATTGGATCAAAATTGACCATTTTGACCAAAGTTGACTTTTTTGTCGAAAGTTGACCTTTCGGGTCAATGGGTAGTCATTAGGTTTAAAGATGACTATTTTCACCAGAATTTGATTTTTTGGTTAAAGGTTGACCTGTAGGTTCAATGGGTTTGTCATTGGGTCAAGGTTTAAACATTTTGACCAAAGTTGACTTTTTGGTCAGGATTGACTTATTAGATCAATAATTGTTCATTAATTAAAAAATTAACTATTTTGACCAAAATTGACTTTTTGGTCAAAAGTTGAACTTTTAGGCCAATGGGTTGTTCATTGGGTCAATGATTGATCATTTTGACTAAAGTTAACTTTTTGGTCAAAAGTTGACCTATTAATGGGTTGGTCATTGGGTCAAGGTTTGACCATTTTGGCCAAAGTTGAATTTTTGGTCAGAGATTGGCTTAGTGGGCCAATAATTGTTCATTAGGTCAAAAATTGACCATTTTGATCAAAATTAACTTTTTGGTCAAAAGTTGACCTATTGGGTCAACGGGTCGTCATTAAGTCAAAATTTGACTACTTTAACCAAAATTGACTTTTTGGACAAAAGTTGAACTATTGGGTCAATTAGTTTGTCATTGGGTAAAGGATTGACCATTTTGACCAAAGTTAGCTTTTTGGTCAGAGATTAACTTAATGGTTCAATAATTAGTCATTACATGAAAAATTTATTATTTTGATCAAAATTAAAGTTTTTGTCAAAAATTGACCCATTGGGTCAACTGGGTGGTCATTGGGTTAAAAATTGACCATTTTGACCAAAGTTGACTTTTTGATCAATAGTTGACCTATTTGGTCAATGAGTTGGTAATTGAGTCAAGAATTGACCATTTTGCCCGAAGATGACTTTTTGGTTAAAAGTTGATCTGCTGGGTCAATGGGTTGGTCATTGTGTCAAAAATTGACCATTTTGACCAAAGTTGACATTTTGGTCAAAAGTTGACCTATTGGGTCAATGGGTGGTCATTAGGTTAAAAATTGATTATTTTAACCAAAATTAACTTTTTATTCAAAAGTTGATCTATTGGGTCAATGGGTTTGTCATTGAGTCAAGGAATGACCATTTTAACCAAAGTTGACTTTTTTGTCAGAAAATGACTTATTGGGTCAATAATTGGTTATTAGGTCAGAAAGTGAACCCATCGGGTGAACAGTGTGGTCATTGGGCCTGAAATTGACCATTTTGATAAAAGTTGACTTTTTGGTCAAAAGTTGAGTTATTTTGTCAATGAGTTTTTAATTGGGTCAAGAATTGACAATTTTGACCAAAGATGATTTTTTAGTCAAAAGTTAACCTATTGGGTCAATGGGTTGGTCATTGGGTCAAAAATTGACCATTTTTACCAAAGCTGACTTTTTCGTCAAAAGTTGACCTTTTGGGTCAATGAGTGCTCATTAGGTCAAAATTAACTATTTTGACCAAAATTGAATTTTTGGTCAAAAGTTGTCATATTAGGTCAGCGAGTTTGTCATTGGGTCAAGAATTGACCATTTTGACCAAAGTTGATATTTTGGTTAGAGATTGACTTATTGGGTCAATAATTGGTCATTAATTCAAAAATTGACAATTTGACCAAAATTGACTTTTTGGTCAAAAGTTGACCTATTAGGCCAACCCGTTACTCATTGGGTAAAGGATTGATTATTTTGACTAAGGTTGACTTTTTGGTCAAAAGTTAACCAACTGTGTCAATGGGTTGGTCACGGGGTCAATGATTGACCATTTTGACCAAAGTTGACTTTTTGGTCAAAGATTGGCTTACAGGGTCAGTAGTCGGTCATAAGGTCAAAAATTGACTATTTTGACTAAAATTGACTTTTGGTCAAAAGTTAACCAATTGGGTCAATGGGTAGTCATCGGGTCAAGGATTGACCATTTTGACCAGAGTTGACTTTTTAGTCAAAAGTTGACAAAGGGGGTCAATGGGTTAGCCTTGGATCAAGGATTGACCATTTTCACCAAAGATGACCAATTGGGTCAGTATTTGGACATTCAGTCAAAAATTTACTTTTTTGACCAAAATTTACTTTTTGGTCAAAGGTCGATCTATTGGCTCATTGGGTTGGTCATTGGGTCAAGGATTCACCATTTTGACCAAAGTTGACATTTTGGTCAAAAGATGACCTATTAGGTCAATGGGTCTGTCATTGGGTCAAGGATTGACCATTATGGCCAATGTTGACTTGACTTATTGTGTCATTGCGTTGGTCATTGGGTCGAGAATTAACCATTTTGGCCGAAGTTGACTTTTTGGTCAAAAGTTGACTTGTTGGGTCAATGAGTTGGTCATTGGGTCAAAAATTGACCATTTTAACCAAAGTTGACTTTTTGGTCAAAAGTTGACCTATTTGGTGAATGGGTGGTCATTAGGTCAAAATTTGACTGTTTTAACCAAAATTGACTTTTTGGTCAAAAGTTGACCTAGTGGGTCAATGAGTTATTCATTGGGTCATGGTTTGACCATTTTGACCAAAGTTGACTTTTCAGGCAAAAGTTGACCTATTGGGTCATTGGGTCAAGGATTGACCATTTTGACAAAAGTTGACTTTTTGGTCAGAGATTTACTTACTGGGTCAGTAATTGGTCATTGGTCAAAAATTGACTATTTTGACCAAAATTGTCTTTTTGGTCAAAAGTTAACCTATTCGGTCAATGGGTTGGTCATTTGGTCAAGGATTCACCATTTTGACCAAAGTTGTCTTTTTAGTCAAAAGTTAACCTATTTAGGTCAATGAGGCATTAGGTCAAAAATTGATAATTTTGAGAAAAATTGATAATTTAGAGAAAAATTGACTTTTTAGTCAAAAGTTGACCTATTTGGTTAATGGGTTGGTTATTAGGTCAAGAATGAATCATATTGGCCAAAGTTGACTTTTTAATCAAAAGTTGACAAATTGGGTCAATGGGTTGGTCATTGGATCTAGGATTGACAATTTTCACCAATGTTGACAATTTTGTTATTGTGTTAGAATTGACCATTTTTACCAAATTTAACTTTTTGGTCAAAAGTTGACCTTTTGGGTAAATGAGGTGGTCATTAGGTCAAAAATTGATAATTTTGACCAAAATTGACTTTTTTAGTCAAAAGTTATCCATTTGGGTCAATAAGTTAGTCATTGGGTCAAGGATTGACCATTTTGACCAAAGTTGACTTTTGGTCAAAAGTTGATCTAATAGGTCAATAATTGGTAATTATGTCAAAAATTTACTATTTTGACCTAAATTGAATTTTTTGTCAAAAGTTGATCTATTGGGTTAGTGGGTTGGTCATTGGGTCAAGGATTTACCATTTTGACCAATATTAACTTTTTAGTCAAAAGTATACCTATTGGGTCAATGAGTTTTTCATTGGGTCAAGGATTGACTATTATGACCAAAGTTGCCCTTTTGGTCTGAGATTGACTTATTGGGTCAACAATTGGTCCTTAGGTCAAAAATTGATTATTTTGACCTAAATTGACTTTTTGTTCAAAAGTTGACTTATTGGATCAATGCGTTAGTCATTTGGTTAAGAATTGATCATTTTGACTAAAGTTGACTTTTTGGTCAAAAGTTGACTTATTGGGTCAATGGGTTTGTCATTGGGTCAAAAAGTGACCATTTTGACTGAAGTTGACTTTTTGGTTAAAAGTTGACCTATTTGGTCGTTGGTTTTGTCATTTGGTCAAAAGTTGATCGATTGGGTCAATGGGTTGGTCATTGGGTCAAGGTTTGACCATTTTGACCAAAGTTGACTTTTTGGTCAAAAGTTGACCTATTAAGTCAATGGGTTGGTTATTGGGTCTAAAATTGACCATTTTGACCAAAGTTGGCTTTTTGGTCGAACGTCGACCTATTAGGTCTATGGGTTTGTAATTGGGTAAAAAGTTAACCATCTTGACCAAAGTTAACTTTTTGGCAAGAGATTGACTTACTGGGTCAATAATTGGTCATTAGGTCAAAAACTGATTATTTTGACCAAAATTGACTTTTTGTTCAAAAGTTGACCTATTGGGTCAATGGGTTAGTCATTGGGTCAAGGATTGACCATTTTGACCAAAGTTGACTTTTTGGTCAAATGTTGACCTATTGGGTCAATGGGTTGGTCTTTGGGTCAAGGATTGACCATTTTGACCAAAGTTGACTTTTTGGTCATTGGTTGACTTATTGGGTCAATAACTGGTCATTAGGTTAAAAATTGACTATTTTGACCAAAGTTGAATTTTGGGTTAAAACTTAACCCATTGGGTCAACGGGGTGGTCATTGGGTCAGAAATTGACCATTTTGACCAAAGTTGACTTTTTGGTCAAAAGTTGACATATTAGTCAATGAGTCGGTAGTTGGGTTAAGAATTGACCATTTTGACTAAAGATGACTTTTAGTCAAAAGTTGACCTATTGGGTCAATGGGTTAGCCATTGGGTCAAAAATTGATAATTTTGACTAAAGTTGACTTTTTGGTCAAAAGCTAGCCTATTGGGTCAATGGGTGGTCATTAGGTCAAAAATTGATTTTTTTTACCAAAATTGACTATTTTGCCAAAAGTTATCATACTGGGTCAATTGGTTTGTCATTGGGTATAGGATTGACCATTTTGATCAAAGTTGATCTTTTGGTATAAAGTTGACGTATTGGGTCAATGGGTCAAGGATTGACCATTTTGACCAAAGTTGACTTTTTGGTCAGTGGTTGACTTATTGGGTCAATAATTTGTTATTATGTCAAAAATTGCCTAATCTGACCAAAATTGTATTATTGGTTAAAACATAACACATTAGGTCAACGGGGTGGTCATTGGGTCAGAAATTGATCATTTTGACAAAACTTGACTTTTTGGTCAAAAGTTGACCAATTTGGTCAATGAGTTGGTAATTGTGTCAAGAATTGACCATTTTGACCATAGATGACTTTTCAGTCAAAAGTTGACATATTGGGTCAATGGGTTGGTCATTAGGTCAAAAATTGACCATTTTGACCAAAGTTAACTTTTTGGTAAAAAGTTGACCTATTGGGTCAATGGCTGATCATTATGTAAAAAATTGACTATTTTGACCAAAATTGACTTTTTGGCCAAAATATAACTTATTGGGTCCATGGGTTTGTCGTCGGGTCTAGAACTGACCATTTTGTCCAAAATTAACTTTGTGGTCAGAGATTGACTTATTGGGTCAATAATTGGTCATTAATCCAAAAATTGATTATTTTGACCAAAATTGGCTTTTTTCTCAAATGTTGACCTCTTAGACCAATGGGTTGGTCATTGGGTCAAAAATTGATCATTTTGACCAACATTGACCTTTTGGTCAAATGTTGACTTATTGGGTCAATGGGTTAGTCATTGGGTCGAGGATTGACCATTTTCACCAAAGTTATCTTTTTGGTCAGAGATTGGCTTACTGGGTCAATAATTTGTCAATGGATCAAAAATTAACCATTTTGACCAAAGTTAACTTTTTGGTCAAAAGTTGATATATTGGGTTATTGGGTGGTCATTAAGTGAAAAATTAACAATCTTGACCAAAATTAACTTTTTGGTCAAAAGTTGACCTATTGGGTCAATGGGTTTGTCATTGAGTCAAGGATTGACTATTTTGACCAAAGTTAACTTTTTGGTCAGAGATTTACTTACTTGGTCAATAATTGTCCATTATGTCAAAATTTGACAATTTTGACCAAAATTGAATTTTTTTGCCAAAAGTTAACCCATTAGGTCAACGAGGAGGTCATTGGGTTAGAAATTGACCATTTTGACCAAAGTTGACTTTTTGCTCAAAAGTCGACCTATTTGGTCAATGAGTTGGTAATTGGGTCAAGAATTTGACCATTTTGACTAAAGATGACTTTTTTTGGTCAAAAGTTGATTTATTGAGTCAATGGTTTGGTCATTTGGTCAAAAATTAACCATTTTGACCAAAGTTGACTTTTTGGTCAAAAGTTGACATATTGGGTTAATGGGCGGTCATTTGGTAAAAAATTGACAATTTTGACCAAAATTGACTTTTTGGTCAAAAGTTGACCTATTTGTCAATGGGTTTGTCATTGGGACAAGGATTGACCTTTTTGACCAAAGTTGACTTTTTGGTCATAGATTGACTTATTGGGTCAATAATTGGTTATTAATTCAAAAATTGACTTTTTTACCAAAATTAACTTTTTGGCCAAAAGTTGACCTATTAGACCAATGTGTTAGTCATAGGATCAAGTATTGATCATTTTCACTAAAGTTGACTTTTTGGTCAAAAGTTGACCTATTGGGCCAATGGATTGGTCATTGGGTCAAGGATTGACCATTTTGACCAAAGTTATCTTTTTGGTCAAAAGTTGACCTATTTTGGTATACGAGGCGGTCATTAGGTCAAAAATTGACAATTTTGAGCAAAATTGACAATTTTGAGCAAAATTGACTTTTTGGTTAAAATTTGACCTATTAGGACAATGGGTTTGTCATTGGGTCCAGGATTGAATATTTTGACGAAAGTTGACTTTTTGGTCAGAGATTGACTTATTGGGTCAATAATTGGTCATCAGGTCAAAAATTAACTATTTTGACCAAAATAGATTTTTTGGTCAAAAGTTGACCTATTTGGTCAATGGGTTGGTCATTGGGTCAAGGATTGCCCATTTTGACCAAAGTTGACTTTTTGGTCAAAAGTTGACCTATTGGGTCAATGAGTTGGTCATTGGGTCAAGGATTGACCATTTTATCAATGTTGACTTTTTGGTCAGAGATTGACTTATTGGGTCAATAATTGGTCATTAGGTCAAAATTTGATTATTTTGACCAAAATTAAATTTTTGGGTAAAAGTTAACCCATTTAGTCAACGGGGTGCTTATTGGGTCAGAAATTGACCATTTAGACCAAAGTTGACTTTTTGGTCAAAAGTTGACTTATTTGGTCAATGAGTTGGTAATTGGGTCAAGAATTGACCATTTATACCAAAGATGACTTTTTAGTCAAAATTTGATCTATTGGGTCAATGGGTTGGTCAATAGGTCAGGGATTGAGCATTTTGACCAAAGTTGACTTTTTATCCAGAGATTGACTTTTGGATCAATGGGTTGGTTATTAGGTAAAAAATTGACTATTTTGACAAAAATTGACTTTTTGTTCAAAAGTTTACCTATTAAGTTTTTCGGTCACGGATTGACCATTTTGACAAAGTGGACTTTTTGATCAAAACTTTAACAATTGGGTCAATGGGTTGGTCATTGGGTCAATGATTGACCATTTTGGCCAAAGTTGATTTTTTGTGAAAGATTGACTTATTAGGTCAATAATTGGTCACTAGGTTAAAAATTGACTATCTTGACCAAAATTAACTTTTTTGTCCAAAGTTGACCTATTGGGTTAATGAGTTTGTCATTGGGTCAAGAATTAACCATTTTAACCAAAAGTTATCTTTTTGGTCAAAAGTTGACCTATTTGGTCAATGGGGCGGTCATTGGGTCAAGTATTGACCATTTTGACCAAATTTGACTTTTTAGCCAGAGATTGACTTATTGGGTCAATTAGGTGGTCATTAGGTCAAAAATTGACTATTTTGACCAAAATTGAGTTTTTGGTCAAAAGTTGACATATTGGGTCCTTGGGTCAAGGATTGACTATTTTGATTAAAGTTGACTTTCTGGTCAAAAGTTGACCTATTGGGTCAATGGATTGGTTTTTGGGTAAAGGATTGGCCATTTTGACCAAAGTTGACTTTTTGGTCAGAGATTGACTTATTGGGTCAATAATTGGTCATTAGGTCAAAAATTAACTATTTTGACTAATATTAAATTTTCGGTCAAAAGTTGACCCATTTGGTCAATGGGGTCGTCATTGGGTCAGAAATTAGCCATATTGACCAAAGTTAACTTTTTGGTCAATAGTTGACCTATTGGGTCAATGGGGTGGTCATTTGGTCAAAAATTCACTATTTTGACCAAAATAGACTTTTTGGTCAAAAGATGACCCTATTGGGCCATTAGGTTGGTCATTGAGTCAAGGATTGACCATTTTGACCAAAGTTGACTTTTTGGTCAAAAGTTAACCTATTTGGTCAATGGGTTGGTCAGTGGGTCAGGGATTGATCATTTTGACCCAAGTTGACTTTTTGGGTCGATGGGGTGGTCATTAGATCAAAAATTACTATTATGTCCAAAATTGATTTTTTTGTCAAAGGTTGACCTATTGGGTCAATGGGTTGGTCATTGGGTCAAGGATTGACCATGTTGACCAAAGTTGACTATTTGGTTAAAAGTTGACCTATTGGGTCAATGGGTTGGTCATTGGGTCAAAAATTGTCCATTTTAACCAAAGTTGACTTTTTGGTCAAAAGTTGACCTTTTGGGTCAATGTGTGGTCATTAGGTAAAAAATTTACTATTTTGACCAAAATTATCTTTTTTGTCAAAATTTTGACCTATTGAGTCAATGAGTTGGTCATTGGGTGAAGGATTGACAATTTTGACCAAAGTTGAATTTTTTAGTCAAAAGTTGACCTATTGGGTCAATGGGTTGGTAATTGCATAAAAGATTGACAATTTCGACCAAAATTGACTTTTTGGTCAAAAGACGTCTTGGGTCAATGGGTTGGTCATTGGGTCAAGGATTGAACATTTTGGCCAAAGTTGATTTTTTGGTCAAAGATTGACTTATTGAGTAATAATTGGTCATTAGGTCAAAAATTGACCTATTGGGTCAAAATTGACTTTTTGGTCAAATGTTGACCTATTAAGTCAATGGGATTGTCATTGGGTTAAGGATTGACCATTTTGACCAAAGTTGAATTTTTGGTCAGAGATTGGCTTACAGGGTCAATAATTGGTCATTAGGTCAAAAATTGACTATTTTGACCAAAATTGACTTTTTGGTCAAAAGTTTACTGGTTGGGTCAATTGGGTGGTCATTAGGTAAAAGATTGTCTATTTTGACCAAATTGACTTTTTTGGTCAAACCTTAACCTATTGGGTCAGTGGGTTGGTCTTTGGGTCAAGGATTAACCATTTTGACCAATATTTCTGTTATTGTCATAGATTGACTTATTTGGTCAAAAATTTTACATTATGTCAAAATTGACTATTTCGGTCAAAAGTTTACCTATTAGGTTATGGGTTAGACATTGGGTTTTGGTTTGCCCATTTCGATCAAAGTTGCCATATTGGTCAAAAGTTGACCTATTGGGTTAATGAGCTGGTCATTGTGTCAGAAATTGACCATTTTAACCAAAGTTGACATTTTTGTCAAATGTTGACCTATTGGGTCAATGGGGTGGTCATTAGGTCAAAAATTGACCATTTCAATCAAAGTTGACTTTTTGGTCAGAGATTAACTTATTGGGTCAATAATTGGTCATTGGTCAAAAATTGATTAATATTACCAAAATTAAACTTTTAGTAAAAAGATGACCCATCGGGTTAATTGGGTGGTCATTAGGTCAGAAATTGACCATTGTGACCCAAGTTGACTTTTAGTCAAAAGTTGACCTATTGGGTCAATGGGTCAGAAATTAACCATTTTGACCAAACTTAACTTTTTGGTCAAAAGTTGACATATTGGGTTAATGGGTTGGTCATTGGGTTAAGGATTGATCATTTTGACCAAAGTTGACTTTTTGGTATAATGTTGACCTATTGGGTCAATGGGTTGGTCATTGGGTGAAAGATTGACCATTTCGACCAAAGTTGACTTTTTGGTCAGAGATTGACTTATTGGGTCAATAATTGATTATTTTGACCAAATTTGAATTTTTGTTCATTGGGTTTCTTGGGTGCTCATTGTGTCAGAAATTGACCATTTTGACCAAATTTGATTTTTTGTCAAATGTTGATCTATTGGGTCAATGGGTTGGTCATTAGGTTAGAAATTGAACATTTTGACCAAACTTGACTTTTTTGTCAAAAGTTGACCTATTTGGTCAATCGGGTGGTCATTGGGTCAAGGATTGAGCATTTTCACCAAAGTTGACTTTTTAGTAAGAGATTGACTTATTTGGTCAATAATTGGTCATTAGGTCAAAAATTGACAATTTTGACCAAAATAGAATTTTTTGTCAAATATTGACCTATTGGTTCAATAGGTTGGTCATTGGGTTAATGATTGACCAATTTGACAAAAGTTGACTTTTTGGTCGAAAGTTAACATATTGGGTGACTTGGTAGGTCATTGGGTCAGAAATTGATCATTTTGACCAAAATTGACTTTTAGGTCAAAAGTTCATTTATTGGGTCAATGGGTTTATCATTGGGTCAAATATTAACCAATTTGACCAAAGTTGACTTTTTGGTTAGAGATTGACTCATTGGGTCAATAATTGGTCATTAGGTCAAAAATTGACTATTTTGACCAAAATTGATTTTTTGGTCAAAAGTTAACCCACATGGTCAATTGTCAGGTCATTGGGTCAGAAATTGACCATTTTGACCAAAGTTGACTTTTTGGTCAAAAGTTGACCTATTTGGTCAATGAGTTCATAATTGGCTTAATAATTGACCATTTTGACCAAAGATGACTTTTTCGGTCAAAAGTTTACCTATTGGGTCAATGGGTTAAAAATTGACCATTTTGCCTAAGTTCACATTTTGGTCAAAAGTTGACCTATTGGGTCAATGGGTTGTCATTAGGTCAAAAATTGACTATTTTAATCAAAAATGACTTTTTGGTCAAAAGTTGACCTATTGGGTCAAAGGGTTTGTCATTTGATCAAGGATTGACCATTTTGACCAAAGTTGACTTTTTGGTCAGAGATTGACTTATTGGGACAAAAATTGGTCATTAATTTAAAAATTGACTATTTTGACCAAATTTGACTTTTTGGTCACAAGTTGACCTATTAAACCAATTGGTTGGTCATTGGATCAAGGATTGATCATTTTGCCCTGAGTTGACTTTTGATTAAAAGTTGACCATTGGGTCAGAAATTGACCATTTTAACCAATGTTGACTTTTCGGTCAAAAGTTGACCTATAAGGTCAATAAGTGGTCATAAGGTTAAAAATTAATTATTTTGATCAAAATTGACACTTTTGGTCGAAAGTTGACCTATTGGGTCAATGGGTTGGTCATTGGGTAAAGGAATGACCATTTTGACCAAAGTTGACTTTTTGGTCAAGAGTTAACCTATTGGGTCAATGGAGTGGTCATTGGGTCATTATGTCAAAGATTAATTTTTTGACCAAAATCAACTTTTTGGACAAAATTTGACTTATTAGTCAATGGTTTAGTCATTGAGTTAAGGATTGATCATTTTGACCAAAGTTAACTTTTTGGCCAAAAGTGACCTATTGGTTCAATGGGTTGGTCGTTGGGTTAGAAATTGATAATTTTAAGGATAGTTGACCTATTGGGTTAATGGGGTGGTCATTAGGTCAAAAATTGACTATTTTTACCAAAATTGACTTTTTAGATAAAAGTTGACCTATTGGGTCAATGGGCTCGTCATTCGGTCAAGAATTGACCATTTTGAGAAAAAAGTTAACGTTTTGGTCAAAAGTTGACATATTGGGTCAATGGGTTGGTCATTGAGTCAAGGATTGACCATTTTCACCAAGTTAACTTTTTGGTCTGAGATTGACTTATTGGGTCAGTAATTAGTCATTAAGTCAAAAATTGACTATTTTGACCAAAATTGACTTTTTGGTCAAAATTTGACTTATTGGGTCAATGGTTTGGTCATTTGGTCAACGATTGATCATTTTGACAATAATTGTCTTTTTGGTGAGAGATTGACTTATTGGGTCAATAATTGGTCATTAATTCAAAATTGACTATTTTGACCTAATTTAAATTTTTGGTCAAAAGTTGACCCATTAGGTCAATGGGGTGGTCAGTATGTCAAAAACTGACTATATTTACCAAAGTTGACTTTTTGGTCAAAAGTTGACCTATTGGTTCAATGGGTTGGTCATTGGGTCAAGGAATGAATTTTTTCACCAAAGTGAACTTTTGGTCTGACATTGACTTATTGGGTCAATAATTGTTCATAGGTCAGAAATTGACTATTTTTACCAAAATTAACAATTTGGTCAAAGGTTGACCTGTTGGGTCAATGGGTTGGTCATTGCGTCAAGGATTGACCATTTTAACCAAAGTTGACATTTTGGTCAAAAGTTGACCTATTGCTTCAAAGGGTTGGTCATTTGATAGAAATTAACCATTTTAACCAAAGTTGACTTTTGGATCAATAGCTGACCAATTGAGTCAATGGGTTGGCCATTGATATAAGGATTGACCATTTAACCAAAGGTAACTTTTTAGTTAAAAGTTGACATATTCAGTCAATGGATTAGTCATTTGGTCAAGGATTGACAATTTCGACCAAAGTTTAACTTTTTGAGCAGAGATTGACTTATTTGGTCAATATTTGGTCATTAGGTCAAAAATTGATTATTTTGACCAAAATTAAATTTTTGGTCAAAAGTTGACCCGTTGGGTGAATGAGGTGGTCATTCGGTCAGAAATTGACCAATTTGACTAAAGTTGACTTTTTGGACAAAAGTTGACCTAATGACTCAATGAGGTTATCAAAAATTGATTATTTTGACCAAAATTGACTTTTTGGTCAAAAGTTGACCTGTTGGATCAATGGGTTCGTCATTGGGTAAAGGAATGAACATTTTGACCAAAGTGGACCTTTTGGGTCAATGGTTTGGTCATTAGGTCAAAGATTGACCATTTTGACCAAACTTGAATTTTTGGTCAAAAGTTGACTTATTGGGTCAATGAGGTGGTCATTGGGTCAATGATTGACCATTTTGACCAAAGTTTACTTTTTTGTCAAAGAAATAATTGGTCATTATGTCAAAAATTGACTCTTTTTACCAAAATTGACTTCTTGGTCAAAAGTTTACATATTGGGTCAATGTGTTGGTCATTGGGTCAAGGATTGATAATTTTGACCAAAGTTGACTTTTTGGTCAAAAGTTGACCTATTGGATCAATAGGTTGGTCATTGGGTCAAGGATTGACAATTTTGCCTAATGCTAGTATTTTGGTCAGAGATTAACTTATTGGGTTAATAAGTGGTCATTAGGTCAAAAATTGGCCATTTTGACCAAAATTGACTTTTTAGTCAATGTTAACCTATTGGGTCATTGGGTTTAGGATTAACCATTTTGACCAAAGTTGCCTTTTTGGTCAAAAGTTGACCAATTAGGTCAATGGGTTGGTCATTGGGTCAGTAATTGACCATTTTAACCAAAGTTGACTTTCTGGTCAAAGGTTGACCTATTGGGTCAATGGGTGGTATTAGGTTAAAAATTGACTATTTTGACCAAAATTCACTTTGTGGTTAAAAGTTTACCTATTGGGTCAATGAGCATGTCATTGGTTTAAGGATTGACCATTTTGATTAAAGTTGACTTTTTGGTCAAATGTTGACCTATTGGGTCTATTGGTTGGTCATTGGGTTAAGGATTGACCATTTTAACCAAAGTTAGTTTTTTGTTCAAAAGTTCACTTATTGGATTAATGGGATGTTCTTTGGCTCAAGGATTGCCCATTTTGACCAAAGTTAACTTTTTGGTCAGAGATTGACTTATTGGGTCAATAATTGGTCAGTAATTAAAAAATTAACTATTTTGACCAAAATTGACTTTTAGGTCAAAAGTTAACCTATTGGGTCCATGGGTTGTTCATTGGGTCAAGGATTGACCACTTTGACCATAGTTGTCTTTTTGGTCAAAAGCTAAGCTTTTTAGGTCAATAAGGCGGTCATTTGGTCAAAAGTTGACATATTGGGTTAATGGGTTGGTCATTGGGTCGATGATTAACAATTTTGGCGAAAGTTGACTTTTTAGTCAGAAGTTGAATAATTGGGTCAATGGGTTGGTCATTGGATTAAGGATTGACCATATTCACCAAAGTTGACATTTAGGTCATTGTGTCGAAATTGACCATTTTGACTAAATTTGACTTTTTGGTTAAAAGTTGACCTATTGGGTCAAGGAAGTGGTCATTAGGGGAAAAATTGACAATTTTAACAAAAATTAACTTTTTGGTCAAAAGTTGTCCTTTTGGGTCAATGAGTTGGTCATGGGGTTAAGGATTGACCATTTTAACCAACGTTTACTTTTTGGTCAAAAGTTGACCTATTGGTTCAATGGGTTGGTCATTGGGTCAAGGATTGACCATTTTAACCAAAACTGACTTTTTGGTTAAAAGTTAACCTACTAGGTCAATAATTGGTCATCAAGTCAAAATTTTACTATTTTGACCAAAATTAACCTTTTGGTCAAAAGTCAATATATTGGGTCAGTGGGTTGGTCTTTGGGTCAAGGATTTACCATTTTGACCAAAGTTGGCTTTTTGGTCAAAAGTTCACTTATTAGGACAATGGGTTGGTCATTGGTTCAAGGATTGACCATTTTGACCAAAGTTGACTTTTTGGTCAGAGATTGACTTACTAGGTTAATAATTGGTCATTAGGTCAAAAATTGACTATTTTGACCAAAATTGATTTTTTGGTCGAAATTTGACCTATTGTGTCAATGGGTTGGTTAGTGAGTCAAGGATTGACAATTTTGACCAAAGTTGTCTTTTTTGTCAAAAGTTGACTTATTGAGTCAATGGGTTGGTCATTGGGTCAAACATTCGCCATTTTGACCAAAGTTGACTTTTTGGTCAAAGATTGACTTATTGGGTCAATAACTGGTCATTAGGTCAAAAATTGATTATTTTGACCAAAATTAAATTTTTGGCCAAAAGTTGACCCATTGAGTCAACGGGGTGGTGATTGGGTCAAAAAATGACAATTTAGACCAAAGTTGACTTTTTTGGTTAATAGTTGACCTATTTGGTAAATGAGTTAGTAATTGGGTCAAGAATTGACCATTTTGTCAAATGATGACTATTTGGTCAAAAGTTGATCTATTGGATCAATGGATTGGTCATTGGGACAAAAATTGACCATTTTAACCAAAGTTGGCTTTTTGGTCAAAAGTTGACCTACTGGTCTTAAGGGTGGTGATTAAGTCAAAAATTGACTATTTGTCCAAAAAGTCAGTTTTGGTCAAAAATTTACCTATTGGTCAATGGGTTTGTCATTGGGTCAAGGATTGACCATTTTGACCAAAGTTAACTTTTTGTTCAGAGATTGACTTATTGGGTCAATAATTGGTCATCAGGTCAAAAATTGACTATTTTGACCAAAATTGAATTTTTGGTCAAAAGTTAACCCATTGGGTCAACGGGAAGGTCACTGGGTCAGAAATTGACCATTTTAACCAAAGTTGACGCTTTGGTCAAAAGTTGACCTATTTTGTAAATGAGTTGGTAATTGGGTCAAGAATTGGCCATTTTAACTAAAGATGACTTTTTCGGTCAAAAGATTACCTATTGGGTCAATGGGTTGGTTATTGGGTCAAAAATTGACCATTTTGAACAAAGTTAATTTGTGGTCAAAATTTGACCTATTGGGTCAATGGGTGGTCATTAGGTTAAAAGTTGACTATTTTGACCAAAGTTGACTTTTCAGAGATTGACTGATTGGGTCAATAATTGGTCATTAATTTAAAAATTAATTATTTTGACCAAAATTGACTTTTTAGTCAAAAGTTGACCTACTAGACCAATGGCTTGGTCATTGGGTCAAAGATTGATCATTTTAACCAAAGCTTACTTTTGGTCAAAAGTTGACCTATTGGGTCAATGGGTTGGTCATTGGGTCAAGGGTTGATCATTTCGATCAAAGTTGACTTTTTGGTCATAGATTCGCTTACTTGGTCAATAATTGGTCATTAGGTCAAAAATTGACTAATTTGACCAAAATTGATTTTTTTGTCAAAAGTTGACCCATTGGGTCAACGAGGTGGTCATTGACCATTTTAACCAATGTTGACTTTTTGGTCGAAAGTTGATCTATTGGGTCAATGGGTTGATCATTGGGTCAAAAATTGACCATTTTGACCAAAGTTAACTTTTTGGTCAAAAGATGACCTATCGGGTCAATGGGTGGTCATTAGGTCAAAAATTAACTATTTTGACAAAAATTGACTTTTTGGTAAAAAGTTGACCTATTGGTTCAATGGGTTTGTCATTGAGTCAAGGATTTGCCATTTTGACCAAAGTTGACTTTTTAGTCGGTGATTGACTTATTGGGCAAATAATTGATCATTAGGTCAAAAATTTTCCATTTTTATCAAAATTGAATTTTTGGTTAAAAGTTAACCCATCGATTCAACAGGGTGGTCATTGGGTTAGAAATTGACCATTTTGACCTATTGGGTCAAGGATTGACAATTTTGACCAAAGGTCAAAAGTTGATCTATTAGGCCATTGGGTTGGTCATTGGGTCAAGGAATGATCATCTTGACAAACTGTACTTTTGGTCAAAAGTTGACATATTGGGTCAATGGGTTGGTCGTTGGGTGAAGGATTGACCATTTTGACCAAAGTTGACTTTTTGGTAAGACATTGGCTTACTGGGTCAATAATTGGTTATTTTGTTGAAAATCGAGTTTTTGAAATAAACTATCTTTTTGGACAAAAGTTGACCTGTTGAGTCACTAAGCTGGTCATTGCGTCAAGGATTGACCATTATGACCAAAGTTAACTTTTTGGTCAAAAGTTGACCTATTGGATCAATGGGTTGGTCATTGGGTCAAGGATTGACCATTTTGACCAAAGTTAACTTTTTGGTCAAAGATTAACTTATTAGGTCAATAATTAGTCATTAATTAAAAAAATGATAATTTTGACCAAAATTGAATTTTTGGTCAAAAGTTAACCCATTAGGTCAACGGGTGGTTATTAGGTCAAGGACTGATCATTTTCACCAAAGTTGACGTTTTAGTCAATAGTTGACCTATTGTGTCAATGGGTTGGTCATTGGGTCAAGGATTGACCATTTTGACTAAAGTTAACTTTTTGGACAGAAGTTGACCTATTGGGTCAATGGGTTGGTCATTAGGTTAAATTGATCATTTTTTACCAAAGTTGACTTTTTGGTCAAAAGTTTACCTAATGGGTCAATGGTGGTCATTAGGTCAAAAATTGAGTATTTTGACTAAAATTGACTTTTTGGTCAAATGTTGACCTATTGGGTCAATGGGTTTATCATTGGGTCAAGGATTGACCATTTTGACCAAAGTTTACTTTTAGGTCAGAGATTGACTTATTGGGTCAATAATTGGTCATTAATTATAAAATTAACTACTTTAACCAAAATTGACTTTTTGCTCAAAATATGACCATTAGGCCAATGTGTTGGTCATTGGGTCAAGGATTGATCATTTTGACCAAAGTTGACTTTTTGGTCGAAAGTTAACTTATTGGGTCAATGGGCCAAGGATTGACCATTTTTACCAGTGTTGACTTTTTGGTAAGAAATTGGCTTACTGGGTCAATGATCGGTCATTAGGTCAAAGATTGTCTATTTTGACCAAAATTGACATTTTGGTCAAAAGTTGACCTATTGGGTCAATGGGTTGGTCATAGGGTCAAGGATTAACCATTTTGACCAAAGTTGACTTTGGTCCAAAGTTGACCTACTGGGTCAATGGGTTGGTCATTGGGTCAAGGATTGACCATTTTGACTAAAGTTTACTTTTTGGTCAGAATTGACTTATTGGGTCGATAATTGGTCATTAGGTCAAAAATTGATTATTTTGACCAAATTTAATTTTTTTGTCAAAATTTGACCCATTGGGTCAACGGAGCTGTCATTGGGTCTGAAATAGACCATTTTGATCAAAGTTGACTTTTTGGTTAAAAGTTGACATATTTGGTCAATGTGTTGGCAATTAGGTCAAGAATTGACCATTTTGACCGATGATGTCTTTTTAGTCAAAAGTTGATCTATTAGGTCAATGGGTTGGGGGTTGGGTTAAAAATTGATCATTTTGAGCAATGTTGACTTATTGGTCAAAAGTTGACCTATTGGGTCAATGTATGGTCATTAGGTCAAAAATTGACTATTTTGACCAAAATTGACTTTTTGGTCAAAGGTTGACCTATTGGGTCAATGTGTTTGTCATTGGGTCAAGGATTGACCATTTTGTCCAAAGTTAACTTTTGGTCAAAGATTTACTTATTGGGTCAATAATTGTTCATTAATTTAAAAATTGACTCTTTTGACGAAAATTAACTTTTTGGTCAAAAGTTGACCTCTTAGGCCAATGAGTTGGTCATTGGGTCAATGATTGATCATTTTGACCAAAGTTGACTTTTTGGTCAAAAGTTGACCTATTGGGTCAATGGGTTGGTCATTGGGTCAAGGATTGACCATTTTGACCAAAGTTGACTTTTTGGTCAGAGATTGGCTTACTGGGTTAATAATTGGTCATTAGGTCAAAAATTGACTATTTTGACCAAAATTGACTTTTTGGTCAAAAGTTGACCTATTGGGTCAAAGGGTTTGAAATTGTGTCAAGGATTGACTATTTTGACAAAAGTTGACTTTTTGGTCTGAGATTGACTTATTGGGTCAATAATTGGTCATTAGGTAAAAAATTGACTATTTTGACCAAAAAGATGTGGTTATTGGGTCAGAAATTGACAATTTTGACCAAAGTTGACTTTTTGGTCAAAATTTGACCTATTTAGTCAATGAGTAGGTAAATTGGTCAAGAATTGACCATTTTGACTCAAGATGACTTTTTGGTCAACAGTTGACATATTGGGGCAATGGGTTGGTCATTGGGTCAAAAATTGACCATTTTAACCAAAGTTGACTTTTTGGTCAAAAGTTGACTTAGTGGGTCAATGGGTTTGTCATTGGGTCAAGGATTAACCATTTTGACCAAAGTTGATTTTTTGGTCAGAGATTGACTTACTGGGTCAATAATTGGGCGTTAATTTAAAAATTGACTACTTTGACCAAAATTAACATTTTAATGAAAAGTTGACCTATTAGGCAATTGGGTTGGTCATTGGGTCAAGTATTGATCATCTTGACCAAACTTTGGTCAAAAGTTGACCTATTGAGTCAAAGGGTTGGTCATTGGGTCAAAGGATTAACCATTTTTACCAAATTTGACTTTCTGGTCAGAGATTTGCTTACTGGGTCAATAATTGGTCAATAGGTCAAAAATTAACTTTTTTAAACAAAATTCACTTTTTGGTCAAAAGTTCTCCTATTAGGTCACTGAGTTCGTCATTGCGTCATGTATTGACCATTTTGACCAAAGTTGACTTTTTGGTCAAAAGTTGACCTATTGGGTCAATGGGTTGATCATTAGGTCAAGGATTGACCATTTTGACCAAAGTTAACTTTTTAGTCAGAGATTGACTTTTTGGGTCAATAATTGGTCATTAATTCAAAAATTGACTATTTTGACCATAATGGACTTTTTGTTCAAAAGTTGACCTATTAGACCAATGGGTTGGTCATTGGGTCAATGATTGATCATTTTCACCAAAGTTGACTTTTTGGTCAAAAGTTGACCTATTGGGTCAATGGGTTGGTCATTGGGTCAAGGATTAACCATTTTGACCAAAGTTGACTTTTAGGTCAGAGATTGGCTTAGTGGGTCAATAATTGGTCATTCGGTTAAAAATTAACAATTTTGACCAAAATTGAATTTTTGGTCAAAAGTTGACCTATTTGGTCAATGGGTTGGTCATTAGGTCAAGGATTAACCATTTTGACCAAAGTTGTCTTTTTAGTCAAAAGTTGACCTATTTAGGTCAATGAGGAGGTCATTAGGTCAAAAATTGTTCTATTAGGTCAATGGGTTGGTCATTGGATCAAAAATTGACCATTTTGACCAAAGTTGACTTTTTTGTCGAAAGTTGACCTATTGGGTCAATGGTTAGTCATTAGGTTTAAAGATGACTACTTTGACCAGAATTTGACCTTTTGGTTAAAGGTTGACCTATTGGGTCAATGGATTTTTCATTGGGTCAAGGTTTGACCATTTTTACCAAGGTTGACTTTTTTGTCAGGATTTACTTATTAGGTTAATAATTGTTCATTGATTCAAAAATTAACTATTTTGACAAAAATTGACTTTTTGGTCAAAAGTTGAACTATTGGGCCAATGGGTTGTTCATTGGGTCAATGATTGATCATTTTGACTAAAGTTAACTTTTTGGTCAAAAGTTGACCTATTGATGGGTTGGTCATTGGGTCAAGGTTTGACCATTTTGACCAAAGTTGACTTTTTGGTCAGAGATTGGCTTAGTGGGTCAATAATTGTTCATTAGGTCAAAAATTGACCATTTTGCTCAAATTTGACTTTTTGATCAAAAGTTGACCTATTGGGTCAACGGGTCGTCATTAAGTCAAAAATTGACTACTTTGACCAAAATTGACTTTTTGGACAAAAGTTGAACTATTGGGTCAATGAGTTTGTCATTGGGTCAAGGATTGACCATTTTGACCAAAGTTGACTTTTTGGTCGGAGATTGACTTATTGGTTCAATAATTAGTCATTAGATCAAAAATTTATTATTTTAATCAAAATTAAATTTTTTGTCAAAAGTTGACCCAGTGGGTGAACGGGGTGGTCATTGGGTCAAAAATTGACCATTTTGACCAAAGTTGACTTTTTGGTCAATAGTTGACCAATTTGGTCAATGAGTTGGTAATTGGGTCAAGAATTGACCATTTTGCCCGAAGATGACTTTCTGGTTAAAAGTTGATCTACTGGGTCAATGGGTTAGTCATTAGGTCAAAATTGACCATTTTGACCAAAGTTGACTTTTTGGTCAAAAGTTGACCTCTTGGGTCAATGAGTGGTCATTAGGTTAAAAATTGATTATTTTGACCAAAATTGACTTTTTTTTTGTCAAAAGTTGACCTATTAGGTCAATGGGTTTATCATTGGGTCAAGGAATGACCATTTTGACCAAAGTTGACTTTTTCGTCAGAAATTAACTTATTAGGTCAATAATTGGTCATTAGGTCAAAAATTGACTATTTTGACCAAAATTATATTTTTGGTCAAAAGTTAACCCATCGGGGGAACGGTGTGGTCATTGGGCCTCAAGTTGACCATTTTGACAGAAGTTGACTTTTTGGTCAAAAATTGAATTATTTGGTCAATGAGTTTGTAATTAGGTCAAGAATTGACCATTTTGACCAAAGATAACTTTTTAGTCAAAAAGTTGACCTATTGGGTCAATGGGTTGGTCATTGGGTCAAAAATTGACCATTTTGACCAAAGCTGACTTTTTGGTCAAAAGTTGACTTATTGGGTCAATGAGTGGTCATTATGTCAAAAATTGACTATTTTGACCAAAATTGAATTTTTGGTCAAAAGTTGTCCTATTGGGTCAATGAGTTTGTCATTGGGTAAGGGATTGACCATTTTGACCAAAGTTGACTTTTTTGTCAGAGATTGACTTATTGGGATAATAATTGGTCATTAATTCAAAAATTGGCTATTTTGACCAAAATTGACTTTTTGGTCAAAAGTTGACCTATTAGGCCAACGCGTTGGCCATTGGGTAAAGGATTGATCATTTTGACTATAGTTGACTTTTTGGTCAAAAGTTGAGCAATTGTGTCAATGGGTTGGTCACGGGGTCAAGGATTGATTATTTTGACCAAAGCTGACTTTTTGGTCAAAGATTGGCTTACTAGGTCAATAATCGGTCATTAGGTCAAAAATTGACTATTTTGACCAAAATTGACTTTTTGGTCAAAAGTGAACCTATTGGGTCAATGGGTAGTCATTGGGTCAAGGATTGACCATTTTGACCAAAGTTGACTTTTTAGTCAAAAGTTGACAAAGGGGGTTAATGGGTTGGTCATTGGATCAAGGATTGACCATTTTCACCAAAGATGACCAATTGGGTCAGTATTTGGTCATTCAGTCAAAAATTTACTTTCTTGACTAAAATTGACTTTTTGGTCAAAAGTCGATCTATTGGGTCAGTGGGTTGGTCATTGGGTCAAGGATTCACCATTTTAACCAGGGTCATTGGGTTGGTCATTGGGTCAAGCATTCACCATTTTGACCAAAGTTAACATTTTGGTCAAAAGTTGACATATTGGGTTTGTAATTGGGTCAAGGATTGACCATTATGACCAAAGTTGATTTTTTGGTCAGAGATTGACTTATTTGGTCAATAATTGATCATTAGGTCAAAATTTGATTATTTTGACCCAAATTAACTTTTTGTTTAAAAGTTGACTTATTGCGTCATTGCGTTGGTCATTGGGTCAAGAACTGACCATTTTGGCTGAAGTTGACTTTTTGCTCAAAAGTTGACTTGTTGGGTCATTGAGTTGATCATTGGGTAAAAAATGACCATTTTGACCAAAGTTGACTTTTTGGTCAAAAGTTGACCTTTTTGGTTAATGATTTGTCATTAGGTTAAATTTGACTGTTTTGACCAAAATTGACTTTTTGGTCAAAAGTTGACCTATTGGGTCAATGAGTTGTTCATTGGGTCAAGGTTTGACCATTTTGACTAAAGTTGACTTTTCGGGCAAAAGTTGATCTATTGGGTCAATGGGTTTTTCATTGGGTCAAAGAACAACCATATTGACCAAAGTTGACTTTTTGGTCAGAGATTGGCTTACCGGGTGAATAATTGGTCATTAAGGCAAAAATTGACTATTTTGTCAAAAATTGACTATTTTGTCAAAAATTGACTTTTTGGTCAAAAGTTGACCTCTTGGGTCAATGGGTTGGCCATTAGGTCATGGATTGTTCATTTTGACCAAAGTGAACTTTTTTGTCTAAAGTTGATATATTGGGTCAATGAGTTGGTCTTTGAGTCAAGGATTGATCATTTTGATCAAATTTGACTTTTTGGTTAGAGATTGGCTTACTGGGTCAATAACTGGACATCAGGTCAATAATTAACTATTTTTTCCAAAATTGACTTTTTGGTCAAAACATGACCTATTGATTCAATGGGTTGGTCATTGGGTCAAGGATTGACCATTTTGAGCAAAGTTGATTTTTTGGTCAAAAGTTGACCTATTGGGTCAATTGGTTGGTCATTGGGTCAAGGATTGACCATTTTGAACGAAGTTGACTTTTTGGTTAAAGATTGACTTATTGGGTCAATAATTGGTCATTAGGTCAAAAATTGATTATTTTGAAAAAAATTAAATTTTTGGTCAAAAGTTGACCCATTTAGTCAACGAGGTGGACATTGGGTCAGAAATTGACCTTTTTGACAAATGTTGACTTTTTGGTCAAAAGTTGACCTATTTGGTCAATGAGATAGTAATTGGGTCAAGAATTTACAATTTTGACCGAAGATGACTTTTTGGTCAAAATTGGATATTTTGGGTAAATGGGTTGGTCATCGGGTCAAAAATTGACTATTTTGACAATAATTGACTTTTTGGTCAAAAGTTGACCTCTTGGGTCAATAGGTTGGTCATTAGGTCAAAGATTGACCATTTTTACCAAAGTTAACTTTTTGGTCAAAAGTTGACCTATTAGGTCAATGGGTTGGTCATTGGGTTTAGGATTGACCATTTGACCAAAGTTGACTTTTTGGTCAGTGGTTGACATATTGGGTCAGTAATTGGTCATAAGGTCAAAAATTGATTATTTTAACAAAAGTTAATTTTTTGTCAAAAGTTGACTCATTGGGTCAACGGGGTGGTCATTGGGTGAGAAATTGACCTTTTTGACCAAAGTTAACTTTTTGGTCAATAGTTTACATATTTGGTTAATGAGTCGGTAATTGAGTTAAGAATTGGCCATTTTGACCGAAGATGACTTTTTGGTCAAAAGTTGATGTATTGGGCCAATGTGTTAGTCATTTGGTCAAAAACTGAGCATTTTGACCAAAATTGACTTTTAGGTCAAAAGTTAACCTATTGGGTTAATGGGTTGGTCACTAGGTCAGAAATTGACCATTTTAACCAAACTTGACTTTTTGGTCAAAGGTTAACTTATTGGGTTAATGGGGTGGTCATTAGTTCAAAAATTGACAATTTTGACCAAAGTTGACTTTTTGGTCACAGATTGACCTATTGGGTCAATTAGTTGGTCACTGAGTCAAGGATTGACAATTTTGACCAAAATAGAATTTTTGATCAAAATAGTTAATTTTTGGTCAAAAGTTAACTCATTGGATCAACGAAGTGGTCCTTGAGTCAGAAATTGACTATTTTCATCAAAATTGACTTTTTGGTCAAAAGTTGACCTATTGGGTAAATGGGTTGGTCATTGGGTCAATGGGTTGACCCATTTGACCAAAGTTGTCTTTTTGGTCAAAGGTTGACCAATTTGGGTCAATGGGGCGGTCATTTGGTCAAAAATTATAATTTTGAGTAAAATTGACTTTTTGGTCAAAAGTTGACCTATTGGGTCAATGTGTTGGTCATTGGGTCAAGGATTAAGCATTTTGGCCAAAGTTACCTTTTTAGTCAAAAGTTGACGAATTGGGTCAATAAGTTGGTCATTGGATCAGGGATTGACCATTTTCACCACAGTTGGCTCTTAAGTCAATGTGTCAGAAATTGACAGTTTTGACCTAATTTAACTTTTTGATCAAAAGTAGACATTTTGGGTCACTGAGGTGGTCATTAGGTCAAGAATTGACCATTTTGACCAAAGTTGACTTTTTGGTCAAAAGTTGATCTATTGGGTCAACGATTTGGTCATTGGGTCAAGGATTGACCATTTTGACCAAAGTTGACTATTTGGTCAAAAGTTGACCTATTGGGTTAATGGATTAGTCATTGGATTAATGATTGACCATTTTGACCAAAGTTGACTTTTGGCTAAAAGTTAACTTATTGGGTCAGTAATTGGTCATTAAGTCAAAAATTTACTATCTTGACCAAAATAAACTTTTTTGGTCAAAAGTCGAATTATCGGGTCAGTGGTTGGTCATTGGGTCAAGTATTGACCATTATTACCAAACTTGACATTTTAGTCATAGATTGACTTATTAGGTCAATAGTTGGTCATTTTGTCAAAAATTGACTATTTTGACCCAAATTGACTTTTTGTTCAAAAGTCGACTTTTTGCGTCAATGCATTGGTCATTGGGTTAAGAATTGACCATTTTGACCAAAGTTGACTTTTTGGTCAAAAGTTGACCTATTGGATCAATGGGTTGGTCATTGGGTCAAGGATTGACGATTTTGACCAAAGTTGACTTTTTGGTCAGGAATTGACTTATTGGGTCAATTATTGGTCATTAGGTCAAATATTGAGTATTTTGACCAAAATTAAGTTTTTGGTCAAAAGTTGATCCATGGGTCAACGGGTTGGTCACTAGGTCAGAAATTGACCATCTTGACCAAAGTTGACTTTTTGGTCCAAATTTGACTAATTTGGTCAATGAGTTGAAAATTGGGTCAAGAATTAATCATTTTGACCAAAGATGATTTTGTTGGTCAAAAGTCGACCTATAGAGTCAATGGGTTGTTCATTGGGTCAAAAATTGACCATTTTGACCAAAGTTGACTTTTTGGTCAAAAGTTGACCTAATAGGTCAATGGGTGACCATTAGGTCAAAAATTGACTTTTTAGTCAAAAGTTGACCTATTAGGTCAATGGGTTTGTCATTGGGCCAAGGATTAACAATTTTGACCAAAGTTAACTTTTTGGTCAAAGATTAACTTATTGGGTTAATAATTGGCTATTAGGACAGAATTGAATATTTTGACCAAAATAGTCAATTTTTGGTTAAAAGTTAACCTATTGTGTTAACGGAGTGGTCTTTGGGTCAGAAATTGATTATTTTGACCAAAATTAACTTTTTGGTCAAAAGTTGACCTATTGGGTCAATGGGTTGGTCATTAAGTAAAGGATAGTCCATTTTGACCAAAGTTGACTTTTTGGTCAGAGATTGTCTTACTGGGTCAATAATTAGATATTAGGTCAAAAATTGACTATTTAGACCAAAATTGACATTTTGGCAAAAAAGTTGACCTATTGGGTCATTGGGTCAAGAATTAACCATTTTGACCAAAGTTGACTTTTTGGTCAAAAGTTGATCTACTGGGTCAACGATTTGGTCATTGGGTCAAGGATTGACCATTTTGACCAATGTTGACTTTTTGGTCAAAGATTAACTTGTTGGGTCAATAATTGGTCATTAGGGCAAAAATTGATTATTTTGACCAAAATTAAATTTTTTGTCAAAAGTTGACCCTTTGGGTCAATGGGGTGGTCATTGGGTCAAAAATTGACCAGTTTGACCAAAATTAGTTTATTGGCCAAAAGTTGACCTATTTAGTCAATGGGTTGGTCATTGGGTAAAAAATTGACCATTTTGACCAAAGTTGACTTTTTGGTCAGAGATTGACTTATTGGTTTAATAATTGGTCTTTACGTCAAAAATTGAATATTTTGACCAAAATAGAATTTTTGTTCCAAATAGTCAATTTTGGGTCAAAAGTTAACCCATTGGGTCAACGGAGTGGTCATTGTGTAAAAAATTGACTATTTGACCAAAATTGACTTTTTGGTCAAAAGTTGACCTATTGGGTCAATTGATTGGTCATTGGGTCAAGGATTGACCATTTTGACCAAAGTTGTCTTTTTAAACAAAAGTTAACGAATTGGGTCAATGGGTTGGTCATTGGATCATGGATTGACCATTTTCACTAAAGTTGGCATTTAGGTCATTGTGTCAGAAAAAGACCGTTTTGACCAAATTTGGCTTTTGGATCAAAAGTTGAACTTTTGGGTCAATGATGTGGTCATTAGGTCAAAAATTGGCAATTTTAACCAAAATTAACTTTTTGGGCAAAATTGTCCTTTTGGGTCAAAGAGTTGGTTATTGGATCAAGGATTGACCATTTTGACCAAAGTTGACTTTTTCGGTCAAACGTTGACCTATTGGGTCATTGAGTCAAGGATTCGCCATTTTGACAAAAAGTTGAATTTTTGGTCAGAAATTGACTTATTAGGTCAATAATTGGTCATTAGGTAAAAAATTGATTATTTTGAAAAAATTAAATTTTTGGTCAAAAGTTGACACATTGGGTTAACGGGGACGTCATTGGGTCAGAAAATAACCATTTTGACCAAAGTTAATTTTTTGGTCAAAAGTTGAACTATTTGGTCAATGAGATGGTAGGTCAAGAATTGACCATTTTGACTGAAGATGAGTTTTTGGTTAAAAGTTGATCTTTTGAGTCAATGGGTTGGTCATTGGGTTAAAAATTGACTATTTTGACAACTCCTGTCTTTTTGGTCAAAAGTTGACCTCTTGGGTCAATGGGTTGGTCATTAGGTCAAGGATTGACCATTTTGACAAAAGTTGACTTTTTGGTCAAAAGTTGACCTATTGGGTCAATGGGTTGGTCATTAGGTCTAAGATTGACCATTTTGACCAAAGTTGACTTTTTGGTCAATGGTTGACTTATTGGGTCAATAATTGGTCATTAATTTAAAAATTGACTATTTTGACCAAAATTGACTTTTTGGTTAAAAGTTGACCTATTAGGCCAATGGGTTGGTCATTGGGTCATGTCGGCATATTTTTAGATTTTAAATTTAATTTAAGTATATATATATATATATATAATTTGGAAAGTAGCATTTGATTTTTGAAAATAATTTTAAGTTTGAAAATTTTAAGATATGAAATCAAACTGATCTCACATCCCAAATATTTTATATAAACGAGCACCGCACCACAAACTGTGTATCTACCCCGAGGAATAGTCACACTGCTTGACGATGGGGCTCAATTAAATAACCTAAAAGATTTGTGACATCCGTTTGGTCTGCGAACCAATTTTATAAGCCGACAAGTTCCACTACTTAATATAAAGGAATTAAGCAGGGTTTATATTACCTGGGTTTTTAAAGTTCCCTATAAGGGCAAGCCCCTATAGTTAGTTACATCCTAAATGATGGGAATCATTTAAGAAAACTCTCGGTAATGATCAGTGGTTTTGCTCTCAAGAACTTCAAAGTTTAAGGTTTTCAAAGGATTGAATTTTGGAATTTTAATAGGGAATGGATCGAGTTTGGAACAGTTTATTTTAAGAGTCAAATAGAAGAGAAGTAGGAGAAGCTGAGGATCCAAGAAGAATCCTGGCAACTTCCCAAACTATCCTATTGTTTGGCTTCAATTTGGGAGTTCATTTAATGTTTCATCTTGCCTGTATTAATTTATTAGGACTTATATTTGTATGACACAATCATACAAACAGCCTTGAAGATGTGAGGACTTATGTCGTACCAAACGACTAACTCGGAGTCCTAAGACCGGTTAGGGCTTAATTTGCATAAGTCAATTATGAAAATTCCTAACAAAATGTTGAGGATTTATGTTGCACTAGGCAAACTACCTCGAAATCATATGGCTAGTTGTTTATTTTCTAAGAAGGGTTTAGCTGATGCAGATCCGAGTTTTGCTGACGACGATGGCCGTGTTGCCCACTATGCTCCAAGCTCCTTGTTGTCGCAGAGGTTTAGTTTTAGAAAGTGAAAATCAGGAGATGAGAGAAGCATTTTGGTTTAGAGAAATCTTAAAATCCAAGCGTTTTTTTAATGTTTCAATTAAAACAAATATTAAAGTTGATTATAACCACACCGGTTAGGATCCCACGGTTCCAACCTTCCGGCATCATTATTTTTATCGGATTCACTTAGTCCCGATGAATTTGCTAAACTCAATTGAATGAGTTCCACACTTTCATTTAGATCGTGGGAAATCCCATTAGCAACGCGTGGGTTACATCATCCAAGGTATTCCCGATCATCCAACGAGACGTTTGAACTTAGTTATAGTTGTAGTTTTTGTTGTTCTGTTTGTGATTAAATTTTGAGTTGTCTTATATTTTGAAATGTTGTGGCGGTAAATTTTATTTTGTATGACTTTTAATTTAGTTTTGGGTTTAAGTTTTGTGGTTATCCTAAAGGTTTCAGTTTTCATGCAACAATCTTATTTATCATGCAAGAAAAGTAAAACGCAGTGTAGGTAAATAAATTGCAATAAGGTAAATTGCAATAAAGTAAAAGCGTACCTGGAGGGTCTTCTAGTCATTCTCAGCCGAGACTTTAGTACTGCATTGCATATATGTGTTTATAATTTTGCAGAAATTAAAGCATGCCAGAAAACAGGAAGAAGTAGGACTAACAAGCAGTAACTACTTAATCCTATGATGTCTATGTTGAGATCCCAGTTGTCTACCAAGTCCTATGATGTCTATGTGAATTCTTATGTTGCGTTCCAATAAACTTTGTCAATTTAATTGAGGATGGTTTCGTTAAGCAGACATATTAAGTTTAATAGACCTCTGAGGTATCCAAACGGTCAAAGAAGGATGCAGATCCATGCTTCCCTCTCATATCCTGATGAAAAGTCTCGGGCTCATTTTGACTTATTATGTTGCTTAACAATTCACCCTACCAATACCCTTATGTTTAATGAATACAGGTGTTCGGGGTAGGTTGGGGCAGATGGGTTTAAGTGTTGTTTGGATTTGAATTGGTGGCAATTGGTAGTTTGATTTGGACTTATGGGAGTGTTATGAAGAGTTTGTGGTTTTTTAATTGAGTTTGATATTAGTTCGAGGATTGGAGGATTTGAATTTGGTTTTTGTTTGTATTTGGTTTGGGTTTGAACTAGGTTTGGTTTTAGTTTTGGTTTGGATTTGGTTTTGATTTTTGGTTTGATTTTGGTTTTGGTTTATGTTTTGGTTTGGTTTGGTTTGATTTTGGTTTTAATTGAGTTTGGAATGTGGATTGGGAAGTTTGTGTGGACATCGGGTAAAAATTTGGGTTACTCCATGCATTCACTAAGCATAAGGGTATTCTTGTTATGTTTTCTACACCAAGTGGTGATTTGTGATGGTTGTGTTATTTATATATTATCATTTTATTATGTTATTATTGTTTAAGTTGTTATGTGTTATTATTCTTTGTTATTGTTTATTATTTATGTGTTGTTATGTTATTTAAAATTATTATCTTTTATGTGTAATTAAAAATTATTATTATCTTTATTATTTATTTAATTTATTATCTTATTTAATTCATTGTGATTTATTTACTTTATTAACATTTATTTACTTAACTAATTGTTATTAATTTTAATTTAATTTTACTTTAATTTATAATTACTTAATATTTATTTATTTAAATTATTATTTTTAGTTTTCATTTAATTTATTTTATTATTTAATTTAATTTAATTAATTTAGTTTATTTTATTTTATCTTGTTTAATTTAATTTTATATTTTATTTACATTCTTATTTTATTTAATTTAATTTGATTTAGTTTAATTTAATTTAATTTAATTTAATTTAATTTATTGTTTATTTACATTATTGTTTAATTTAATTTAATTTAATTTGATTTATTTAATTTGATTAATTTATTTTTATTTATTATTTAATTTAAACTATTATTTATTTAATTTATTTAGTTTCATTATTATTTAATTTATTTAATTTAATTACTATTTAATTTTTTAAATTTAATTAATTATTCATTTATATTATTTAAATTATTTTTAATTTATATATATATATATATATATATATATATATGTATTATTTATTTTATTATTCTTTATATTCTTATCTTTTAATATATATATATATATATATTATAAGTCATTTTTATTTTAATTTATTATTGTTATTAATTATATGTATATTTAAGTCATCATTTATATTATTTATTTATCATTTATATTATTATTTATTTAATTATAAAGCTTTTCATTTTCTCTCTCCTCAATTATCCTTTTCGTTATTTAAAGTTAGGATCATTTATATTAAGTTATTATTTATTAAAAATTATTATTTACACATATATTTACATTTAGATTATTTTAAAGAGGCATGGTATTTTTATTTGCTTATTTTTATTATTATTTATCTATTTATAAAGCTTTTTTAATATTCTCTCTCTTACATTATCCTTTCATTTATTTTAATTATTATCCTTTATTTAAAGCTATTAGAATTATTAATTATTTATATTATTTTTAAAAAGAATGACATTTTTATTTACTTATTTTTTATATTTTCAATTATAATTTTATTATTATTATTATCCTTTTCTTATATTTTCATTATCTTTTAGGTTTATAATCAATTATTTTATTCTTATCACACTATTTTTATTACTTACATATTGTTATTATTAATTTACATATATATATTATTATTCTTTATTTAGTTATTTATGTTTTAGTAGTATTTATTTAAATTTAGTATAGATTATTTTTATTATGTCACTTATTTATATATAATTTATTTACATTATTTTAAACATTATTTATTTAGTGTATTATAATTTATTTACAATATATTTAACATTAATTTATATATTATTTAGTACATATAATATATTTACATTTATATTATTAATTTACATATGTATAATTTATGTAGTTATTTTCTTTATATGTTATTTTATTATTATATGTTATAAAAAAATTTATTTCATTCCCTTTCATTTTTATTTTATTCCTATTTTTATTTTCTTTTCTCTTCATGTTTATTTTCTTTTCTTTTTTTTTTCTTTCCTTTATGTTAAATTATTTCTTTTAGATTTTAAATCTTATTTTTCAAGTTAGTAGAAATAGGTGGTAAATTTGTAAATATTTAAAATTAGCTATATAACTTTGCATAAAAAAAGAATTCCTAAGCCTATGAATGAATAAAACTTAAATAGCATGAAGATAACCTACACATGAAGATATACATGGAGATAGCTTGCATGAAAAAGAAAAAAAATCCCTAAGGCTGAACATGGGAAAGCATACATGGTGTGAAGATTTTTAATAATTAACACATAATAATTTTTTTTTTTTAAACCTATGTAGAAGAAGAAGAATTTTTTAAAGAAAATACATGTATGTGCTAAACATAAACAAGATAATGACACAATTTTTTTTTCTTTTTCATTTTTTCTTTTTCATTTTTTTTTCTTTTAAAAAAATTTTGTAACAAAAACAAAAGTAAAGGGAGGGGGAGGAGATTACCTTAGCTTGGAGAAGCACTTGTTGGAGACCTTGAAGAGTCCCTTGTTGGAGATGAAGTGAGTGAGTGTGGCTAGCTTGGAAGGAGGAGAAGAAGAGGAAGTGAGTGAGTGGGATGGTAAAGTGAAGTGTGTAAGGGAGTGTGTAAGTGAGATTATGGGGGGATTTATGGAGAGAGGCTCACGGCTAAGAGTGAATGGGGGGAGTGAGGATGAGGTGAGGTGGAGGTGAGGAGGAGGTGAGGAGGAGGTGAGGAGGAGGTGTGGTGAAGGTGAGGAGAGTAGGGTGGGGTGGCGGGTAGGGTGAGGGAGAGGTGAGGGAGAGTGAGGGAGTTGAGGAGGAGGTGAGGAGGAGGTGTGGTGAAGGTGAGGAGAGTAGGGTGAGGTGGCGGGTAGGGTGAGGGAGAGGTGAGGGAGAGTGAGGGAGTGAGGTGAAGGGAAGAAAATATATTTTTTCGTTATTTTTTTTTCTTTGTTTTTCCGTGAGATATGAGAGGGGGAGAATGGGTGTGTGTGTGAGTGAATTTTAATTTGGTGAATTTTGGATTTTTGGTCCATTTTAAGAACATTGGGCTAACTTGAGTTTATATTAGGCTAGATCTTGAATTAAGCCCAAGTCCTTGATCAATATTGTCCACATTATTGTAATGAAGATCTTTCATGAAGACACAAAGTGGTTTTGAGCTCATTTGGAGGTTCAATTTTGGCATGGATTGGATTTTTTATTATTTTGGACCATGTTGGGTTCGGGTCAAGTTATCTTGAGTTTGAGTGGGAATGAGGTTCAGAGGTCTTCAACAATAATGTAGATATGGTTGTCTATAATAATTTTCATGAAGACATAAAATGGTTTTGACAAGGTATAGAGGGTCGAGTTGGTGGATTTAAAACATGTGTTAAGCTTGGGTCAAAATTGGGGTTTCTTTGGTCTAAAATGGATTTGGATAAGACCTGAGTCAAATTATGGGAAATTTATGATCCAATTCAGTTTAAGGAGGTGTTATAAAGAGTTTGGAATTGAAATTTGGGAGAAATTAATTGACATTGGGTCACTTTAGAAGTTTTGGGTTATTTAGGCAAAATTGGGGATTTTGGATTTCAAGAGGAATTGGATTCAAATGTGGGTCACATTGGACTTGAATTTGGTCTAAGTTGATATTGAGGATGTTTAATTTTTGTTTAGAATTGAATTTGATGAAAATTGGGGTCAATTGGGTCAAGATTGGGTTTGGTTTAGGCACCTTTAGGTTAAATGGGCCAAGTTGGGATTTTGGATTGAAAGTGTATTAATTTGGAAAAATTAGCCCATAGTGTAGTTGAACAAAATGAAATTGGGGATTTTTAGAATTTTCTTGAGTTTTTTTGAAAATTTGTTGGAATTTTTGGATTTTTGGGCAAAAAGGGTATTTTGGGTATTTTGAGGGTATTGGGGGGTATTTTTGGAAATTTTGGAATTTTTGGTCATGAATTGTCAATTTGAGTGGTAAGGAATATCTTGGAATGATTTTTTAAGGATTTTGGTGAATTTGGATAATTTTGGAAATTTTGGGTATTTTGGGTAGTTCAGGGTTATTTAGGGGGCAAAGGGGCCAAAAATTGAAATTTTGGAAATTTGAAGGTGACTTTAAGGTGAGCATGATGTAATGACCAAGGGTCACTTACATTTGGTCCTCTATGTGTTGGTCCCTACCACTTAGTCATAGACTTAGGGCTGGGCTATCCACATGAGTTTCCAAAGAGTTCACGGTTGAAATTAGGATGTGCAGTGTATGTTGTGAATGTGAAGTGTATGAGTGGTGATCTCCAGACCTCCCTCAGGGCAAATCCTAAGGAGACTTCCCCTAGGATTTATTATGCTTGCCTTTTTTCCTACCAAAAGGTGGAGGTTGGGCCTTAAGCATATGAAAACCCCCTAGTGAAGCAAGAAGAGTTTTGAATTTCTACGGGGAGGGTTCCATAACTAGTCCTCTAAGAAAGTTACCAGGAGAGTCCTATGGCTAGACCCTAGGCTATTCTAAAGAGAGACTAGACCTCAACCAAAAGTGAGGTCAACAAATGGACCCCCAATAGGTGTGGTGTACTGGGCAGGCACACTGCACGTATTGGTGTTGACCGACGAGATCAACAAGACCAACACAACTGTCTGAGTGAAAACTCAAGACAGAGCAAAGATTTTAGCAAGTGATTTTCCGCTGGGGATTGTTTGGTTGAAAACCTTCAAATCCAGGGACTCTTGCTGGGAAAGAAGGTGGCAACACCATCAAGCTGGGGCTATGAATTTCAAGCTCCCAAAGTCTGAAGTAATCCGAACCGATTTGATTTGAACAAATGGGAATTTTGAATTCGATTTCAAGTTTCTTGTTTGAATTTGGTTTGAATTTTTGTTTTGAATTTAAAATTTGGAATTTTGTTTTCGAATTTAATTTTAGGATTTGAATGTGGGAATTTGAAATTTTAAGTGAAATCGGAATTTCGGTATCGCTCGCAGGAGGAGAATCAGAATTTAGGTACTGACTCGGAAATTCAAGGAAAAAATTCCTTTTTTTTGGAAAATTAGACGACTAAGCTCCGACCCAAAAATATCATGGAAGGCGAAAAAACTCTCTGAAGGGGGATGGAAATTTAGGGAATTTTTGGGAAAGAGAGGATATTATTAACTTGTCTGTTTCTGATTTAATATCGTTTCATTTTGTTTAATTTTGATTTTGCTTCTTTTGAGTTCATTTCTTTTCATTCTGATTTGAATTGATTTCACTCGATTTAAAGTTGTTTGTTTCTTTTTTTTCATTTTGTTTTTTTTTGTTTTTTTATTTTTTATCCTTTTCTTCTGCATCAATTTTTTTTTATTATTACAAAATTTTGGACCCAGTCACAAACACTAGCCCTATAGCTATATTGGAACGAATATCATTTTTTTCAGTCTTTTCATGTCGCGTAATTTTTCTTTAAATATCGTCCATTGATGGGCAACATGGGTCTATCCCCTTGAGAATCCACCAACTGATAAGATCCTCCTGTGTAGACCTTCTCCACAACGAACGGTCCTTCCCAGGTCGGTTTGAATTTTCCACCTATTTTGCGGTGTGCAAGAATAGGCCTTCTAAGAACGAGCACGAGGTCACCAATTTTGAACGACCTCGGGCGGACCAATTTATCGTGGGCTCGAATCATCTTCGCTTGGTAGAGTTCCAAGTTGTGTTGTGCGAGTAATCTTTTTCCTTCAAGGTTCTCCAATTCTGCAAGTCGTAACTTGGCATTCTCTTCTGTTGTAATTTGATTGGCAACGACAACCCGAAGCGATGGTAGCTGAACTTCTAGCGGAAGAACTGTCTTGGACCCGTACACAAGAGCATAAGGCGTAGACTGTGTCAGCGTCCTGACTGTCGTCTTGTAGGCCCACAAAGCTTCTAGTAGCTTCTCGTGCCATCCTCTTTTATTGTCATCGAGCGTCTTCGTCAGAATCTGAACAAGCGTTTTATTGAAGGCCTCTACCAAGCCATTTGCTTTAGGGTAGTAGATCGTCGAGTATCTCCAATCTATCCCGTGTCTTCTGACGAAGTTATTGATTTTCGTGCTCTTGAAAGTAGACCCCTTGTCGGAGATGATTTTACGCTGTACACCGAAACGGTAGACGATTTGATTCTTGAAGAACTATAAGACTTGCTGCGCTGTGACTTCTCGTAGTGGAAGTGCTTCTGTCCACTTGGAAAAGTAGTCTGTAGCGGTGACTATAAACCTATGTCCTTTTGAGGAAGGAGGGTCTATTGGACCCACTATGTCCGTACTCCAGCATTCGAATGGCCACGAGGCAATCGTTGGGTGTAGAACATTCGGAGGCTGGTGCAAGACCACTCCATGCACCTGACACTGATGGCATCTCTTAGCTACTTCCATGCAATCTGTCATCATTCGTCGGCCGCAATATCCTAGTCTTTTGATTTTCATCTTCATTTTGGTCCCGATCGGTGAGCACCACACAATCCAAGCATGTACTTCTTCGACAATTTTTCGCGCTTCTGCTCTGCTTATACAACTCAGCCACATCTGGTTGAAGGATCTCCTATACAGAATATTGTCGATCAGGGCATACGACAAAGCCCTCTTCTGAATTTGGTGTGCTACTGAATCTTCTAGTAGCTTTCCGGTTTGCAAATATTCCATTAATGGCTGACGCCAATCTTCTGTATCTTATGCCACTGCAGCAACTGTCTTTTCTTTTTCAATTTCATGTAGACTGTCGAGGTCGATCTGAGACAACACCTGACGTCCTTGCACTGTAATATCTATAGAATCTTCGGATGGACAAGCCAATTCTTTAGTGAGTTTTGCTAAAGCGTCCACATGGGCATTGTCTGCTCGAGGAATCCTATAGAATATCACATTAGGAATTTTCTCGAGTAACTTCATTGTATACCGGTGGTATTCTTCTAATCTCGGCTTTAGAATTTTGTACTGTCCTACCACTTGCTGGATGACGAGCTGTGAGTCACCATAAATGGCAATGTCTGTTATATCCATTAGTATTGCTAATTCCAAGCTGGTGATTAGGGCTTCACACTCTGCTTCATTGTTGGTACACGGCTCTGTCAAGTGGTAAGAAAACCTCAACAAGGCCAGATTTGGTGTCACAAAGATTAAACCAATTCCTGCTTTGCCTGGTATGACTGTTCCTGATCCTTTGTCTTTTCGAGCTGATGACGCTCCATCAAAGTACATTTCCCAACGTTGAGCATTGGGATCTTCTATCTGTAGTATCTGCTCATCTAGTAACTCATCATTGAGCGGGGACCCAGCTGGCAGTGGGTGCGCTGCGAGAAAATCTGCAAGAATGTGCTCTTTGATAGTGCGAAGGGGCACAAAGGTCATATCAAATTTTAATAATATCATCGACCATCTTGCTAAGCATCCAGAAAGCGTTGGTCAGGTCATCAAATCTTACAAAGGATTAACCTTCGAAATCAGGTTGACTTTGTGAGACAACATGTAATGTCTGAGCTTTTGCCTGGAAAAAACCAAAGCTAGACAATGTTTCTCGATAGGAGGATACTTTACCTCCGCGGGTATTAGACGTCGACTCAAGTAGTGGAGTGCGTTCTCTTTACCCTCATCATTGACTTGGGCAAGTAGAGCTCCGAGGGACTCATCTAATGTCGCGGTATAAAGTATCAACGGTCTACCTGTGATAGGGGCTGATAAAACAGGAGGTGTCGTTAGATATCGTTTAATATCTTTGAAAGCCTACTGGCACTTATCTTCCCAAATAAATTTGGTATCCTTTTAATTAATGCCGAGAAAAGCTGACACCTACCCGACATATTAGATATGAAGCGCCCCAGATATGTCAGTTTTCCTTAAAATGAACGTAGTTGTTTCAAGGGTTTAGGGGGAGGCATTTCTAAGATGGCTTTAATCTTCTCTAGGTCGATTTCAATTCCCCGATGACGGACAATGAATCCTAGAAATTTCTCAGAGGTAATGCCGAAAGCGCACTTTAAGGGATTCATCTTCAGATTATATTGTCGTAATAGTTCAAATACGATCCTCAAATCATATAAGTGGTTTCCTCTTATCTTGCTCTTGACGACCAAATCATCCACATAAGCATTCTACTCGGTTATGAATGAGGTCATCGAAGATCCTCGTCATTGCTCTTTGATATGTAGCTCCTGCGTTCTTCGAGTCCAAACGACATCACGGTAGCAGAAAAATCCCGATCAGAGTTCTGAAAGCTGTGAGCGCTGCGTCTTCTGGTGCCATCTTGCTCTGATTGTACCCTGAAGAACCATCCATAAAGGAGAAAGTTTGATGTGTCGACGCGATGTCCACCATTAGTTCTGGTATCGGAAACAAGAATTCTTCTTTTGGACATGCTTTGTTTAAATCCCTGAAGTCGACACACACTCAAATTTATCCATTTTTCTTTTTCACTGGCACAACATTAGCTAACCACGTCGGATACTGTTCTTCTCGGACAAAATTAGCGTCTATTAATTTCTTTATTTCTGCTGTAACTTGATGTTCTATCTCGAGGCGCATCCTTCTGGGAGCTTGCTTTACTGGCATCACATTCTTATCCACTCCGAGGTGGTGAATTGCGACTGCCGTAGATAGTCTTGGCATTTCGTCATAGCTCCAAGCGAAGCAATCTTTGAATTCTGATAGTAACCTGACCAAGTCTGCAACCTCTTCTTCGTTGAGTAACGAACTTATGAAAGTCGGCCGGGGCTGCTCCTCAGTTCCGAGATTGATTTCTCTTAATTCATCGACAGTTGATTTGATTTCTTCTTCGAATTCTGGAGGAGCATAGCCTATTGGCTGATCTTCATATTCATCTTGAATGTCCAAGCAATCTTCTTTTGACTGACTAGTAACAACCATGCAAATTTCTGAGTCATCGACGGGTCCGAACGTACCAAACCCAAGACCTTCTTTCGAATTGAGTTTCTTTCCTTTTACATTCCATAATTTTTCGAACGATTGTAACTTATCCTTTAGAATTTTATTTGACACATATCCTTGTTGAATTAACTTTTGTACACACGGCGAAAAGTAGCCAAAAGGTAATTCCCTTAATTCATTTGAGTCATTTTCTTCAAGAATTACATAAGGTTCAAAAGTAGAAGGGGAAGCTTTGTAAAACTTGATCAGTTTAAGACCATCGTTATGAAATTCCTTGACCTATATACTCTCTATCTTTTGAGAATGGATCGGAGTAAGGGTCATGGCATGAACATAGTGGTTAAACCGACCGTACATCGATTCGTATTCATCCTTTGCTTCGTCGTCCAGAGAGATCTCGAACTGATCATTATTTCTTTATCTTATTCGGAGCTTCCCTCCATGTCGATGTTGATTGTTGGCTTCGTCTGTTCAACAATCTGGGAAATTCTTTCTCGACCACGTCCTCGACCTCGACCTCGGATGCGTGGGCTAAACGAACTTTTACCAACTCGTTAAGAAGGAGCGGTATGAGATTGTTGAACTGGAGCCATACAGTCTCGTCCTTGTAGTTCCTTTGAGTCTTCAATTTTGCTTATTACAATGTCTCTTGAAAATACTATTTTCTTTAGAGGAGCATAGTAAGCGGCGTCTTTATGGATGCCCACTTCATGTATTGAAAACGGCTGTAGATCCCCTTTAATGCAATGTTCTGGTCCATCTTTGTAGTATTTGATGCACTGGTGAAGAGACGACGAGACCATATTGTACTCATGGAGCCACGGTCGACCAAGCAGGGTATTGAACGAAGTATCCGCATCGATGAAATGGAATTTTGCAGTTGTTACTAGATTTCTGACTTTCATTTGTAGCATTATAGATCCGAGGGCTCTTTCTCCTTTCTGATTGAAACCTCTTAACATCATTTTATCCATTGAAAGCTCTCAGGCGTCGATGTCCAAGTAAGCTAACGTGTGTAGACTCATTATACTGAGCGACGCTCCAGGATCTACTAAGACTCTGGAAAGTATGAATCTGTAGATGATGACAGAAATGTAGAGTGGACAATTTTGATCATCTGTACCGAGTAGCAAATCTTTGCCGGTGAAATCAAGCCAAGTTGTTCCTTTATGGTGCAAACTCCATCTGAGGATGTGTTAGCCAACTGCGCTAAGCAAATGTCGGGATCAAGTAGAGCCTTGATCAAACTTTGTCTCATCTCCTTTGACAGGATTAGAGCATCGTAAATACTTAGTTTGGCCAGCAACTTATTGAGGTGAGCTAACACGTTGTAATCTACTTTATTTGGGTTTTATTAGGTTAATGGGTTTGTCATTGGGTTAAAAATTTGTCTTTTTGACCAAAGTTGACTTTTTGGTCAGAGATTGGCTTACTGGGCAAATAATTGATCATTAGGTTAAAAATTGACTATTTTTACCAAAACTAACTTTTTAGTCAAAATTTGACCGATTGGATCAATGGGTTGGTGATTGAGTCAAGGATTGTCCATTTTGACCAAAGTTGGCTTTTTGGTTAAAAGTTGACCTATTGGGTCAATGGGTTCGTCATTGGGTCAAGGGTTGACCATTTTGACCAAAGTTGACTTTTTGGTCAGAGATTGACTTACTGGGTCAATAATTGGTCATTAGGTCAAAAATTCACTATTTTGACCATAATTGACCTTTTGGTCAAACATTGACCTATTGGGTCAATGGGTTGGTCATCGTGTCAAGGATTGACCATTTTGACTAAATTGTTTTTTTGGTCAAAAGTTGACCTATTGGGTCAATGGGTTGGTTATTAGGTCAAAAATTGACCATTTTGACCAAAGTTGACTTTTTCGTCAAAAGTTGTCTAATTGTGTCAATGTGTGTTCATTTGGTTAAATATTGAATATTTTGACAAAAATTGACTTTTTGGTCAAAAGTTGACCTATTTGGTTAATGGGTTGGTCATTGGGTCAAGGATTGACTATTTTGACCAAAATTGACTTTTTGGTTAGAGATTGACTTATTGGGTCAATAGTTGGTTATTAGGTCAAAATTTTATTATTTTGACCAAAATTAAATTTTTGGTCAAAAGTTGACCCTTTGGGTCAACGAGGTGGTATTGGGTCAGAAATTGACCGTTTTGACAAAAGTTAACATTTTGGGCAAAAGTTGACCTATTTGGTCAATAAGTTGGTAATTGGGTCAAGAATTGACCATTTTGACCGATGATGAATGATTGGTTAAAAGTTAATTTATTAGGTCAATGGGTTGGTCATTGGGTTAAAAATTGATCGTTTAACCAAAGTTGACATTTTGGTCAAAAGTTGACCTATGGGGGAAATGCATTAGTCATTAGGTCAAAAAATGACCTTTTTGACCAAAGTTGACATTTTAGTCCAAAGTTGACCTATTGGGTCAATGGGTTGGTCATTGGGTCAAGAATTGAGCATTTTGACAAAAGTTGACTTTTTGGTCAGAGATTGCCTTATCGGGTCAATAATTGGTCATTAGGTAAAAAATTGATTTTTTTTGCCAAAATTGAATTTTTTTGTGAAAAGTTAACCCATTAGGCGAACGGGTTAGTCATTAGGTCAGAAATTGACCATTTTGACCAAAGTTGACTTTTTGGTCAAAGTCGACCTATTTGGTTAATGAGTTGGTAATTTGGACCAGAATTAACCATCTTGACCAATGATGACTTTTTAGTCAAAAGTTGACCTATTGGGTCAATGGGTTTGTCATTGGGTCAAAAATTAACCATTTTGACCAAAGTTGTCTTTTTTGTCAAAAGTTGACCTATTGGGTCAATGGGTGGTCTTCAGGTCAAAAATTGACTATTTTGACTAAGATTGACTTTTTGGTCAATAGTTGACTTAATGGGTCAATGGGTGTCATTGGGTCAAGGATTGAGCATTTTGACCAAAGTTGACTTTTTGATCAAAAGTTAACCTATTAGGCCAATGGTTTGGTCAGTGGGTCAAGGATTGATCATCTTGACCAAAGTTCACTTTTTGGTTAAAAGATCATCTATTGGGTGAATGGGTTGGTTATTGGGTCAAGGATTGACTATTTTGACCAAAGTTGACTTTTTGGTCAGAGATTAGCTTACTGGGTCAATAATTGGTCATTAGGTAAAAAATTCAGTATTTTGACCAAAATTCATGTTTTTGTCAAAGGTTGAACTATTCGGTCAATGGGTTGGTCATTGGGTCAAGGATTGACCATTTTTACTAAAGTTGGCTTTTTGGTCACAAGTTGATTTATTGGGTCAATGGGTTGGTCATTGGGTCATGGATTGACCATTTTGACTCCATGAGCATTTTGACCAAAGTTTACTTTTTGTTCAGAGATTTACTTATTAGGTCAATAACTGGTCATTACGTGAAAAATTGATTATTTTGACTGAAATTCAACTTTTGGTCAAAGGGGTGGTCATTGAGTCAGAAATTGACCATTTCGACCAAAGTTGACTTTTTTGTCAAAAGTTTACCTTTTTGGTCAATGTGTTGGTAATGGAGTCAAGGATTGACCATTTTATCCGAAGATGACTTTTTTGTCAAAACTGATCTATTGGGTCAACGGGTTGGTCATTAGGTCAAAAATTGACCATTTTGACCAAAGTTGACTTTTTGGTCAAAAGTTGACCTTTTGGTGAATGGGTGGTCATTAGGTCAAAAATTGACTATTTTGACCAAAATTAACTTTTTGGTTAAAATTTGACCTAATGGGTCAATGGGTTTGTCATTGGGTTAAGGATTGACCATTTTAACCAAAGTTGAATTTTAGGTCAGAGATAAACTTTTAGGTCAATAATTGGTTATTAGATAAAAAATTGACTAATTTGACCAAAATTGAATTTTTGGTCAAAAGTTAACCCATTGGGTGAACGGGGAGGTCCTTGGGTAAGAAATTGATCATTTTAACCAATCTTTACTTTTTAGTAAAAAATTGAACTATTTGATCAATGATTTGGTAATTGGGCCAAGAATTTACCATTTTGACCAAAGATGACTTTTTTGGTCAAAAGTTGAATTATTAGGTCAATGGGTTAGTCATTATGTAAAAAATTAACCATTTTGACCAAAGTTGACTTTTTTGGTTAAAAGTTGACCTATTGAGTCAATCGGGTTGTCATTAGGTTAATGAGTGGTCATTAGGTCAATAATTGACTATTTTAACCAAAATTAACTTTTTGTTAAAAGTTGACCTATTGGACCAAGGATTGACCATATTGACAAAAGTTGACTTTTTGGTGAGAGATTGACTTATTGAGTCAATAATTGGTCATTAATTCAAAAAGTGACTATTTTAACCAAAATTAATTTTTTGGTCAAAAGTTGACCTGTTACGTCTATGGGTTAGTTCTTGGGTCAAGTACTGTCCATTTTGACCAAAGTTAACTTTTTGGTCAGAGATTGGCTTACAGGGTCAATAATTGGTCATTAAGTTAAAAATTAATTATTTTGACCAAAACTGACTTTTTAGTCAAATTTTGACATATTGAGTAAATGGCTAGGTCATTGGGTCAAGGATTGACAATTTTGACCAAAGTTAGATTTTTGGTTAAAAGTTGACATATTGGGTCAATGGGTTCGTCATTGGGTAAAGGGTTGACCATTTTGACCAAAGTTAACTTTTTAGTCAGAGATTGGCTTATTGGGTAAATAAATTGTCATTAGGTCAAATATTCACTATTTTGACCATAATTGACTTTTTGGTCAAACGTTGAACTACTGGGCTAATGGGTTTATCATCGTGTCAAGGATTGACATTTTTACTAAATTATTTTTTTGGTCAAAAATTGACCTATTGGGTCAATCGGTTGGTCATTAGGTCAAAATTGACCATTTTGACCAAAGTTAACTTTTTCAGCAAAAGTTGTCTTATTGGGTCAATGGGTGTTCATTAGGTTAAATATTGACTATTTTGACAAAAAGTTTACCTTTTGGTCAAAAGTTGACCTATTGGGTCCATGGGTTGATCATTGGGTCAATGATTGACAATTTTGATCAAAGTTGACTTTTAGGTTAGAGATTGACATATTGGGTGAATAATTGGTTATTAGGTCAAAATTTTATTATTTTGAACAAAATTAAATTTTTGCTCAAAAGTTAACCTATTGGGTCAACGAGGTGGTCATTAGGTCAGAAATTGACCATTTTGACCAAAGTTGACTTTTTGGGCAAAAGTTGACCTATTTGGTCAATGAGTTGGTAATTGGGTCAAGAATAGACCATTTTGACTGATGATGACTGTTTGGTTAAAAGTTAATCAATTGAGTCAATGGGTTGGTCATTGGGTTAAAAATTGACCATTTGACCAAAGTTGACTTTTTGGTCAAAAGTTGACCTATTGGGTGAATGCGTTAGTCATTAGGTCAAAAATTGACCATTTTAACCAAAGTTGACATTTTGGTCCAAAGTCGACCTATTGGGTGAATGGGTTGGTCATTGGGTCAAGGATTGAGCATTTTGAGCAAAGTTGCCTTTTTGGTCAGAGATTGCCTTATTGGGTCAATAATTGGTCATTAGGTCAAAAATTGATTAATTTGACCAAAATTGAATTTTTTTTCAAAAGCTAACCCATTGGGTGAACGGGGCGGTCATTGGGTCAGAAATTGACCATTTTGACTAAAGTTGACTTTTTGGTCAAAAGTTGTCCTATTTGGTCAATGAGTTGGTAATTTGGACCAGAATTAATCATTTTGACCAATGATGACTTTTTAGTCAAAAGTTGACCTTTTGGGTCAATGAGTTTGTCATTGAGTAAAAAATTGACCATTTTGACCGAAGTTGACTTTTTGGTCAAAAGTTGACCTATTGAGTCAATGGGTGGTCTTCAGGTCAAAAATTGACTATTTGGACTAAAATTGACTTTTTGTTCAATAGTTGACTTAATGGGTCGACGGGTTTGTCATTGTGTCAAGGATTGATCATTTTGACCAAAGTTGACTTTTTGGTCAAAAGTTAACCTATTAGGCCAATGGGTTGGTCATTGGGTCAAGGATTGATCATCTTGACCAAAGTTCACTTTTTGGGCAAATGTTGATCTATTGGGTCAATGGGTTAGTCATTGGGTCAAGGATTGACTATTTTGACCAAAGTTGACTTTTTGGTCAGAGATTGGCTTACTGGGTCAATAAATGGTCATTAGGTAAAAAATTAAGTATTTTTGACCAAAATTCACTTTTTGGTCAAAGGTTGAACGATTGGGTCAATGGGTTAGTCATTGGGTCAAGGATTGACCATTTTTACCAATCTTGGCTTTTTGGTCACAAGTTGACTTTTTGGGTCAATGGGTTGGTCATTTGGTCATGGATTGAGAATTTTTACTCCATGCGCATTTTGACCAAAGTTGACTTTTTGTTCAGAGATTGACTTATTGGGTCAATAATTGCTCATTGAGTCAAAAATTGATTATCTTGACCGAAATTCAATTTTTGGTCAAAAGTTGATCCATTGGGTCAATGAGTTTGTCTTCGGGTAAAAAATAAACCATTTTGACCAAAGTTGACTTTTTGGTCAAAAGTTGACCTATTGGGTCAATGGGTGGTCTTCCGGTCAAAAATTGACTATTTTGAACAAAATTGACTATTTTGAACAAAATTGTCTTTTTTGGTCAAAAGTTGACTTAATGGGTTAATGGGTTTGTCATTGGGTCAAGGATTGACCATTTTGACCAAAGTTGACTTTTTGGTCAAAAGTTAACCTATTAGGCCAATGGGTTGGTCAATGGGTCAAGGATTGATCATTTTGACCAAAGTTCACTTTTTGGTCAAAAGTAGATCTATTGGGTCAATGGGTTGGTCATTGGGTCAAGGATTAACTATTTTGACCAAGGTTGACTTTTTGGTCAGAGATTGGCTTACTGGGTCAATAATTGGTCATTAGGTAAAAAATTCAACGATTTTGACCAAAATTCACTTTTTGGTCAAAGGTTGAACTATTGGGTCAATGGGTTGGTCATCGGGTCAAGGATTGACCATTTTGACCAAAGTTGGCTTTTTGGTCACAAGTTGACTTATTGGTTCAATGGGTTAGTCATTGTGTCATGGATTGACATTTTGACTAAAGTTGACTTTTTGTTCAGAGATTGACTTATTGGGTCAATAATTGCTCATTATGTCAAAAATTGATTATCTTGACCGAAATTCAATTTTTGGTCAAAAGTTGATCCATTGGGTCAAAGGGGTGGTCATTGGGTCAGAACTTGACCATTTTGACCAAAGTTAACTTTTTTGTCAAAGTTGACCTATTTGGTTAAGGTGTTGGTAATTGGGTTAAGGATTGACCATTTTAACAGAAGATGACTTTTTGGTCAAAAATTGATCAATTGGGTCAATGGGTTAATTATTGGGTCAAAAATAGACCATTTTGACCAAAGTTGACTTTTTGGTCAAACGTTGACCTATTAGGTGAATGAATGTTCGTCAAGTTAAAAATTGACTATTTTGACCAAAATTAACATTTTGGTTAAAGTTGACATATTGGGTCAATGGGTTTGTCATTGGTCAATGATTGAACATTTTGACCAAAGTTGAATTTTTTGTCAAAGATTAACTTATTAGGTCAATAATTGGTCATTAGGTAAACCAAAATTGAATTTTTGGTCAAAAGTTAACCCTTTGGGTGAACGGGGAGGTCATTGAGTCAGAAATTGACCATTTTAACCAAAGTTAACTTTTTGGTCAAAAATTGAACTATTTGGTCAATGACTTGGTAATTGGGTCAAGAATTTATTATTTTGACAAAAGATGACTTTTTTGGTCAAAAGTTGAATTATTGGTCAATGGGTTAGTCATTGTGTCAAAAATTGACCATTTTTACCAAAGTTGACTTTTTGGTCAGAAGTTGACCTATTGGGTTAATGGGGTTTTCATTGGGTCAATGGGTGGTCATTAGGTCAAAAATTGACTATTTTAACCAAAATTAACATTCTGGTCAAAAGTTGACCTATTGGGTGAAGGATTGACCATTTTGACAAAGGTTGACTTTTTGCTCATAGATTGACTTATTGGGTCAATAATTGATCATTAATTCAAAATTGACTATTTTGACCAAAATTGACTTTTTGGTCAAAAGTTGACCTGTTAGGTCTATGAGTTAGTTATCGGGTCAAGGATAGACCATTTTGACCAAAGTTGACTTTTTGGTCAGAGATTGGCTTACTGGGTCAAGAATTGGTCATTAGGTTAGAAATTGACTATTTTGACCAATACTGACTATTTAGTCAAAATTTGACATGTTGGGTCAATGGATTGGTCATTGGGTCAAGGATTTACCATTTTTTACCAAAGTTGTCTTTTTAGTTAAAAGTTGACTTATTGGGTCAATGGGTTCTTGGGTCAAGGGTTGACCATTTTGACCAAAGTTGACTTTTTGGTCAGAGATTAACTTATTGGGTCAATAATTGGTCATATGCCAAAAACAGATTATTTTGACAAAAATTAATTTTTTTGTAAAACCCATTGGGTCATAAATTGACCATTTTGACCGAAGTTCACTTTTGGTGAAAAGTTGATCTGTTTGGTCGAAGAGTTGGTAATTGGGTCAACAATTGACAATTTTAGCTGAAGATGTCTTTTTGGTCAAAAGTTGATTTATTAGGTCATAGTGTTTTTGGTTGGGTCAAATATTGACCATTTTGACCAAAGTTAACTTTTTGGTCAAAAGTTGACCTATTAGGTCAAAGGGTGGACATTTGGTGAAAAATTGACTGTTTTGACCAAAATTAAATTTTTTGTCAAAAGTTGAGCTATTGGGTCAGAGGTTTGTGGTTGGGTCAAGGATAGACTATTTTGACCAAAGTTGCTTTTTGGTCAGAGATTGACTTAGTGGGTCAATAATTGGTCATTAGGTCAAAAATTGACTTTTTTTCCAAAATTGAATTTTTGGTCAAAAGTAAACCCATCGGGTCAGTGGGGTGGACAATGGGTCAGAAACTGACAATTTTAACCAAAGAAGACTTTTTGGTCAAAAGTTGATCTATTTAGTCAATGAGTTGGTAATTGGGTCAATGGATTGACCATTTTGACCAAAGTTGACTTTTTGGTCAAAAGTTGACCTATTGGGCAATGGGTAGTCACTAAGTCAAAATTTGATTATTTTGACCAAAATTGATTGTTCGGTCAAAAGTAGACCTATTAGGTTAGTAAGGTTGTCACTGGGTCTAGGATTGACCATTTTGACCAAAGTTGACTTTTTGGTCAAAGATTGACTTATTGGGTCAATAATTGGTTATTAATTCAAAAACTGACTATTTTAACCAAAATTGACTTTTTGGTCAAGAGTTGACCTATAAGGCCAATGGGTTGGTCATTGGGTCCAGAATTGATGATTTTGATCAAAGTTCACTTTTTTGTCAAAAGTTAACATATTGGGTTAATGGGTTAGTCATTGGGTCAAGGATTGACCATTTTATCCAAAGTTGACTTTTTAGTCAGAGATTGGCTTACTGGGTCAATAATTGGTCATTAGGTCAAAAATTGACTATTTTGACCAAAATAGATTTTTTTGGTCAAAAGTTGACCTATTGGGTCAATGGGTTGGTCATTGGGTCAAGGATTGACCATTTTGACCAAAGTTGACTTTTTGGTCAAAAGTTTACTTATTAGGTTAATGGGTTGGTCATTTGCTCAAGGATTGACCATTTTGACCACAATTAACTTTTTGGTGAGCGATTGACTTATTGGGTAAATAATTGGTCATTAGGTCAAAAATTTATTTTAACCAAAATTAAATTTTTGGTCAAAAGTTGACCCATTAGGTCACAGGGTGGACATTATGTTAGAAATTGTCCATTTTGACCAAAGTTGACTTTTTGGTTAAAAGTTCACTTATTTGGTTAATGAGTTGGTAATTGGGTCAAGAATTGACCATTTTGATCGAAGATGACATTTTGGTCAAAAGTTGATCTATTGAGACAATGGGTTGGTCATTGGCTTAAAAATTAACCATTTTGACCACAGTTGACTTTTTTGTCAAAAGTTGACCTATTTGGTCAATGGGTGGTCATTAGGTCAAAAATTGACTATTTTTACCAAAATTGACTTTTTGGTCAAATGTTGACCTATTGGGTTAATTGGTTTGTCATTGGGTCAAGGACCATTTTGACCAAGGTTGACATTTGGTCAATAATTTGTCATTAATTCAAAATTAACTATTTTGACCAAAATTGACTCTTTGCTCAAAAGTTCACCTATAAGGCCAATGGTTGGCCATTGGGTCAAGGAATGATCATTTTGATCAATGTTGACTTTTTGGTTAAAAGTTGACCTATTGGGTCAATGGGTTGGTTATTGGGTCAAGTATTGACCATTTTTACCAATGTTGACTTTTTAGTCAAAGATTAGCTTACTGGGTCAAAAAATTGATCATTAGGTCAAAAATTATCTATTTTGACCAAAATTCCCTTTTTGGTCAAAGTTGACCTTTTGGGTCAACGGGTTGGTCATAGGGTCAAGGATTAACTATTTTGACTAAAGTTGACTTTTTGGTCCAAAGTTGACCTACTGGGTCAATGGGTTGGTCATTGGGTCAAGGATTGACCATTTTGACCAAAGTTGACTTTTCGATCAGAGATTGACTTTTTGGGTCAATAATTGGTCATTAGGTCAAAAATTGATTATTTTGACCAAAATTAAATTTTTTGTTAAAAGTGGACCCATTGGCTTAACGGGGTGGTTATTGGGTCAGAAAGTGACCATTTTGATCAAAGTTGACTTTTTGGTCAAAAGTTGACATATATGAACAATGAGTTGGTAATTGGGTCAAGAAATGACCATTTTGTCTGAAGATGTTTTTTTGGTCAAAAGTTGATCTATTGGGTCAATGGGTTGGTAATTCGGTCAAAAATTGACCATATTGACCAATGTTGACTTTTTGGTCAAAAGGTGGCCTATTGGGTCAATGGGTGGTCATTAGGTAAAAAATTGACTATTTTGACCAAAATTGACTTTTTGGTCAAAAGTTGACCTAATGGGTCAATGTGTTTGTCATTTGGTCAAGGATTGACCAATTTGACCAAAGTTGACTTTTGGTCAGAGATTGACTTATCGGGTCAATAATTGGTCATCAATTTAAAAATTGACTGTTTTGACCAAAATTGACTTTTTGGTCAAAAGTTGACCTATTAGGACAATGAGTTGGTCATTGGGTCAATGATTGATCATTTTGACCAAAGTTGACATTTTTGGTCAAAAGTTGACCTATTGGGTCAATGGGTTGGTCATGGGGTCAAGGATTGACCATTTTGATCAAAGTTGACTTTTTGGTCAGAGATTTTCTTACTGGGTTAAAAATTGGTCATTAGGTCAAAAATTGACTATTTTGACCAAAATTGACTTTATGGTCAAAAGTTGACCTATTGGGTCAATGGGTTTGACATTGTGTCAAGGATTGACTATTTTGACAAAAGTTCACTTTTTGGTCTGAAATTGACTTATTGGGTCAATAAATGGTCATTAGGTCAAAAATTGACTATTTTGACCAAAATTGAATTTTCGGTTAAAAGTTAATCCCTTGGGTGAACGAGGTGGCCATTAGGTCAGAAATTGACCATTCTGACCAAAGTTGACTTTTTGGTCAAAAGTTGACCTATTTGGTCAATGAGTCAGTAATTGGGTCAAGAATTGACCATTTTAACCGAATATGGTTTTTTAGTCAAAAGTTGACTTATTGGGACAATGGGTTGGTTATTGGGTCAAAAATTGACCATTTTGACCAAAACTGACTTTTTGGTCAAAATTTGACTTAGTGGGTCAATGGGTTTGTCATTGGGTCAAGGATTGATCATTTTGACCAAAGTTAACTTTTTCATCAGAGATTGACTTATTGGGTCAATAATTGGTCCTTAATTCAAAAATTGACTATTGTGACCAAAATTTACTTTTTGGTAATAAGTTGACCTATTAGGCCATTGGGTTGGTCATTGGGTTAAGGATTAATCATCTTGAACAAACTTTACTTTTTGATCAAAAGTTATCCTATTGGGGCAATGGGTTGGACATTGGGTCAAGGATCGACCCTTTTGACCAATGTTGACTTTTTTGGTCAGAGATTGGCTTACTGGGTCAATAATTAGTCATTAGGTCAAAAATTGACTTTTTTTGAACAAAATTGACTTTTTGGTCAAAAGTTGACAAATTGGATCACAGAATTGGTCATTTGGTCAAGGATTGACCATTTTGACCAATGTTGAATTTTTGGTCAAAAGTTGACCTATTGGGTCAATGGGTTGGTCATTGGGTCAAGGATTGACCATTTTAACCAAAGTTAATTTTTTGGTGAGAGATTGACTTATTGGGTCATTAATTGGTCATTAATTCAAAAATTGACTATTTTGACCAAAATTGACTTTTTCGTCAAAAGTTGACCTATTAGGCCAATGGGTTGGTCATTGCATCAAGGATTGATCATTTTGACCAAAGTTGACTTTTTGGTCAAAAGTTGACCTATTGATGGGTTGGTCATTGGGTCAAGGATTGACCATTTTGACCAAAGTTGATTTTTTGGTCAAAGGTTGGCTTACTGGGTCAATAATTGTTCATTAGGTCAAAAAATTGACTTTTTGGTCAAAGTGGACCTATTAGGTCAATGGGTCGTCATTAAGTCAAAAATTGATTATTTTGTCCAAAATTTACATTTGGTCAAAAGTTGAACAATTGGGTCAATGGGTTTGTCATTGGGTTAAGGATTGACCATTTTGACCAAAGTTGACTTTTTGGTCGGAGATTGACCTATTGGGTTAATAATTGGTCACTAGGACAAAAATTGATTATTTTGACCACAATTAAATTTTTTGTCAAAAGTTGACCCATTGGGTCAAATGGGTGGTCATTAGCTCAGAAATTGACCATTTTGATCAAAATTGACTTTTTGGACAAAAGTTGACAAATTTGGTCAATGAGTTTGTAATTGGGTCAAGAATTGACCATATTGTCCGAAGATGTCTTTTTGGTCAAAAGTTGATCTATTGGGTCAATGGATTTGTGATTGTCTCAAAAATTGACCATGTTGACGAAATTTGACTTTTTGGCCAAAAGTTGACATGTTGGGTCAATGGGTGGTCATTTTGTCAAAAATTGACTATTTTAACCAAAATTTACTTTTTTGGTCAAAAGTTGACCTATTAGTCAATGTGTTTATCATTGGGTCAAGGATTGACCATTTTGCCCAAAGTTGACTTTTTGGTCAAAAGATGACTTAGCGGGTCAATGGGTTTGTCATTGGGTCAATGAGTGACCATTTTGACCAAAGTTGACTTTTTGGTTCGAGATTGACTTATTGGGTCAATAATTGGCCATTAATTCAAAAATTGTCTATTTTGAAAAAAATTAAATTTTTGGTCAAAAGTTGATCTATTAGGCCTTTGGGTTGGTCATTAGTTAAAGGAATCATCATCTTGACAAACTTTACTTTTGGTCAAAAGTTGACTAATTGGGTCAATGGGTTGGTCGTCGGGTGAAGGATTGACTTACTGGGTCAATAATTGCTCATTTTGTTGAAAATCGAGTTTTTTGAACAAAATTGACTTTTTGGTCAAAAGTTAACCTATTGAGTCACTAAGTTGGTCATTGGGTCAAGGATTGATCATTTTGACCAAAGTTAACTTTTTGGTCAAAAGTTGACCTATTGGGTCAATGGGTTGGTCAATGGGTCAAGGATTGACCATTTTGACCAAAGTTAACTTTTTGGTCAGAGATTAACTTATTGGGTCAATAATTGGTCATTAATTCAAAAAATGACAATTTTGACCAAAATTGAATTTTTGGTCAAAAGTTAACCCATTAGATCAACGGGGAGGTCATTAGGTCAAGGATTGATCATTTTCACCAAAGTTAACTTTTTGGTCAAAAGTTGACCTATTGGGTCAATGGGTTGGTCATTATGTCAAGGATTGACCATTTTGACAAAAGTTAACTTTTTGGTCAGAAGTTGACCTATTGGGTCAAAGGGTTGGTCATTGGGTTAAATTCACCATTTTGACCAAAGATGAATTTTTGGTCAAAAGTTTACCTATTGGGTCAATGGGTGGTCATTAGGTCAAAAATTGAGTATTTTGACTAAAATTGACTTTTTGGTCAAATGTTGACCTTTTGGGTCAATGAGTTTGTCATTGAGTCAAGGATTGATCATTTTGACCAAGGTTGACTTTTTGGTCAAAGATTGACTTATTGGGTCAATAATTGTTCATTAATTAAAAAATTAACTACTTTGACCAAAATTGACTTTTTGCTCAAAAGTTGACCTTATAGGCCAATAGGTTGGTCATTGGGTCGAGGATTGATCGTTTTGACCAAAATTAACTTTTTAGTCGAAAGTTGACCTATTGGGTCAATGGGTCAAGGATTGACCATTTTTACCAAAGTTGACTTTTTGGTCAGAGATTGGCTTACTAGGTCAATAATCAGACATTAGGTCAAAGATTGACTATTTTGACCAAAATTGACATTTTGGTCAAAAGTTGACCTATTTGGTCAATGGGTTGGTCATAGGGTCAAGGACTAAGCATTTTGACCAAATTTGACCTACTAGGTTAATGGGTTGGTCATTGGGTCAAGGATTAACCATTTTGACTATAGTTTACTTTTTGGTCAGAATTGACATATTGGGTCAATAATCAGTCATTAGGTCAAAAATTGATTATTTTGACCAAAATTAATTTTTTGTCAAAAGTCAATTCTATCGACAACTGAGTGGTCATCAGTCAGAAATTGACCATTTTGATCAAAGTTAACTTTTTGGTCAAAAGTTGACATATTTGGTCAAAGTTGACCATTTTGAACAAAGTTGACTTTTTGATCAAAGTTGACCTATTGGGTCAATGGATAGTCATTAGGTCAAAAATTGACTATTTTGACCAAAATTGACTTTTTGGTCAAAGGTTGACCTATTGGGTTAATGTGTTTGTCATTGGGTCAAGGATTGACAATTTTGACCAAAGTTGACTTTTGGTCAGAGATTGGCTTATTAGGTCAATAATTGGTCATTAATTCAAAAATTGACTGTTTTGACCAAAATTCACTTTTTGGTAAAAATTTGACATGTTAGGCCAATGAGTTGGTCATTGGGTCAATAATTGATCATTTTTACCAAAGTTGACATTTTTGTTCAAAAGTTGACCAATTGGGTCAATGGATTGGTGATTGGGTCTGGGATTGACCATTTTAACCAAAGTTGACATTTTGGTCAGAGATTGGCTTACTAGGTTTATAATTGATCATTAGGTCAAAAATTTATTTTTTTGACCAAAATTGACTTTTTGGTTAAAAGTTGACCTATTGGGTCAAAGGGTTTGAATTTGTTTCAAGTATTGACTATTTTGATAAAAGTTGACTTTTTGGTCTGAAATTGACTTATTGGGTCAATAATTGGTCATTAGGTAAAAAATTAACTATTTTGACCAAAATTCAATTTTTGGTTAAAATTTAATCCATTGGGTGAACAATGTGGTCATTGGGTTAGAAATTGACCATTTTGACCAAAGTTGACTTTTTGCTCAAAAGTTGACCTATTTAGTCAATGAGTTGGTAATTTGGTCAAGAATTGACCATTTTGACTCAAGATTACTTTTTGGTCAAAAGTTGACATATTGGGACAATCGGTTGGTCATTGGGTCAAAAATTGACCATTTTGACCAAAGTTGACTTTTTGGTCAAAAGTTGACTTAGTGGGTCAATGGGTTTGTCGTTGGGTCAAGGATTGACCATTTTGACCAAAGTTGACTTTTTGATCAGAGATTGACTTACTGGGGCAATAGATGTGCATTAATTCAAAAATTGAATACTTTGACCAAAATTAACTTTTTAGTAAAAAGTTGACCTATTAGGACACTGGGTTGGTCATTGGGTCAAGTATTGATTGATCAACTTGACCAAACTTTACTTTTTAGTCAAAAGTTGACCTATTGGGTCAAAGGGTTGGTCATTGGGTCAAAGGATTGACCATTTGACCAAAGTTGACTTTTTGGTCAGAGATTGGCTTACTAGGTCAATAATTGGTCAATAGGTCAAAAATTGACTTTTTTAAACAAAATTGACTTTTTGATCAAAAGTCGACTTCGTTAGGTCATCGAGTTCGATCATTAGGTTAAGTATCGACCATTTTGACCAAAGTCGACTATTTGGTCAAAACTCGACCTATTGGGTCAATGGGTTGGTCATTGGGTCAAGGATCGACCATTTTGACCAAAGTTAACTTTTGGTCGAAGATCGACTTATTGGGTCAATAACTGGTCATTAATTAAAAAATTGACTATTTTGAACATAATTGACTTTTTGGTCAAAAGGTGACCTATTAGACAAATGGTTTGGTCATTAGGTCAATGATTGATCATTTTCACCAAAGTTGACTTTTTGGTCAAAAGTTGACCTATTGGGTCAATGGGTTGATTTTTAGGTCAAGGATTAACCATTTTAACCAAAGTTGACTTTTTGGTCAGAGATTGGCTTAGTGGGTCAATAATTGGTCATTAGGTCAAAAATTAACTATTTTGACCAAAATTAACTTTTTGGTCAAAAGTTGACCTATTTGGTCAATGAGTTGGTCATTAGGTCAAGGATTAACCATTTTGACCAAAGTTGTCTTTTTAGTCAAAAGTTGACCTATTCAGGTCAATGAGGAGGTCGTTAGGTCAAAAATTGTTCTATTAGGTCAATTGGTTGGTCATTGGATCAAAATTGACCTTTTTGACCAAAGTTGACTTTTTTGTCGAAAGTTGACCTTTTGGGTCAATGGGTAGTCATTAGGTTTAAAGATGACTATTTTCACTAGAATTTGATTTTTTGGTTAAAGGTTGACCTATTGGGTCAATGGGTTTGTCATTAGGTCAAGGATTGACCATTTTGACCAAAGTTGACTTTTTGGTCAGGATTGACTTATTAGGTCAATAATTGTTCATTAATTCAAAAATTAAATTAACTATTTTGACCAAAATTGACTTTTTGGTCAAAAGTTGAACTTTTAGGCCAATGGGTTGTTCAATGGGTCAATGATTGATCATTTTGACTAAAGTTAACTTTTTGGTCAAAAGTTGACCTATTAATGGGGTGGTCATTGGGCAAAGGTTTGACCATTTTGACCAAAGTTGACTTTTTGGTCAGAGATTGGCTTAGTGGGCCAATAATTGTTCATTAGGTTAAAAATTGACCATTTTAATCAAAACTAACTTTTTGGTCAAAAGTTGACCTATTGGGTCAACGGGTCATCATTAAGTCAAAATTTGACTACTTTGACCAAAATTGACTTTTTGGACAAAAGTTGAACTATTGGGTCAATTAGTTTGTCATTGGGTAACAGATTGAACATTTTGACCAAAGTTGGATTTTTTGTCAGAGATTAACTTAATGGTTCAATAATTAGTCATTAGATCAAAAGTTTATTATTTTGATCAAAATTAAATTTTTTGTCAAAAGTTGACCCATTGGGTCAACGGGGTGGTCATTGGGTTAAAAATTGACCATTTTGACCAAAGTCGACTTTTTGGTCAATAGTTGACCTATTTGGTCAATGAGTTGGTAATTGGGTCAAAAATTGACCATTTTGCCCGAAGATGACTTTTTGGTTAAAAGTTGATCTACTGGGTCAATGGGTTAGTCATTAGGTCAAAAATTAACCATTTTGACCAAAGTTGACTTTTTGGTCAAAAGTTGACCGATTGGGTCAATGGGTGGTCATTAGGTTAAAAATTGATTATTTTAACCAAAATTAACTTTTTATTCAAAAGTTGATCTATTGGGTCAATGGGTTTGTCATTGGATCAAGGAATGACCATTTTGACCAAAGTTGACTTTTTCATCAGAAATTGACTTATTTGGTCAATAATTGGTCATTAGGTCAAAAATTGACTATTTTGAGCAAAATTATATTTTTGGTCAAAAGTTAACCCATCAGGTGGTCATTGGGCCTGAAATTGACCGTTTTGACAAAAGTTGACTTTTTGGTCAAAAGTTGACTTATTTGGTGAATGAGTTTGTAATTGGGTCAAGCATTGACCATTTTGTCCAAAGATGACTTTTTAGTCAAAAGTTGACCTATAGGGTCAATGGGTTGGTCATTGGGTCAAAAATTCACCATTTTGACCAAAGCTAACTTTTTGGTTAAAAGTTGACATTTTGGGTCAATGGGTGGTCATTAGGTCAAAATTGACTATTTTGACCAAAATTTAATTTTTTGTCAAAAGTTGTCCTATTGGGTCAATGAGTTTGTCATTGGGTCAAGGATTGACCATTTTGACGAAAGTTGACTTTTTGGTCAGAGATTGACTTATTGGGTCAATAATTGGTCATTAATTCAAAAATTGACAATTTTGACCAAAATTAACTTTTTGTTCAAAAGTTGACCTATTAGGCCAACCCGTTAGTCATTGGGTAAAGGATTGATCATTTTGACTAAAGTTGACTTTTTGGTCAAAAGTTGACCAATTGTGTCAATGGGTTGGTCACGGGGTCAAGGATTGACCATTTTGACCAAAGTTGACTTTTTGGTCAAAGATTGGCTTACTGGGTCAGTAGTCGGTCTTAAGGTCAAAAATTGACTATTTCGACCAAAATTGACTTTTTGGTCAAAAGTTAACCTATTGGGTCAATGGGTAGTCATTGGGTCAAGGATTGACCATTTTGACCAGAGTTGACTTTTTAGTCAAAAGTTGACAATGGGGTTCAATGGGTTGGTCATTGGATCAAGGATTGACCATTTTCACCAAAGATGACCAATTGGGTCAGTATTTGGTTGTTTGGCCAATTGACTTTTTAGTCAAAAGTCGATCTATTGGCTTAGTGGTTGGTCATTTGGTCAAGGATTCACCATTTTGACCAAAGTTGACATTTTGGTCAAAAGTTGACCTATTGGGTCAATGGGTCTGTCATTGGGTCAAGGATTGACCATTATGACCAAAGTTGACTTTTTGGTCAGAGATTGAGTTATTGGGTCAATAATTGGTCATTAGGTCAAAATTTGACTATTTTGACCCAAATTAACTTTTTGTTTAAAAGCTGACTTATTGCGTCATTGCGTTGGTCATTGGGTCAAGAATTAACCATTTTGGCCGAAGTTGACTTTTTGGTCAAAAGTTGACTTGTTGGGTCAATGAGTTGGTCATTGGGTCAAAAATTGACCATTTTAACCAAAGTTGACTTTTTGGTCAAAAGTTGACCTATTTGGTGAATGTGTGGTCATCAGGTCAAAATTTTGTCTGTTTTAACCAAAATTGACTTTTTGGTCAAAAGTTGACCTAGTGGGTCAATGAGTTATTCATTGCGTCATGGTTTGACCATTTTGACCAAAGTTGACTTTTCAGGCAAAAGTTGACCTATTGGGTCATTGGGTCAAGGATTGACCATTTTGACAAAAGTTGACTTGTTGGTCAGAGATTTACTTACTGGGTCAGTAATTGGTCATTGGTCAAAAATTGACTATTTTTACCAAAATTGTCTTTTTGGTCAAAAGTTAACCTATTCGGTCAATGGGTTGGTCATTTGGTCAAGGATTCACCATTTTGACCAAAGTTGTCTTTTTAGTCAGAAGTTAACCTATTTAGGTCAATGAGGCATTAGGTTAAAAAATTGATAACTTTGAGGAAAATTGATAATTTAGAGAAAAATTGACTTTTTAGTCAAAAGTTGACCTATTTGGTTAATGGGTTGGTTATTAGGTCAAGAATGAATCATTTTGGCCAAAGTTGACTTTTTAGTCAAAAGTTGACAAATTGGGTCAATGGGTTGGTCATTGGATCTAGGATTGACAATTTTCACCAAAGTTGACAATTCGGTTATTGTGTCAGAAATTGACCATTTTAACCAAATTTGACTTTTTGGTCAAAAGTTGACCTTTTGGGTAAATGAGGTGGTTATTAGGTCAAAAATTGATAATTTTGACCAAAATTGATTTTTTAGTCAAAAGTTATCCATTTGGGTCAATAAGTTGGTCATTGGGTCAAGGATTGACCATTTTGGCCAAAGTTGACTTTTGGTCGAAAGTTGATCTATTAGGTCAATAATTGGTAATTATGTCAAAAATTTACTATTTTGACCTAAATTGACTTTTTGGTCAAAAGTTGATCTATTAGGTCAGTGGGTTAGTCATTGGGTCAAGGATTTACCATTTTGACCAATATTGACTTTTTGGTCAAAAGTTGACCTATTGGGTCAATGAGTTTGTCATTGGGTCAAGGATTGACTATTATGACCAAAGTTGCCCTTTTGGTCTGAGATTGACTTATTGGGTCAACAATTGGTCCTTAGGTCAAAAATTGATTATTTTGACCTAAATTGACTTTTTGTTCAAAAGTTGACTTATTGGATCAATGTGTTACTCATTTGGTTAAGAATTGATCATTTTAACTAAAGTTGACTTTTTGGTCAAAAGTTGACTAATTGGGTCACTGGGTTTGTCATTAGGTCAAAAAGTGACCATTTTGACCGAAGCTGACTTTTTGGTTAAAAGTTGACCTATTTGGTCATTGGGTTTGTCATTTGGTCAAAAGTTGACTGATTGGGTCAATGGGTTGGTTATTGGGTCAAGGTTTGACCATTTTGACCAAAGTCAACTTTTTGGTCAAAAGTTGACCTATTAAGTCAATGGGTTGGTCATTGGGTCTAAAATTGACCATTTTGACCAAAGTTGGCTTTTTGGTCAAACGTTGACCTATTGGGTCTATGGGTTTATAATTGGGTAAAAAGTTAACCATTTTGACCAAAGTTAACTTTTTGGCAAGAGATTGACTTACTGGGTCAATAATTGGTCATTAGGTCAAAAACTGATTATTTTGAGCAAAATTGACTTTTTGTTCAAAAGTTGACCTATTGGGTCAATGGGTTAGTCATTGGGTCAAGGATTAACCATTATGACCAAAGTTGGCTTTTTGATCAAATGTTGACCTATTGGGTCAATGGGTTGGTCTTTGGGTCAAGGATTGACCATTTTGACTAAAGTTGACTTTTTGGTCATTGGTTGACTTATTAGGTCTATAACTGGTCATTAGGTTAAAAATTGACTATTTGACCAAAGTTGAATTTTTTGTTAAAACTTAACCCATTGGGTCAACGGGGTGGTCATTGGGTCAGAAATTGACCATTTTGACCAAAGTTGACTTTTTGGTCAAAAGTTGACATATTAGTCAATGAGTCGGTAGTTGGGTCAAGAATTGACCATTTTGACCAAAGATGACTTTTAGTCAAAAGTTGACCTATTGGGTCAATGGGTTAGTCATTGGGTCAAAAATTGATAATTTTGACTAAAGTTGACTTTTTGGTCAAAAGTTAACCTATTGGGTCAATGTGTGGTCATTAGGTCAAAAATTGATTATTTTGACCAAAATTGACTATTTTGCCAAAAGTTAACATACTGGGTCAATGGGTTTGTCATTGGGTCTAGGATTGACCATTTTGATCAAAGTTGAATTTTTGGTCAAAAGTTGACCTATTGGGTCAATGAGTCAAGGATTGAACATTTGGACCAAAGTTGACTTTTTGGTCAGTGGTTGACTTATTGGGTCAATAATTGGTCATTATGTCAAAAATTGCCTAATCTGACCAAAATTGTATTTTTGGTTAAAACATAACCCATTGGGTCAACGGGGTGGTCATTGGGTCAGAAATTGATCATTTTGACCAAAGTTGACTTTTTGGTCAAAAGTTGACCTATTTGGTCAATGAGTTGGTAATTGTGTCACGAATTGACCATTTTGACCATAGATGACTTTTCAGTCAAAAGTTGACATATTGGGTCAATGGGTTGGTCATTGGGTAAAAAATTGACCATTTTGACCAAAGTTGACTTTTTGGTAAAAAGTTGTCTAATTGGGTCAATGGCTGATCATTATGTAAAAAATTGAGTATTTTGACCAAAATTGACTTTTTGGCCAAAAGTTAACTTATTGGGTCCATGGGTTTGTCGTCGGGTCTAGAATTGACCATTTTGTCCAAAATTAACTTTGTGGTCAGAGATTGACTTATTGGGTCAATAATTGGTCATTAATCCAAAAATTGACTATTTTGACCAAAATTGACTTTTTTCTCAAATGACCTATTAGACCAATGGGTTAGTCATTGGGTCAAAATCTGATAATTTTGACCAACATTGACCTTTTGGTCAAATGTTGACTTATTAGGTTAATGGGTTGGTCATTGGGTCAAGGATTGACCATTTTGACCAAAGTTGCCTTTTTGGTCAAAGATTGGCTTACTGGGTCAATAATTTGTCAATGGATCAAAAATTGACCATTTTGACCAAAGTTGACTTTTTGGTCAAAAGTTGACCTATTGGGTTACTGGGTGGTCATTAAGTCAAAAATTGACTATTTTGACCAAAATTGACTTTTTGGTCAAAGGTCGACTGTATCGGTCAATGGGTTACATCATCAGGTCGAAGGATTGAGAATTTTGACCAAAGTTAACTTTTTGGTCAGAGATTTACTTACTGGGTCAATAATTGGTCATTATGTCAAAAATTGACAATTTTGACCAAAATTGAATTTTTTTGCCAAAAGTTAACCGATTAGGTCAACGAGGAGGTCATTGGGTTAGAAATTGACCATTTTGACCAAAGTTGACTTTTTGGTCAAAAGTCGACCTATTTGGTCAATGAGTTGGTAATTGGGTCAAGAATTTGACCATTCTGACTAAAGATGACTTTTTTTGTCAAAAGTTGATCTATTGAGTCAATGGTTTGGTCATTGGGTCAAAAATTAACCATTTTGCCAAAGTTGACTTTTTGGTCAAAAGTTGACATATTGGGTTAATGGGCTGTCATTTGGTAAAAAATTGACAATTTTGACCAAAATTGACTTTTTAGTCAAAAGTTGACCTATTTGTCAATGGTTTGTCAATTGGGTGGTCATTAGGTCAAAAATTGACTATTTTGACCAAAATTGACTTTTTGGTCAAAAGTTGACCTATTGGGTCCTTAGGTCAAGGATTGACTATTTTGATTAAAGTTGACTTTTTGGTCAAAAGTTGACCTATTGGGTCAATGGATTGGTTTTTGGGTAAAGGATTGACCATTTTGACCAAAGTTGACATTTTGGTCAGAGATTGACTTATTGGGTCAATAATTGGTCATTAGGTCAAAAATTAACTATTTTGACTAATATTAAATTTTCGGTCAAAAGTTGACCCATTTTGTTAATGGGGTCGTCATTGGGTCAGAAATTAGCCATATTGACCAAAGTAAACTTTTTGGTCAATAGTTGACCTATTGGGTCAATGGGGTTGTCATTTGGTTAAAAATTCACTATTTTGACCAAATAGACTTTTTGGCCAAAAGATGACCCTATTAGGCCATTGGGTTGGTCATTGAGTCAAGGATTGACCATTTTGACCAAAGTTGACTTTTTGGTCAAAAGTTAACCTATTGGGTCAATGGGTTGGTCAGTGGGTCAGGGATTGATCATTTTGACCCAAGTTGACTTTTTGGTCAAAAGTTGGTCTATCGGGTAAATGGGTTGGTCGTTGGGTCAAAAATTGACTACCAAAGTTGACCTATTGGGTCAATGGGGTGGTCATTGGGTCAAGGATTGAGCATGTTGACTAAAGTTGACTATTTGGTTAAAAGTTGACCTATTGGGTCGATGGGTTGGTCATTGGGTCAAAAATTATCCATTTTAACCAAAGTTGACTTTTTGGTTAAAAGTGGACCTATTGGGTCAATGGGTGGTCATGGTAAAAAATTCACTGTTTTGACCAAAATTATCTTTTTTGTCAAAATTTTGACCTATTGAGTCAATGAGTTGGTCATTGGGTGAAGGATTAACAATTTTAACCAAAGTTGAATTTTTTAGTCAAAAGTTGACCTATTTGGTCAATGGGTTGGTAATTGCGTAAAAGATTGACTATTTCGACCAAAATTGACTTTTTGGTCAAAACACGTCTTGGGTCAATGGGTTGGTCATTGGGTCAAGGATTGACCATTTTGGCCAAAGTTGATTTTTTGGTCAGAGATTGACTTATTGAGTAAATAATTGGTCATTAGGTCAAAAATTGACCTATTGGGTCAAAATTGACTTTTTGGTCAAATGTTGACCTATTGAGTCAAAGGGTTTGTCATTGGGTCAAGGATTGACCATTTTGACCAAAGTTGATTTTTTGGTTAGAGATTGGTTTACTGGGTCAATAGTTGGTCATTAGGTCAAAAATTGACTATTTGGACCAAAATTAACATTTTGGTCAAAAGTTTACTTATTGGGTCAATTGGGTGGTCATTAGGTAAAAAATTGTCTATTTCGACCAAATTGACTTTTTTGGTCAAACGTTAACCTATTGGGTCAGTGGGTTGGTCTTTGGGTCAAGGATTGACCATTTTGACCAAAGTTTACTTTATTGTCAGAGATTGACTTATTTGGTCAATAATTGTACATTATGTCAAAATTGACTATTTCGGTCAAAAGTTTACCTATTGGGTCTATGGGTTAGACATTGGGTTTTGGTTTGCCCATTTCGATCAAAGTTGGCTTTTTGGTCAAAAGTTGACCTATTGGGTTAATGGGCTGGTCATTGTGTCAGAAATTGACCATTTTAACCAAAGTTGACATTTTTGTCAAATGTTGACCTATTGGGTCAATGGGGTGGTTATTATGTTAAAAATTGACCATTTTGATCAAAATTGACTTTTTGGTCAGAGATTAACTTATTGGGTTAATAATTGGTCATTGGTAAAAAATTGATTATTATTACCAAAATTTAATTTTTAGAAAAAAGATGACCCATCGGGTTAATTGGGTGGTCATTAGGTCAGAAATTGACCATTGTGACCCAAGTTGACTTTTAGTCAAAAGTTGACCTTTTGGGTCAACGGTTCAGAAATTAACCATTTTGACCAAACTTAATTTTTTGGTCAAAAGTTGACATATTGGGTTAATGGGGTGGTCATTAGGTCAAAAATTGACAATTTTGACCAAAATTAACTTTTTGGTCAAAAGTTGACCTTATTGGGTCAATGGGTTGGTCATTGGGTTAAGGATTGATCATTTTGACCAAAGTTGACTTTTTTGTATAATGTTGACCTATTGGGTCAATGGGTTGGTCATTGGGAGAAAGAATGACCATTTCGACCAAAGTTAACTTTTTGGTCAGAGATTGACTTATTGGGTCAATAATTGGTCATTAGGATAAAAATTGATTATTTTGACTAAAATTGAATTTTTGTTCATTGGGTCTATTGGGTGCTCATTGTGTCAAAAATTGACCATTTTGACCAAAGTTGACTTTTTTTCAAATGTTGATCTATTGGGTCAATGGGTTGGTCATTAGGTTAGAAATTGAACATTTTGACCAAACTTGACTTTTTTGTAAAAAGTTGACCTATTTGGTCAATGGGGTGGTCATTGGGTCAATGATTGAGCACTTTGACCAAAGATGACTTTTTGGTAAGAGATTGACTTATTGGGTCAATAATTGGTCATTAGGTCAAAAATTGACAATTTTGACCAAAATAGAATTTTTTGTCAAATATTGACCTATTGGTTCAATAGGTGGTCATTTGGTTAATGATTGACCAATTTGACTAAAGTTGACTTTTTGGATGAAAGTTAACATATTGGGTGACTTGGTAGGTCATTGGGTCAGAAATTGATCATTTTGACCAAAATTGACTTTTAGGTCAAAAGTTCATTTATACCAATTTAACAAAAGTTTATCATTGGGTCAAATATTAACCAATTTGACCAAAGTTGACTTTTTGGTTAAAGATTGACTCATTGGGTCAATAATTGGTCATTAGGTTAAAAATTGACTATTTTGACCAAAATTGAATTTTTGGTCAAAAGTTAACCCACATGGTTAACTGTCAGGTCATTGGGTCAGAAATTGACCATTTTGACCAACGTGACTTTTTGGTCAAAGGTTGACCTATTTGGTCAATGAGTTCATAATTAGCTTAATAATTGACAATTTTGACCAAAGATCACTTTTTCGGTCAAAAGTTTACCTATTGGGTCAATGGTTTGGTCATTGGGTTAAAAATTGATCATTTTGACCAAAGTTGACTTTTTGGTCAAACGTTGACCTATTGGGTCAATGGGTGGTCATTAGGTTAAAAATTGACTATTTTAAGCAAAATTGACTTTTTGGTCAAAAGTTGACCTTTTGGGTCAAAGGGTTTGCCATTTGGTCAAGGATTGACCATTTTGACCAAAGTTAACTTTTTGGTCAGAGATTGACTTAATGGGTCAAAAATTGGTCATTAATTTAAAAATTGATTATTTTGACCAAAATTGACATTTTGGTCGAAAAGTTGACCTATTGGGTCAATGGGTTGGTTATTGGGCAAAGGAATGACCATTTTGACCAAAGTTGACTTTTTATCAAGAGTTAACCTATTGGGTTAATGGGGTGGTCATTGAGTCATTATGTCAAAAATTAATTTTTTTGACCAAAATCGACTTTTTGGACAAAATTTGACCTATTAGTCAATGGGTTAGTCATTGAGTTAAGGATTGATCATTTTGACCAAAGTTAACTTTTTGGCCAAAAGTGACCTATTGGTTCAATGGGTTGGTCGTTGGGTTAGAAATTGACAATTTTAAGGATAGTTGACCTATTGGGTTAGTGGGGTGGTCATTAGGTCAAAAATTGACTATTTTTACCAAAATTGACTTTTTAAACAAAAGTTGACCTATTGGGTCAATGGGCTGGTCATTCGGTCAGGAATTGACCATTTTGACAAAAAGTTAACGTTTTGGTCAAAAGATAACATATTGGGTCAATGGGTTGGTCATTGAGTCAAGGATTGACCATTTTCACCAAGTTAACTTTTTGGTCTGAGATTGACTTATTGGGTCAGTAATCAGTCATTAAGTCAAAAATTGAATATTTTGACCAATTGACTTTTTGGTCAAAATTAGACTTATTGGGTCAATGGTTTGGTCATTTGGTCAACGATTGATCACTTTGACAATAGTTGCCTTTTTGGTCAGTGATTGACTCATTGGGTCAATAATTGGTTATTAGGTCAAAATTGACTAATCTGACCCAATTTAAATTTTTGGTCAAAAGTTGACCCATTAGGTCAATGGGGTGGTCAGTAGGTCAAAAACTGACTATATTGACCAAAGTTGACTTTTTGGTCAAAAGTTGACTTATTGGTTCAATGGGTTGGTCATTGGGTCAAGGATTGACAATTTTCACCAAAGTGAACTTTTGGTCTGACATTGACTTATTGGGTCAATAATTGGTCATAAGTCAAAAATTGACTATTTTTACCAAAAATTGACAATTTGGTCAAAGGTTAACCTGTTGGGTCAATGGGTTGGTCATTGCGTCAAAGATTGACCATTTTAACCAAAGTTGACATTTTGGTCAAAAGTTGACCTATTGCTTCAAAGGGTTGGTCATTGGATAGAAATTGACCATTTTAACCAAAGTTGACTTTTGGATCAATAGCTGACCAATTGAGTCAATGGGTTGGCCATTGGGTTAAGAATTGACCATTTGATCAAAGGTAACTTTTTAGTTAAAAGTTGACCTATTCGATCGAATGGATTAGTCATTTGGTCAAGGATTGACAATTTTGACCAAAGTTTAACTTTTTGAGCAGAGATTAACTTATTTGGTCAATAATTGGTCATTAGGTCAAAAATTTACTATTTTGACCAAAATTAAGTTTTTGGTCAAAAGTTGACCAGTTGGGTGAAAGAGTTGGTCATTCGTGCGAAATTGACCAATTTTACTAAAGTTGACTTTTTGGACAAAAGTTGACCTATTGGGTCAATGGGGTTGTCAAAAATTGATTATTTTGACCAAAATTGACTTTTTGGTCAAAAGTTGACCTGTTGGATCAATGGGTTCGTCATTGGGTAAAGGAATGAACATTTTGACCAAAGTTGACCTTTTGGGTCAATGGGTTGGTCATTGGGTCAAAGATTGACCATTTTGACCAAACTTGACTTTTTGGTCAAAAGTTGACCTATTGGGTCAATGAGGTGGTCATTGGGTCAATGATTGACCATTTTGACCAAAGTTTACTTTTTTGTCAAAGAAATAATTGGTCATTATGTAAAAAATTGACTTTTTTTACCAAAATTGACTTTTTGGTCAAAAGTTGACCTATTGGGTCAATGGGTTGGTCATATGGTCAAGGATTGACCATTTTGCCTAAAGCTCGTATTTTTGTCAGAGATTGACTTATTGGGTTAATAAAAGGTCATTAGGTCAAAAATTGGCCATTTAGACCAAAATTGACTTTTTGGTCATAGTTAACCTATTGGGTCATTGGGTTTAGGATTAACCATTTTGACCAAAGTTGCCTTTTCAGTCAAAAGTTAACCAATTAGGTCAATGGGTTGGTCATTGGGTCACTAATTGACCATTTTAACTAATGTTGACTTTCTGGTCAAACGTTGACTTATTGGGTCAATGGGTGGTATTAGATTAAAAATTGACTATTTTGACCAAAATTTACTTTGTGGTCAAAAGTTGACATATTGGGTCAATGTGTATGTCATTGGTTTAAGGATTGACCATTTTGATTAAAGTTGACTTTTTGGTCAAACGTTGACCTATTGGGTCTATTGGTTAGTCATTGGTTTAAGGATTGACCATTTTAACCAAAGTTGGCTTTTTGTTCAAAAGTTGACTTATTGGGTCAATGGGTTGTTCTTTGGCTCAAGGATTGCCCATTTTGACCAAAGTTAACTTTTTGGTCAGAGATTGACTTATTAGGTCAATAATTGGTCAGTAATTAAAAAATTAACTATTTTGGTCAAAATTGACTTTTTTGTCAATGGGTTGGTCATTGGATTAAGGAGTGGCCATATTCACCAAAGTTGACATTTAGGTCATTGTGTCGAAATTGACCATTTTGACTAAATTTGACTTTTTGGTTAAAAGTTGACCTATTGGGTCAAGGAAGTGGTCATTAGGTGAAAAATTGACAATTTTGACAAAATTTGACTTTTTTTTCAAAAGTTGTCCTTTTGGGTCAATAGTTGGTCATGGGGTCAAGGATTGACCATTTTAACCAACGTTTACTTTTTGGTCAAAAGTTGACCTATTGGTTCAATGGGTTGGTCATTGGGTCAAGGATTGACCATTTTGACCAAAACTGACTTTTTGGTTAAAAGTTAACCTACTGGGTCAATAATTGGTCATCAAGTCAAAATTTTACTATTTTGACCAAAATTAACTTTTTGGTCAAAAGTCAATATATTGGGTCAGTGGGTTGGTCTTTGGGTCAAGGATTTACCATTTTGACCAAATTTGACTTTTATTAGAGTTCGATGGGTTGGTCATTGGGTCAAGGATTGACCATTTTGACCAAAGTTGGCTTTTTTGTCAGAGATTGACTTACAAGGTTAATAATTGGTCATTAGGTCAAAAATTGACTTTTTTGACCAAAATTGATTTTTTGGTCGAAATTCGACCTATTGTGTCAATCGGTCAGGTCGAGTGAGTCAAAGATTGACAATTTTGACAAAAGTTGCCTTTTTTATCAAAATTTGAATTATTGAGTCAATGGGTTGGTCATTGGGTCAAGCATTCGCCTTTTTAACCAAAGTTGACTTTTTGGTCAAAGTTGACTTTTTGGTCAAAGATTGACTTATTGGGTCAATAATTGGTCATTAGGTCAAAAATTGATTATTTTGACCAAAATTAAATTTTTGGCCAAAAGTTGACCCATTGAGTCAACGGGGTGGTGATTGGGTCAAAAAATGACAATTTTGACCAAAGTTGACTTTTTGGTCAAAAGTTGACCTATTTGGTCAATGAGTTGGTAATTGGGTCAAGAATTGACCATTTTGTCGAATGATGACTTTTTGGTCAAAAGTTGATCTATTGGATAAATGGATTGGTCATTGGGACAAAAATTGACCATTTTAACCAAAGTCGGCTTTTGGTCAAAAGTTGACCTACTGGTTTAATGGGTGGTGATCAAGTCAAAAATTGACTATTTGACCAAAAAGTCAGTTTTGGTCAAAAGTTGACCTATTTTTCAATGGGTTTGTCATTGGGTCAAGGATTGACCATTTTGACCAAAGTTGACTTTTTGGTCAGAGATTGGCTTATTGTGTCAATAATTGGTTATCAGGTAAAAAATTGACTATTTTGACCAAAATTGAATGTTTGGTCAAAAGTTAACCCATTGGGTCAACTGGAAGGTCACTAGGTCAGAAATTGAAAATTTTAACCAAAGTTGACGCTTTGGTCAAAAGTTGACCTATTTTGTAAATGAGTTGGTAATTGGGTCAAGAATTGGCCATTTTAACTAAAGATGACTTTTTCGGTCAAAAGATTACCTATTGGGTCAATGGGTTGGTTATTGGGTCAAAAATTGACCATTTTGAACAAAGTTAATTTGTGGTCAAAATTTGACCTATTGGGTCAATGGGTGGTCATTAGGTTAAATGTTGACTATTTTGACCAAAGTTGACTTTTTTGTCAGAGATTGACTGATTGGGTCAATAATTGGTCATTAATTCAAAAATTGACTATTTTGACCAAAATTGACTTTTTGGTCAAAAGTTGACCTACTAGACCAATGGGTTGGTCATTGGGTCAAGGATTGATCATTTTAACCAAAGCTGACTTTTGGTCAAAAGTTGACCTATTGGGTCAATGGGTTGGTCATTGGGTCAAGGATTGATCATTTTGATCAAAGTTGACTTTTTGGTCAAAGATTCGCTTACTTGGTCAATAATTGGTCATTAGGTCAAAAATTGACTAATTTGACCGAAATTGATTTTTTTGTCAAAGGTTGAACCATTGGGTCAACGAGGTGGTCATCGACCATTTTAACCAACGTTGACTTTTTGGTCAAAAGTTGCTCTATTGGGTCAATGAGTTGATCATTGGGTCAAAAATTGACCATTTTGACCAAAGTTAACTTTTTGGTCAAAAGTTGACCAATTGGGTCAATGGGTGGTCATTAGGTAAAAATTGACTATTTTGACAAAAATTCACTTTTCGGTAAAAATTTGACCTATTGGGTCAATGGGTTTGTCTTTGAGTCAAGGATTTTCCATTTTGACCAAAGTTGACTTTTTAGTCATAGATTGACTTATTGGGCAAATAATTGATCATTAGGTCAAAAATTTTCCATTTTTATCAAAATTGAATTTTTGGTTAAAAGTTAACCCATCGGTTCAACAGGGTGGTCATTGGGTTAGAGATTGACCATTTTGACCTATTGGGTCAAGGATTGACCATTTTGACCAAAGTTGACTTTTTGTCAGAGATTGACTTATTGGGTCAATAATTGGTCATTAATCAAAAAATTGACTATTTTGAGAAAAATTAAATTTTTGGTCAAAAGTTGATCTATTAGGCCATTGGGTTGGTCATTGGGTCAAGGAATGATCATCTTGACAAACTGTACTTTTTGGTCAAAAGTTGACATATTGGGTCAAAGGGTTGGTCGTTGGGTGAAGGATTGACCATTTTGACCAAAGTTGACTTTTTGGTAAGAGATCGAGCTTCATCGGGTCAATAATCGGTCATTTTGTCGAAAATCAAGATTTTTGAACAAAATCGTCTTTTGGTCAAAAGTTGACTTATTGGAGTCACTAAGTCGATCATTGGGTCAAGGATCGACCATTATGACCAAAGTTAACTTTTTGGTCAAAAGTCGACCTATCGGGTCAATGGGTCGGTCATCGAGTCGAGGATTGATCGATTTAGACCAAAGTTAACTTTTGGTCAAAGATTAACTTATTGGGTCAATAATTGGTCATTAATTCAAAAAATGATAATTTTGACCAAAATTGAATTTTTGGTCAAAAGTTAACCCATTAGGTCAACGGGGTGGTTATTAGGTCAAGGATTGATCATTTTCACCAAAGTTGACTTTTTAGTCAATAGTTGACCTATTGTGACAATGGGTTGGTCATTGGGTTAAGGATTGCCCATTTTGACTAAAGTTAACTTTTTAGTCAGAAGTTGACCTATTGGGTCTATGGGTTGGTCATTGGGTTAAATTGATCATTTTTTACCAAAGTTGACCTTTTAGTCAAAAGTTTACCTAATGGGTCAATGGTGGTCATTAGGTCAAAAATTGAGTATTTTGACCAAAATTGACTTTTTGGTCAAATGTTGACCTATTGGGTCAATGGGTTTGTCATTGGGTCAAGGATTGACCATTTTGACTAAAGTTTACTTTTAGGTCAGAGATTGACTTATTCGGTCTATAATTGATCATTAATTGAAAAATTAACTACTTTAACCAAAATTGACTTTTTGCTCAAAAGATGACCTATTAGGCCAATGGGTTGGTCATTGGGTGAAGGATTGATCATTTTGACCAATGTTGACTTTTTGGTCGAAAGTTAACTTATTGGGTCAATGGGTCAAGGATTGACCATTTTTACCAGTGTTGACTTTTTGGTCAAAGATTGGCTTACTGGGTCAATAATCGGTCATTAGGTCAAAGATTGACTATTTTGACCAAAATTGACATTTTGGTCAAAAGTTGACCTATTGGGTCAATGAGTTGGTCATAGGTTCAAGGATTAACCATTTTGACCAAAGTTGACCTACTGGGTCAATGGGTTGGTCATTGGGTCAAGGATTGACCATTTTGACTAAAGTTTACTTTTTGGTCAGAATTGACTTATTGGGTCAATAATTGGTCATTAGGTCAAAAATTGATTATTTTGACCAAAATTAATTTTTTTGTCAAAAGTTGACCCATTGGGTCAACGGAGTGGTCATTGGGTCAGAAATTGACCATTTTGATCAAAGTTGACTTTTTGGTTAAAAGTTGACATAGTTGGTCAATGTGTTGGCAATTAGGTCAAGAATTGACCATTTTGACCAATGATGTCTTTTTAGTCACAAGTTGATCTATTAGATCAATGGGTTGGTGGTTGGGTTAAAAATTAGCAATTTTGAGCAATGTTGACTTTTTGGTCAAAAGTTGACCTATTGGGTCAATGGATGGTCATTAGGTCAAAAATTGACTATTTTGACCAAAATTGACTTTTTGGTCAAATGTTGACCAATTGGGTCAATGGGTTTGCCAATGGGTCAAGGATTGACCTTTTGAGCAAAGTTAACTTTTTGGTTAGAGATTTACTTATTGGGTCAATAATTGTTCATTAATTCAAAAATTGACTCTTTTGACGAAAATTGAATTTTTGGTCAAAAGTTGACCTGTTAGGCCAATGAGTTAATCATTGGGTCAATGATTGATCATTCTTACCAAAGTTGCATTTTTGGTCAAAAGTTGACCTATTGGATCAATGGGTTGGTCATTGGGTCAAGGATTCACCATTTTGACCAAAGTTGACTTTTTGGTCTGAGATTGGCTTATTGGGTCAATAATTGGTCATAAGTCAAAAATTGACTATTTTTACCAAAAATTGACAATTTGGTCAAAGGTTAACCTGTTGGGTTCAATGGGTTGGTCATTTCGTCAAAGATTGACCATTTTAACCAAAGTTGACATTTTGGTCAAAAGTTGACCTATTGCTTCAAAGGGTTGGTCATTGGATAGAAATTGACCATTTTAACCAAAGTTGACTTTTGGATCAATAGCCGACCAATTGAGTCAATGGGTTGACCATTGGGTTAAGGATTGACCATTTGACCAAAGGTAACTTTTTAGTTAAAAGTTGACCTATTCAGTCAATGGATTAGTCATTTGGTCAAGGATTGACAATTTTGACCAAAGTTTAACTTTTTGAGCAGAGATTAACTTATTTGGTCAATAATTGGTCATTAGGTCAAAAATTGACTATTTTGACCAAAATTAAATTTTTGGTCAAAAGTTGATCAGTTGGGTGAAAGAGGTGGTCATTCGGTCGAAATTGACCAATTTTACTAAAGTTGACTTTATGGACAAAAGTTGACCTATTGGGTCAATGGGGTTGTCAAAAATTGATTATTTTGACCAAAATTAACTTTTTGGTCAAAAGTTGACTGTTGGATCAATGGGTTCGTCATTGGGTAAAGCAATGAACATTTTGACCAAAGTTGACCTTTTGGGTCAATGGGTTGGTCATTGGGTCAAAGATTGACCATTTTGACCAAACTTGACTTTTTCGTCAAAAGTGACCTATTGGGTCAATGAGGTGGTCATTGGGTCAATGATTGACCATTTTGACCAAAGTTTACTTTTTTGTCAAAGAAATAATTGGTTATTATGTCAAAAATTGACTTTTTTTACCAAAATTGACTTTTTGGTCAAAAGTTGACCTATTGGGTTAATGGGTTGGTCATTGGGTCAATGGGCTGGTCATATGGTCAAGGATTGACCATTTTGCCTAAAGCTTGTATTTTTGTCAGAGATTGACTTATTGGGTTAATAAAAGGTCATTAGGTCAAAAATTCGCCATTTAGACCAAAATTGACTTTTTGGTCATAGTTAACCTATTGGGTCATTAGGTTTAGGATTAACCATTTTGATTAAAGTTGTCTTTTTGGTCAAAAGTTGACCAATTAGGTCAATGGGTTGGTCATTGGGTCACTAATTGACCATTTTAACTAATGTTGACTTTCTGGTCAAAGGTTGACTTATTGGGTCAATGGGTGGTATTAGGTTAAAAATTGACTATTTTGACCAAAATTTACTTTGTGGTCAAAAGTTGACCTATTGGGTCAATGTGTATGTCATTGGTTTAAGGATTGACCATTTTGATTAAAGTTGACTTTTTGGTCAAACGTTGACCTATTGGGTCTATTGGTTAGTCATTGGGTTAAGGATTGACCATTTTAACCAAAGTTGGCTTTTTGTTCAAAAGTTGACTTATTGGGTCAATGGGTTGTTCTTTGGCTCAAGGATTGCCCATTTTGACCAAATTTAACTTTTTGGTCAGAGATTGACTTATTGGGTCAATAATTGGTCAGTAATTAAAAAATTAACTATTTTGGTCAAAATTGACTTTTTGGTCAATGGGTTGGTCATTGGATAAGGATTGGCCATATTCACCAAAGTTGACATTTAGGTCATTGTGTCGAAATTGACCATTTTGACTAAATTTGACTTTTTGGTTAAAAATTGACCTATTGGGTCAAGGAAGTGGTCATTAGGTGAATAATTGACAATTTTGACAAAAATTGACTTTTTGTTCAAAAGTTGTCCTTTTGGGTCAATGAGTTAGTCATGGGGTCAAGGATTGACCATTTTAAGCAACGTTTACTTTTAGGTCAAAAGTTGACCTATTGGTTCAATGGGTTGGTCATTGGGTCAAGGATTGACCATTTTGACCAAAACTGACTTTTTGGTTAAAAGTTAACCTACTGGGTCAATAATTGGTCATCAAGTTAAAATTTTACTATTTTAACCAAAATTAACTTTTTGGTCAAAAGTCAATATATTGGGTCAGTGGGTTGGTCTTTGGGTCAAGGATTTACCATTTTGACCAAATTTGACTTTTATTGGGTCAATGGGTTGGTCATTGGGTCAAGGATTGACCATTTTGACCAAAGTTGGCTTTTTTGTCAGAGATTGACTTACAAGGTTAATAATTGGTCATTAGGTCAAAAATTGACTTTTTTGACCAAAATTGATTTTTTGGTCGAAATTTGACATATTGTGTCAATCGGTTGGTCAGTGAGTCAAGGATTGACAATTTTGACAAAAGTTATCTTTTTTATCAAAAGTTGAATTATTGAGTCAATGGGTCGGTCATTGGGTCAAGCATTCGCCTTTTTAACCAAAGTTGATTTTTTGGTCAAAGAATGACTTTTTGGGTAAATAATTGGTCATTAGGTCAAAAATTGATTATTTTGACTAAAATCAAATTTTTGGCCAAAAGTTGACCCATTGAGTCAACGGGGTGGTGATTGGGTCAAAAAATGACAATTTTGACCAAAGTTGACTTTTTGGTCAAAAGTTGACCTATTTGGTCAATGAGTTGGTAATTGGGTCAAGAATTGACCATTTTGTCGAATGATGACTTTTTTGTCAAAAGTTGATCTATTGGATAAATGGATTGGTCATTGGGACAAAAATTGACCATTTTAACCAAAGTTGGCATTTTGGTCAAAAGTTGACCTACTGGTTTAATGGGTGGTGATTAAGTCAAAAATTGACTATTTGACCAAAAAGTCAGTTTTGGTCAGAGATTGACTTATTGTGTCAATAATTGGTCATCAGGTAAAAAATTGACTATTTTGACCAAAATTGAATTTTTGGTCAAAAGTTAACCCATTGGGTCAACTGGAAGGTCACTAGGTCAGAAATTGACAATTTTAACCAAAGTTGACGCTTTGGTCAAAAGTTGACCTATTTTGTAAATGAGTTGGTAATTGGGTCAAGAATTGGCCATTTTAACTAAAGATGACTTTTTCGACCAAAAGATTACCTATTGGGTCAATGGGTTAAGTTATCGGTCAAAAATTGACCATTTTGAACAAAGTTAATTTGTGGTCAAAATTTAACCTATTGGGTCAATGGGTGGTCATTAGGTTAAATGTTGACTATTTTGACCAAAGTTGACTTTTTTGTCAGAGATTGACTGATTGGGTCAATAATTGGTCATTAATTCAAAATCGATTATTTTGAACAAAATTGACTTTTTGGTCAAAAGTTGACATACTAGACCAATGGGTTGGTCATTGGGTCAAGGATTGATCATTTTAACCAAAGCTGACTTTTGGTCAAAAGTTGACCTATTGGGTCAATGGGTTGGTCATTGGGTCAAGGATTGATCATTTCGATCAAAGTTGACTTTTTGGTCATAGATTCGCTTACTTGGTCAATAATTGGTCATTAGGTCAAAAATTGACTAATTTGACCAAATTGATTTTTTTGTCAAAGGTTGACCCATTGGGTCAACGAGGTGGTCATCGACCATTTTAACCAATGTTGACTTTTTGGTCAAAAGTTGATCTTTTGGGTCAATGAGTTGATCATTGGGTCAAAAATTGACCATTTTGACCAAAGTTAACTTTTTGGTCTAAAGTTGACCAATTGGGTCTATGGGTGGTCATTAGGTCAATAATTGACTATTTTGACAAAGATTCACTTTTTCGTAAAAATTTGACCTATTGGGTCAATGGGTTTGTCATTGAGTCAAGGATTTTCCATTTTGACCAAAGTTAACTTTTTAGTCGGAGATTGACTTATTGGGCAAATAATTGATCATTAGGTCAAAAATTTTCCATTTTTATCAAAATTGAATTTTTGGTTAAAAGTTAACCAATCGGTTCAACAGGGTGGTCATTGGGTTAGATATTGACCATTTTGACTTATTGGGTCAAGGATTGACCATTTTGACCAAAGTTGACTTTTTGTCAGAGATTGACTTAATGGGTCAATAATTGTTCAGTAATCAAAAAATTGATTATTTTGAGAAAAATTAAATTTTTGGTCAAAAGTTGATATATTAGGCCATTGGGTTGGTTATTGGGTCAAAGAATGATCATCTTGACAAACTGTACTTTTGGTCAAAAGTTGACATATTGGGTCAAAGGGTTGGTCGTTGGGTGAAGGATTGACCATTTTGACCAAAGTTGACTTTTTGGTAAGAGATTGGCTTACTGGGTCAATAATTGGTCATTTTGTTGAAAATCAAGATTTTTGAACAAAACTGTCTTTTTGGTCAAAAGTTGACCTATTGAGTCACTAAGTTGATCATTGGGTCAAGGATTGACCATTATGACCAAAGTTAACTTTTTGGTCAAAAGTTGACCTATTGGGTCAATGGGTTGGTCATTGGGTCAAGGATTGACCATTTTGACCAAAGTTAACTTTTTGGTCAAAGATTAACTTATTGGGTCAATAATTGGTCATTAATTCAAAAAATGATAATTTTGACCAAAATTGAATTTTTGGTCAAAAGTTAACCCATTAGGTCAACGGGGTGGTTATTAGGTCAAGGATTGATCATTTTCACCAAAGTTGACTTTTTAGTCAATAGTTGACCTATTGTGACAATGGGTTGGTCATTGGGTTAAGGATTGCCCATTTTGACTAAAGTTAACTTTTTAGTCAGAAGTTGACCTATTGGGTCTATGGGTTGGTCATTGGGTTAAATTAATCATTTTTGACCAAAGTTGACCTTTTAGTCAAAAGTTTACCTAATGGGTCAATGGTGGTCATTAGGTAAAAAATTGAGTATTTTGACCAAAATTGACTTTTTGGTCTAATGTTGACCTATTGGGTCAATGGGTTTGTCATTGGGTCAAGGATTGACCATTTTGACCAAAGTTTACTTTTAGGTCAGAGATTGACTTATTGGGTCAATAATTGGTCATTAATTGAAAAATTAACTACTTTAACCAAAATTGACTTTTTGCTCAAAAGATGACCTATTAGGCCAATGGGTTGGTCATTGGGTCAAGGATTGATCATTTTGACCAAAGTTGACTTTTTGGTCGAAAGTTAACTTATTGGGTCAATGGGTCAAGGATTGACCATTTTTACCAGTGTTGACTTTTTGGTCAGAGATTGGCTTACTGGGTCAATAATCGGTCATTAGGTCAAAGATTGACTATTTTGACCAAAATTGACATTTTGGTCAAAAGTTGACCTATTGGGTCAATGGGTTGGTCATAGGGTCAAGGATTAACCATTTTGACCAAAGTTGACCTACTGGGTCAATGGGTTGGTCATTGGGTCAAGGATTGACCATTTTGACTAAAGTTTACTTTTTGGTCAGAATTGACTTATTGGGTCAATAATTGGTCATTAGGTCAAAAATTGATTATTTTGACCAAAATTAATTTTTTTGTCAAAAATTGACCCATTAGGTCAACAGAGTGGTCATTGGGTCAGAAATTGACCATTTTGATCAAAGTTGACGTTTTGGTTAAAAGTTGACAGAGTTGGTCAAAGTGTTGGCAATTAGGTTAAGAATTGACCATTTTGACCAATGATGTCTTTTTAGTCACAAGTTGATCTATTAGATCAATGGGTTGGTGGTTGGGTTAAAAATTGACAATTTTGAGCAATGTTGACTTTTTGGTCAAAAGTTGACCTATTAGGTCAATGGATGGTCATTAGGTCAAAAATTGACTATTTTGACCAAAATTGACTTTTTGGTCAAATGTTGACCTATTGGGTCAATGTGTTTGTCATTGGGTCAAGGATTGACCATTTTGAGCAAAGTTGACTTTTGGTTAGAGATTTACTTATTGGGTCAATAATTGTTCATTAATTCAAAAATTGACTCTTTTGACGAAAATTGAATTTTTGGTCAAAAGTTGACCTGTTAGGCCAATGAGTTAATCATTGGGTCAATGATTGATCATTTTTACCAAAGTTGACATTTTTGGTCAAAAGTTGACCTATTGGATCAATGGGTTGGTCATTGGGTCAAGGATTCACCATTTTGACCAAAGTTGACTTTTTGGTCAAAAGTTGACCTATTGGGTCAAAGGGTTTGAAATTGTGTCAAGGATTGACTATTTTGACAAAAGTTGACATTTTGGTCTGAAATTCACTTACTGGGTTAATAATTGATCATTAGGTCAAAAATTGACTATTTTGACCAAAATTGACTTTTTGGTCAAAAGTTGACCTATTGGGTCAAAGGGTTTGAAATTGTGTCAAGGATTGACTATTTTGACAAAAGTTGACTTTTTGGTCTGAAATTGACTTATTGGGTCAATAATTGGTCATTAGGTAAAAAATTGACTATTTTGACCAAAATTCAATTTTTGGTTAAAATTTATTCCATTGGGTGAACGATGTGGTCATTGGGTCAGAAATTGACCATTTTGACAAAGTTGACTTTTTGGTCAAAAGTTGACATATTTAGTCAATGAGTTGGTAAATTTGTCGAGAATTGATCATTTTGACTCAAGATGAATTTTTGGTCAACAGTTGACATATTGGGGCAATGGGTTGGTCATTGGGTCAAAAATTGACCATTTTAACCAAAGTTGACTTTTTGGTCAAAAGTTGACTTAGTGGGTCAATGGGTTTGTCATTGGGTCAAGGATTAACCATTTTGACCAAAGTTGATTTTTTGGTCAGAGATTGACTTACTGGGTCAATAATTGGGCATTAATTTAAAAATTGACTACTTTGACCAAAATTAACTTTTTAGTGAAAAGTTGACCTATTAGGCCATTGGGTTGGTCATTGGGTCAAGTATTGATCATCTTGACCAAACTTTGGTTAAAAGTTGGCCTATTGAGTCAAAGGGTTGGTCATTGGGTCAAAGGATTGACCATTTTGACCAAATTTGACTTTTTGGTCAGAGATTGGCTTACTGGGTCAATAATTGGTCAATAGGTCAAAAATTAACTTTTTTAAACAAAATTGACTTTTTGGTCAAAAGTTCACCTATTGGGTCACTGAGTTCGTCATTGGGTCAAGTATTGACCATTTTGACCAAAGTTGACTTTTTGGTCAAAAGTTGACCTATTGGGTCAATGGGTTGGTCATTGGGTCAAGGATTGACCATTTTGACCAAAGTTAATTTTTGGTCAGAGATTGACTTATTGGGTCAATAATTGGTCATTAATTCAAAAATTGACTATTTTGACCATAATTGACTTTTTGGTCAAAAGTTGACCTATTAGACCAATGGGTTGGTCATTAGGTCAATGATTGATCATTTTCACCAAAGTTGACTTTTTGATCAAAAGTTGACCTATTGGGTCAATGGGTTGGTCATTGGGTCAAGGATTAACCATTTTGACCAAAGTTGACTTTTAGGTCAGAGATTGGCGTAGTGGGTCAATAATTGGTCATTAGGTTAAAAATTAACAATTTTGACCAAAATTGAATTTTTGGTCAAAACTTGACCTATTTGGTCATTGGGTTGGTCATTAGGTCAAGGATTAACCATTTTAACCAAAGTTGTCTTTTTAGTGAAAAGTTGACCTATTTAGGTCAATGAGGAGGTCATTAGGTCAAAAATTGTTTTATTAGGTCAATGGGTTGGTCATTGGATCAAAAATTGACCATTTTGACCAAAGTTGACTTTTTTGTCGAAAGTTGACCTTTTGGGTCAATGGGTAGTCATTAGGTTTAAAGATGACTATTTTGACCAGAATTTGACTTTTTGGTTAAAGGTTGACCTATTGGGTCAATGGGTTTTTCATTGGGTCAAGGATTAACCATTTTTACTAAGGTTGACTTTTTGGTCAGGATTGACTTATTAGGTCAATAATTGTTCATTGATTCAAAAATTAACTCTTTTGACAAAAATTGAATTTTTGGTAAAAAGTTGAACTATTGAGCCAACGGGTTGTTCATTGGGTCAATGATTGATCATTTTGACTAAAGTTAACTTTTAGGTCAAAAGTTGACCTATTGATGGGTTGGTCATTGGGTCAAGGTTTGACCATTTTGACCAAAGTTAACTTTTTTGGTCAATGATTGGCTTAGTGGGTAAATAATTTTTTATTAGGTCAAAAATTGGCCATTTTGCTTAAATTTGACTTTTTGATCAAAAGTTGACCTATTAGGTCAACGGGTCGTCATTAAGTCAAAAATTGACTACTTTGACCAAAATTGACTTTTTGGACAAAAGTTGAACTTTTGGGTCAATGAGTTTGTCATTGGGTCAAGGATTTACCATTTTGACCAAAGTTGACTTTTTGGTCGGAGATTGACTTATTGGTTCAATAATTAGTCATTAGATCAAAAATTTATTATTTTGATCAAAATTAAATTTTTTTTCAAAAGTTGACCCATTGGCTCAACGGGGTGGTCATTGGGTCAAAAATTGACCATTTTGACCAAAGTTGACTTTTTGGTCAATAATTGACCTATTTGGTCAATGAGTTGGTAATTGGGTCAAGAATTGACCATTTTGCCCGAAGATGACTTTTTAGTTAAAAGTTAATCTAGTGGGTCAATGGGTTGGTCATTGGTAAAAAATTGACCATTTTGACCAAAGTTGACTTTTTCGTCTAAAGTTGTCCTATTGGGTCAATGGGTGGTCATTAGGTTAAAAATTGATTATTTTGACCAAAATTGACTTTTTGGTTAAAATTTGATCTATTAGGTCAATGGGTTTGTCATTGGGTCAAGGAATGACCATTTTGACCAAAGTTGACTTTTTCGTCAGAAATTGACTTATTAGGTCAATAATTGGTCATTAGGTCAAAAATTGACTATTTTGACCAAAATTATATTTTTGGTCAAAAGTTAACCCATCGGGTGAACGGTGTGGTATTTGGGCCTGAAATTGACCATTTTAACAAAAGTTGACTTTTTGGTCAAAAATTGACTTATTTGGTCAATAAGTTTGTAATTGGGTCAAGAATTGACCATTTTGACCAAAGATAACTTTTTAGTCACAAGTTGACCTTGTGGGTCAATGGGTTGGTCATTGGGTCAAAAATTGACCATTTTGACCAAAGCTGACTTTTTGGTCAAAAGTTGACTTATTGGGTCAATAGGTGGTCATTAGGTCAAAAATTGATTATTTTGACCAAAATTGAATTTTTGGTCAAAAGTTGTCCTATTGGGTCAATGAGTTTGTCATTGGGTCAATGATTGACCATTTTGAGCAAAGTTGACTTTTTGGTCAGAGATTAACTTATTGGGTCATAATTGGCCATTAATTAAAAAATTGACTATTTTAACCAAATTTGACTTTTTGGTCAAAAGTTGACCTATTAGGCCAACACGTTGGTCATTGGGTAAAGGATTGATCATTTTGACTAAAGTTGACTTTTTGGTCAAAAGTTAACCAATTGTGTCAATGGGTTGGTCACGGGGTCGAGGATTGACCATTTTGACCAAAGTTGACTTTTTGGTCGAAGATTGGCTTACTGGGTCAAAAATCAGTCATTAGGTCAAAAACTGACTATTTTGACCAAAATTGACTTTTTGGTCAAAAGTGAACCTATTTGGTCAATGGGTAGTCATTAGGTCAAGGATTGACCATTTTGACCAAAGTTAGACTTTTTAGTCAAAAGTTGACAAAGGGGGTTAATTGGTTGGTCATTGGATCAAGGATTGACCATTTTTGCCAAAGCTGACCAATTGAGTCGATATTTGGTCAAAAGTCGATCTATTAGGTCGATGGGTTAAGTCATTAGGTCAAGGATTCACCATTTTGACACAGGTCATTGAGTTTGGTCATTGGGTTGGTCATTGGAGTTAAGGATTCACCATTTTGACTAAAGTTGAATTTTTGGTCAAAAGTTGACCTATTGGGTCAATGGGTTTGTCATTGGGTCAAGGATTGACCATTATGACCAAAGTTGACTTTTGGGTCAGAGATTGACTTATTGGGTCAATAATTGGTCATTAGGTCAAAATTTGACTATTTTGACCCAAATTAACTTTTTGTTTAAAAGTTGACTTATTGTGTCATTGTGTTGGTCATTGGGTCAAGAACTGACCATTTTGGCCGAAGTTGACTTTTTGCTCAAAAGTTGACTTGTTGGGTCATTAAAATGGTCATTGGGTAAAAAATTCACCATTTTGACCAAAGTTGACTTTTTGGTCAAAAGTTGAACTTTTGGTTAATGGGTTGTCATTAGGTTAAATTTGACTGTTTTGACCAAAATTGACTTTTTGGTCAAAAGTTAACATATTGGGTCAATGAGTTGTTCATTGGGTCAAGGTTTGACCATTTTGACCAAAGTTGACTTTTAGGGCAAAAATTGACCTATTGGGTTAATGGGTTTTTCATTGGGTCAAAGAACAACCATTTTGACCAAAGTTGACTTTTTGGTCAGAGATTGGCTTACTGGGTCAATAATTGGTCATTAAGGCAAAAATTGACTATTCTGTCAAAAATTGACTTTTTGGTCAAAAGTTGACCTCTTGGGTCAATGGGTTGGTCATTAGGTCATGGATTGATAATTTTGACCAAAGTTGACTTTTTGGTCTAAAGTTGACTTATGGGGTCAATGGGTTGGTCTTTGAGTCAAGGATTGATCATTTTGATCAAAGTTGACTTTTGGTTAGAGATTGGCTTACTGGGTCAATAATTGGTCATTAGGTCAATAATTAACTATTTTGTCCAAAATTGACATTTTGGTCAAAACTTGACCTATTAATTCAATGGGTTAGTCATTGGGTCAAGGATTGACCATTTTGAGCAAAGTTGACTTTTTGGTGAAAAGTTGACCTATTGGGTCAATTGGTTGGTCATTAGGTCAAGGATTGACCATTTTGAACGAAGTTGACTTTTTGGTTAGAGATTGACTTATTGGGTCAATAATTTGTCATTAGGTCAAAAATTGATTACTTTGAAAAAAATTAAATAATTGGTCAAAAGTTTGCCCATTTGGTCAACGAGGTGGACATTGGGTCAGAAATTCACCTTTTTGACAAATGTTGACTTTTTGGTCAAAAGTTGACTTATTTGGTCAATGAGATAGTAATTGGGTCAAGAATTTACAATTTTGACCGAAGATGACTTTTTGGTCAAAATTTGATCTTTTGGGTAAATAGGTTGGTCATCGGGTCAAAAATTGACTATTTTGACACTAATTGACTTTTGGTTAAAAGTTGACCTCTTGGGTGAAAAGGTTGGTCATTAGGTCAAAGATTGACCATTTTTACCAAAGTTAACTTTTTGGACAAAAATTGACCTATTAGGTCAATGGGTTGGTCATTGGGTTTAGGATTGACCATTTGACCAAAGTTGACGTTTTGGTCTGTGGTTGACATATTGGGTTAGTAATTAGTCATAAGGTAAGAAATTGATTATTTTAACAAAAGTTAATTTTTTGTCAAAAGTTGACTCATTGGGTCAACGGGGTGGTCATTGGGTGAGAAATTGACCATTTTGACCAAGGTTAACTTTTTGGTCAAAAGTTGACCTATATGGTTAATGAGTTGGTAATTGAGTTAAGAATTGACCATTTTGACTGAAGATGACTTTTTGGTCAAAAGTTGATGTATTGGTCGAATGCGTTAGTCATTTGGTCAAAAACTGAGCATTTTGACCAAAATTGACTTTTAGGTCAAAAGTTAACCTATTGGGTTAATGGGTTGGTCACTGGGTCAGAAATTGACCATTTTAACCAAACTTGACTTTTTGGTCAAAGGTTAACTTATTGGGTTAATGTGGTGGCCATTAGTTCAAAAATTGACAATTTTGACCAAAGTTGACTTTTTGGTCAGAGATTGACCTATTGGGTCAATGGGTTGGTCACTGAGTCAAGGATTGACAATTTTGACCAAAATAGAATTTTTGATCAAAATAGTCAATTTTTGGTCAAAAGTTAACTCATTGGATCAACGAAGTGGTCCTTGAGTCAGAAATTGACTATTTTCATCAAAATTGACTTTTTGGTCAAAAGTTGATCTATTGGGTAAATGGGTTGGTCATTGGGTCAATGGGTTGACCCATTTGACCAAAGTTGTCTTTTTGGTCAAAAGTTGACCAATTTGGGTCAATGAGGCTGTCATTTGGTCAAAAATTACAATTTTGAGCAAAATTGACTTTTTGGTCAAAAGTTGACCTATTGGGTCAATGTGTTGGTCATTGGGTCAAGGATTAACCATTTTGGCCAAAGTTACCTTTTTAGTCAAAAGTTGACGAATTGGGTCAACAAGTTGGTCATTGGATCAGGGATTGACCATTTTCACCACAGTTGACTTTTAGGTCAATGTGTCAGAAATTGACAGTTTTGACCAAATTTGACTTTTTGATCAAAAGTAGACCTTTTGGGCCAATGAGGTGGTCATTAGGTCAAAAATTAAAAATTTTAACCAAAATTGACTTTTTGGTCAAAAGTTGTCCTTTTGGATTAATGAGTTGGTCATTGGGTCAAGGATTGACCATTTTGATCAAAGTTGACTATTTGGTCAAAAGTTGACCTATTGGGTCAAAGGATTGGTCATTGGATTAATGATTGACCATTTTGACCAAAGTTGACTTTTTGGCCAAAAGTTGACCTATTGGGTCAGTAATTGGTCATTAAGTCAAAAATTTTCTATCTTGACCAAAATTTACTTTTTTGTCAAAAGTCGAATTATCGGGTTAGTGGGTTGGTCATTGGGTCAAGGATTAACCATTATTACCAAACTTGACTTTTTGGTCAGAGATTGACTTATTAGGTTAATAATTGGTGATTATGTCAAAAATTAACTATTTTGACCCAAATTGATTTTTTGTTCAAAAGTCGACTTATTGCATCAATGCATTGGCCATTGGGTTAAGAATTGACCATTTTGACCAAAGTTGACTTTTTGGTCAAAAGTTGGCCTATTGGATCAACGAGTTGGTCATTGGGTCAAGGATTGACGATTATGACCAAAGTTGACTTTTTGGTCAAGAATTGACATATTGGGTCAATAATTGGTCCTTAGGTCAAATATTGAGTTTTTTGACCAAAATTAAATTTTTTGTCAAAAGTTGATCCAGTGGGTCAACGGGTTGGTCACTAGGTCAGAAATTGACCATCTTGACCAAAGTTGACTTTTTGGTCAAAATTGGACCAATTTAGTCAATGAGTTGAAAATTGGGTCAAGAATTGATCATTTTGACCAAAGATGATTTTTTGGTCAAAAGTTGACCTATAGAGTCAATGGGTTGGTCATTGGGTCAAGGATTAACCATTTTGGCCAAAGTTGACTTTTTAAACAAAAGTTAACGAGTTGGGTTAAAGGGTTGGTCATTGGATCATTGATTGGCCATTTTCACCAAAGTTGACATTTAGGTCATTGTGTCAGAAAAAGACCGTTTTGACCAAATTTGGCTTTTTGATCAAAAGTTGAACTTTTCGGTCAATGATGTGTTCATTAGGTCAAAAATTGACAATTTTGACCAAAATTAACTTTTTGGGCAAAATTGTCCTTTTGGGTCAAAGAGTTGGTTATTGGATCAAGGATTGACCATTTTGACCAAAGTTGACTTTTTAGTCAAACGTTGACCTATTGGGTCATTGAGTCAAGGATTGACCATTTTGACAAAAGTTGACTTTTTGGTCAAAGATTGACTTATTAGGTCAATAATTGGTCATTAGGTAAAAAATTGATTATTTTGAAAAAATTAAATTTTTTGTCAAAAGTTGACACATTGGGTCAATAGGGAGGTCATTGGGTAAGAAAATAACCATTTTGACCAAAGTTGATTTATTGGTCAAAAGTTGAACTATTTGGTCAATGAGATGGTAATTAGGTCAAGAATTGACCATTTTGACTGAAGATGAGTTTTTGGTCAAAAGTTGATCTTTTGAGTCAATCAGTTGGTCATTGGGTCAAAAATTGACAATTTTGACAACTCCTGACTTTTTAGTCAAAAGTTGACCTCTTGGGTCAATGGGTTGGTCATTAGGTCAATGATTGACCATTTTGACAAAAGTTGACTTTTTGGTCAAAAGTTGACCTATTGGGTCAATGGGTTGGTCATTAGGTCTAAGATTGACCATTTTGACCAAAGTTGACTTTTTGGTCAATGGTTGACTTATTGGGTCAATAATTGGTCATTAATTTAAAAATTGACTATTTTTACCAAAATTGACTTTTTGGTTAAAAGTTGACCTATTAGGCCAATGGGTTGGTCATTGGGTCATGTCGACGTATTTTTAGATTTTAAATTTAATTTAAGTATATATATAATTTGGAAAGTAGCATTTGATTTTTGAAAATAATTTTAAGTTTGAAAATTTTAATATATGAAATCAAACTGATCTCACATCCCAAATAGTTTATATAAACGAGCACCGCACCACATACCGTGTATCTATCCCAGGAATAGTCACACTGCGACGATGGGGCTCGATTAAATAACCTAAAAGATTTGTGACATCCGTTTGGTACGCGAACCAATTTTATAAGCCGACGGGTTCCACCGCTTAATATAAAGGAATTAAGCAGGGTTTATATTACCTGGGTTCTTAAAGTTCCCTATAAGGGAAAGCCCCTATAGTTAATTACATCCTAAATGACCGAAATCATTTAAGAAAACTCTCGATAATGATCAGTGGTTTTCCTCTCAAGAACTTCAAAGTTTAAGGTTTTCAAAGGATTGAATTTTGGAATTTCAGTAGGGAATGGATCGAGTTTGGAACGAGTTTATTTTAAGAGTCCAATAGAGAGAAGTAGGAGAAGCTGAGGATCCAGAAGAATCTTGGCAACTTCCCAAACTATCCTATTGTTTGGCTTCAATTTGGGAGTTCATTTAATGTTTCATCTTGCTATTTTAATTAATTAGGACTTATATTTGTATGACACAATCATACAAACGGCCTTGAAGATGTGAGGGCTTATGTCGTACCAAATGACTACCTCGGAGTCCTAAGACCGGTTAGGGCTTAATTTGCATAAGACAATTATGCAAATGTCTAACAAAAAGTTGAGGATTTATGTTGCACTAGGCAAACTACCTCGAAATCCTATGGCTAGTTGTTTATTTTCTAAGAAGGGTTTAGCTGATGTAGATCCGAGTTTTGCTGACGACGATGGCCATGCTGCCCACTATGCTCCAAGCTCCTTGTTGTCGCAGAGGTTTAGTTTTAGAAAGTGAAAATCAGGAGATGAGAGAAGCGTTTTGGTTTAGAGAAATCTTAAAATCCAAGTGTTTTTTTAATGTTTCAATTAAAACAAATCTTAAAGTTGATTATAACAACACCGGTTAAGATCTCACGGTTCCAACCTTCCGGCATCGTTATTTTTATCGGATTCACTTAGTCCAGATGAATTTGTTAAACTCAACTGAATGAGTTCCACACTTTCATTTAGACTGTGGGAAATCCCGTTAACAACACGTGGGTTACATCATCCGAGGTATTCCCAATCATCCAACGAGACATTTGAATTTAGTTATAGTTGTAGTTTTTGTTGTTCTGTTTGTGATTAAATATTGAGTTGTTTTATATTTTGAAATGTTGTGGCGGTAAATTTTATTTTGTATGACTTTTAATTTAGTTTTGGGTTTCAGTTTTGTGGCTATCCTAAAGGTTTCAATTTTCATGCAATAATCTTATTTATCATGCAAGAAAAGTAAAACGCAGTGCAGGTAAATAAATTGCAATAAGGTAAATTACAATAAAGTAAAAGCATACCTGAAGGGTCTTCTCGTCATTCCCAGCTGAGACTTTAGTATGGCATTGCATATATGTGTTTACAATTTTGAAGAAATTAAAGCATGCCAGAAAACAGGAAGAAGTAGGACTAACAAGTAATAACTACTTAATCCTATCTCTATAATGAGATCCCGGTTATCTACCAAGTCCTATGATGTCTATGTGAATTCTTATGTTGTGTTTCAATAAACTTTGTTAATTTAATTGAGGATGGTTTCGTTAAGCAGACATATTAAGTTTAATAGACCTCTGAGGTATCCAAACGGTCAAAGAAGGATGCAGATCCATGCTTCCCTCTCATATCCTGATGAAAAGTCTCGGGCTCATTTTGACTTATTATGTTGCTTAACAATTCACCCTACCTATACCCTTATGCTTAATGAACACATGTGTTTGGGGTAGGTTGGGGCAGATGGGTTTAGGTGTGGTTTGGATTTGGATTGGTGGCAATTGGTAGTTTGATTTGGACTTATGGGAGTGCTACGAAGAGTTTGTGGTTTTTTAATGGAGTTTGATTTTATTTTGAGGATTAGAGGATTTGAATTTGGTTTGTGTTTGTATTTGGTTTGGGTTTGAACTAGGTTTGGTTTTGGTTTTGGTTTGGATTTGGTTTTGATTTTTGGTTTGATTTTGGTTTTGGTTTATGTTTTGGTTTGGGTTTGGTTTGATTTTGGTTTTATTTGAGTTTGGAATGTGGATTGGGAAGTTTGTGTGGACATCGGGTAAAAATTTGGGTTACTCCATGCAATCACTAAGCATAAGGGTATTCTTGTTATGTTTTCTAAACCAAGTTGTGATTTGTGATGGTTGTGTTATTTATATATTATCATTTTATTATGTTATTAATGTTTATGTTGTTATGTGTTATTATTCTTGTTATTGTTTATTATTTATGTGTTGTTATGTTATTTAAAATTATTATCTTTTATGTGTAATTAAAAATTATTATTATCTTTATTATTTATTTAATTTATTATCTTATTTAATTCATTGTGATTTATTTACTTTATTATCATTTATTTATTTAACTAATTTTTATTAATTTTAATTTAATTATACTTTAATTTATAATTACTTAATATTTATTATTTAAATTATTATTTTTTGTTTTCATTTAATTTATTTTATTATTTAATTTAATTTAATGAATTTAATTTATTTTATTTTATCTTGTTTAATTTAATTTTATATTTTATTTACATTATTATTTTATTTTATTTAATTTGATTTAGTTTAATTTAATTTAATTTAATTTAATTTATTTATTTAATTTAATTTATTTTATTTTAATTTATTGTTTATTTACATTATTGTTTAATTTAATTTAATTTAATTTAATTTAATTTAATTTATTTAACTTGTTTAATTTAATTTGATTTATTATTTAATTTAAAGTATTATTTATTTAATTGTTTTTTTTTGTTTACTTAATTAATTATTATTTAATGTAATTTATTTATTTAAATTATTATTTAATTTATTTAATTTAATTACTATTTAATTTTTTAAATTTAATTCATTATTTTTATTCTTAATTTACTTAATTATTTTTTAAATTTAATATATATATATATATATATATGTATTATTTATTTTATTATTCGTTATATTCTTATCTTTTAATATATATATATATATATATATATATATATATATATATATATATATATATATATATATATATATATATATATATATATATATATATATATATATATATATATATATATATATATATATATATATATATATATATTATAAGTCATTTTTATTTTAATTTATTATTGTCATTAATTATATGTATATTTAAGTTCATCATTTATATTATTTATTTATCATTTATATTATTATTTATTTAATTATAAAGCTTTTCATTTTCTCTCTCCTCAATTATCCTTTTCGTTATTTAAAGTTATGATCATTTATATTAAGTTATTATTTATTAAAAAAATATTGTTTACACATATATTTACATTTAGATTATTTTAAAGAGGCATGGTATTTTTATTTGCTTATTTTTATTATTATTTATCTATTTATAAAGCTTTTTTAATATTCTCTCTCTTACATTATCCTTTCATTTATTTTAAATTATTATCCTTTATTTAAAGCTATTAGAATTATTATTTATTTATATTATTTTTAAAAAGAATGACATTTTTATTTACTTATATTTTATATTTATAATTATAATTTTATTATTATTATCCTTTTCTTATATTTTCATTATCTTTTAGGTTTATAATCATTTATTTTATTCTTATCACACTATTTTTATTACTTACATAATGTTATTATTAATTTACATATATATATATATATATATATATATATATATATATATATATATATATATATATATATATATATATATATAATATTATTCTTTATTTAGTTATTTATGTTTTAGTAGTATTTATTTAAATTTAGTATAGATTATTTTTATTATGTCACTTATTTATATATAACTTATTTACATTATTTTAAACATTATTTATTTAGTGTATTATAATTTATTTACAATATATTTAACATTAATTTATATATTATTTAGTACTTATAATATATTTACATTTATATTATTAATTTACATATGTATAATTTATGTAGTTATTTTATTTATATGTTATTTTATTATTATATGTTATAAAAAAATTTATTTCATTCCCTTCCATTTTTATTTTATTCCTATTTTTATTTTCTTTTCTCTTTATGTTTATTTTCCTTTCTTCTATTTTTTTTCTTTCCTTTATGTTAGATTATTTCTTTTAGATTTTAAATCTTATTTTTCAAGTTAGTAGAAATAGGTGGTAGATTTGTAAATATTTAAAACTAGCTATATAACTTTGCATAAAAAAAGAATTTCTAAGCCTATGCATGAATAAAACTTAAATAGCATGAAGATAACGTACACATGAAGATATACATGGAGATAGCTTGCATGAAAAAGAAAATAAATCCCTAAGGCTAAACATGGGAAAGCATGCATGGTGTGAAGATTTGTAATAATTAACACATAATAATTTTTTTTTTTTAGAACCTATGTAGAGGAAGAAGAAATTTTTAAAGAAAATACATGTATGTGCTAAACATAAACAAGATGATCACACATTCTTTTTTCTTTTTTCTTTTTTTTTCTTTTAAATAAATTTTGAAACAAAAACAAAAGTAAAGGGAGGGGAGAGGAGATTACCTTAGCTAGGAGAAGCACTTGTTGGAGACCTTAAAGAGTCCCTTGTTGGAGATGAAGTGAGTGAGCGTGGCTAGCTTGGAAGGAGGAGAAGAAGAGGAGAGGGAGGCTCACGGTTTTGGAGAGGAAGTGAGTGAGTGGGATGGTAAAGTGAAGTGTGTAAGGGAGTGTGTAAGTGAGATTATGGGGGGATTTATGGAGAGAGGCTCACGGCTAAGAGTGAATGGGGGGAGTGAGGATGAGGTGAGGTGGAGGTGAGGAGGAGGTGAGGAGGAAGTGTGGTGAAGGTGAGGAGAGTAGGGTGAGGTGGCGGGTAGGGTGAGGGAGAGGTGAGGGAGAGTGAGGTGAAGGGAAGAAAAAATATTTTTTTTTATTTGTTTTTTTCTTCTTTTTTTTGCCGTGAGATATGAGAGGGGGAGAATGTGGGTGTGTGTGTGAGTGAATTTTAATTTGGTGAATTTTGGATTTTTGGTCCATTTTAAGAACATTGGGCTAACTTGAGTTTAGATTGGGCTAGATCTTGAATGAAGCCCAAGTGCCTTGATCAATATTGTTCACATGATTGTAATGAAGATCTTTCATGAAGACACAAAGTGGTTTTGAGCTCATTTGGAGGTTCAATTTTGGCATGGATTGGATTTTTGATTATTTTGGACCATGTTGGGTTCGGGTCAAGTTATCTTAAGTTTGAGTGTTAATGGGGTTCAGAGTTCTTCAACAATAATGTATATACGGTTCTCTAGAAGAATTTTCATGAAGACATAAAATGGTTTTGACAAGGATTAGGGGGTCAATTTGGTGGATTTAAAACATGTGTTCAGCTTGGGTCGAAATTGGGGTTTCTTTGGTCCAAAATGGATTTGGATAAGACTTGAGCTCAAATTATGGGAAATTGATGATACAATTCTATTTAATGAGGTGTTATAAAAAGTTTGGAATTGAAATTTGGGAGGAATTGATTGACATTGGGTCACTTTAGAAGTTTTGGGTTATTTAGGCAAAATTGGGGATTTTGGATTTCAAGTGGAATTGGATTCAAATGTGGGTCACATTGGACTTGAATTTGGTCTAAGTTGATATTGAGGATGTTGAATTTTGGTTTAGAATTGATGAAAATTAGGGTCAATTGGGTCAAGATTGGGTTTGGTTTAGGCACCTTTAGGTTAAATGGGCCAAGTTGGGATTTTGGATTGAAAGTGTATTAATTTGGAAAAATTAGCCCATAGTGTAGTTTAACAAAACAAAATTGGAGATTTTTAGGATTTTTTGGAATTTTTTGAAAATTTTTTGGAATTTTTGGATTTTTGGGCAAAAAGGGTATTTTGGGTATTTTGAGGGTATTGGGGGGTATTTTTGGAAATTTTGGAATTTTTGGTCATGAATGGTCAATTTGAGTGGTAAGGAATATCTTGGAATGATTTTTGGGGTATTTTGGTGAATTTGGGTAATTTTGGAAATTTTGGGTATTTTGGGTAGTTCAAGGTTATTTAGGGGGCAAAGGGGCCAAAAATTGAAATTTTGGAAATTTGAAGGTGGCTTCAAGGTGAGCATGATGTAATGACCAAGGGTCACTTACATTTGGTCCTCTATGTGTTGGTCCCTACCACTTAGTCATAGACTTAGGGCTGGGCTATCCACATGAGTTTTCAAAGAGTTCAGGGTTGAAATTAGGATGTGCAGTGTATGTTGTGAATGTGAAGTGTATGAGTGGTGATCTCCAGACCTCCCTCAGGGCAAATCCTAAGGTCTGACCACCTATAAGAGACTTCCCCTAGGATTCCTTATGCTTGCCTTTTTCCTACCAAAAGGTGGAGGTTAGGCCTTAAGCATATGAAAACCCCTAGTGAAGCAAGAAGAGTTTTGAATTTCTATGGGGAGGGTTCCATAACTAGTCCTCTACGAAAGTTACCAGGAGAGTCCTATGGCTAAACCCTAGACTATTCTAAAGAGAGACTAGACCTCAACCAAAAGTGAGGTTAACAGGTCAATGATAGACCATTTTGACCATAGTTGACTTTTTAGTCAGAGATTGGCTTACTGGGTCAATAATTGGTCATTAGGTCAAAAAATGACTATTTTGACCAAAATTAATTTTTCGGTCAAAAGTTGACCTGTTGGGTCAATGGGTTGGTTAGTGGGTCAAGGATTGACCATTTTGACCAAAGTTGACTTTGTGGTCAAAAGTTGACTTATTGGGTCAGTATTTGGTCATTCAGTCATAAATTTATTATTTTGACCAAAATGTAATCTATTGGGTCAGTGGGTTGGTCGTTGGGTCAAGGATTGACCATTTTGACCAAAGTTGACATTTTGTTCAAAAGTTGACCTATTGGCTCAATGGGTTTGTCATTGGGTCAAGGATTGACCATTATGACCAAATTTGGCTTTTTGGTCAGAGATTGACTTATTGGGTCAATAATTGGTCATTAGGTCAAAAATTGACTATTTTGACCCAAATTGACTTTTTGTTCAAAAGTTGACTTATTTCGTCAATGCGTTAGTCATTGGGTCAAGAATTGACCATTTTGGCCAATGTTGACTTTTTGGTCAAAAGTTGACTTATTGGGTTAATGAGTTGGTCATTGGGTCAAAAATTGGCCATTTTGGCCAAACTTGACTTTTTGGTCAAAAGTGAACCTATTTGGTCAATGGGTGTTCATTAGGTCAAAATTTGACTATTTTGACCAAAATTGACTTTTTCTTCAAAAGTTGACCTATTGGGTCAATGAGTTGGTCATTGCGTCAAGGTTTGACCTTTCTGACCAAAGTTAACTTTTTTATCAAAGCTGACCTATTGAGTCAATGGGTTGGTCATTGGGTCAAGGATTGACCATTTTGACCAAAGTCGACTTTTTGGTGACATATTGGCATACTAAGTAAATAATTGGTCATTAGGTCCAAAATTAACTATTTTGACCAAAATTGACTTTTCGGTTAAAACTTGACCTATTGAGTCATTGGGTTGGACATTGGGTCAAGGATTGACCATTTTGAGCAAAGTTGACTTTTTGGTCAAAAGTTGACCTATTGGGTCAATAGGTTGGTTATTGGGCCAAGGATTGACCTTTTTGACCAAAGTTGCCCTTTTTGTCAGAGATTGACTTATTTAGTCAATAATTGGTCATTAGGTCAAAAATTGATTATTTTGAAAAAAATTAAAATTTTGGACTAATGATAACCCATTAGGTCAACGAGGTGGACATTGGGTCAGAAATTGACCATTTTCAAAGCTGAGTTTTTGGTCAGAAGTTGACATATTTAGTCAACGAAATGGTAATTGGATCAAGAATTGACCATTTTGACCGAAGATGACTTTTTGGCCAAAATTTGATCTTTTGGGTAAATGGGTTGGTCATTGGGTCAAAAATTGTCTATTTTAACAAGAACTGACTTTTTGGTAAATAGTTAACCTCTTGGGTCAATGGGTTGGTCATTAGGTCAAGGATTGACCATTTTGACCAAAGTTGACTTTTTGGTCAAATGTTGACCTACTGGGTCAATGGGTGGTTGGTCATTGGGTCTAGAATTGACCATTTTGACCAAAGTTGACTTTTTGGTTAGTGGTTGACATATTGGTTTAATAATTGGCCATTAGGTCAAAAATTGATTATTTTGACCAAAATTAAATTTTTGGTCAAAAGTTGACCTATTTGGTCGGTAATTGGATCAAGAATTGACCATTTTGATCGAAGATGACTTTTTGGTCAAAAGTTGATCTATCGGGTCAATGGGTTGGTCATTTTGTCAAAATTGACTATTTTGACCAAAATTGACTTTTTGGTCAGAAGTTAACCAATTGGGTTAATGTTTGGTCACTAGGTTAGAAGTTGACCATTTTAACCAAACTTGATTTTTTTGTCAATGGTTGACTTATTGGGTTAATGAGGTGGTCATTATGTAAAAAATTGACAATTTTGACCAAAGTTGACTTTTTGGTCTGAGATTGACCTATTGGGTCAATGGATTGGTCATTATTTCAAGGATTGACAATTTTGACCAAAATAGAATTTTTGGTTGAAATAGTCAATTTTTGGTCAAAAGTTCACCCATTGTGTCAACAGAGTGGTCATTGGGTCAGAAGTTGACTATTTTGATCAAAATTAACTTTTTGGTCAAAAGTTGACTTATTGGGTTAATGGGTTGGTCATTGGGTCAAGAATTGACCATTTTGACCAAAGTTATCTTTTTGGTCAAAAGTTGACCTATTTAGGTCAATGAGGCAGTCATTAGGTCAAAAATGAGAATTTTGACCAAAATTGACTTTTTGGTCAAAAGTTGACCTATTGGGTCAATGTGTTGGTCATTGGGTCAAGGATTAACCATTTTGGCCAAAGTTGACTTTTTAGTCAAAAGTTGACGAATTTGGTCAAAGGGTTGGTCATTGGATCAAGGATTGACCATTTTCACCAAAGTTGACTTTTAGGTCATTATGTCGGAAATTGACCGTTTTGACCAAATTTGACTTTTTGATCAAAAGTTGACCTTTTGGGTCAATGAGGTGGTCATTGGTCAAAAATTGACAATTTTGACCAAAATTGACTTTTTGGTCAAAAGTTGTCCTTTTGGGTCAATGAGTTGGTCATTGAGCCAAGGATAGACCATTTTGATCAAAGTTGACTTTTTGGTCAAAAGTTCACCTATTGGGTCAATGGATTGGTCATTGCATCAAAGATTAACCATTTTGACCAAAGTTGACTTTTTGGTCAAAAGTTAACCTATTGGGTCAGTAATTGGTCATTAAGTCAAAATTATACTATTTTGACCAAAATTGACTCTTTGGTCAAAAGTCGAACAATTGGGTCAGTGGTTTGGTCATTGGGTCAAGGATTGACCATTTGACAAAAGTTGACATTTTGGTCAAAAGGTGATCGATTGGGTCAATGGTTTTGTCATTGGGTCAAGGATTGATCAATTCGACCAAAGTTGACTTTTCGGTCAGGGATTGACGTATTGGGTCAATAGTTGGTTATTAGGTCAAAAATTGACCATTTTGATCCAAATTAACTTTTTGTTTAAAGTTGTCTTATTGCATCAATGAGTTGGTCATTGGGTCTAGAATTGACTATTTTGACTCAAGTTGACTTTTCGTCAAAAGTTGACTTATTGGGTCAATGGGTTGGTCATTGGGTCAAGAATTGACATTTTGACCAATGTTGACATTTTGGTCAGGGATTGACTTATTGGGTCAATAATTGGTCATTAGGTCAAAAATTGAGTATTTTGACCCAAATTTAATTTTTGGTCAAAAGGTTAACCATTGGGTCAACAGAGTGGTCATTTGGTCAGAATTTGACCATCTTGACTAAAGTTGACTTCTTGGTTAAAAGTTGACCTATTTGTTCACTGAGTTGGCAATTGGGTCAAGAGTTGACCATTTTGAACGAAAATGACTTCTTAGTCAAAATTTGATATATTGGGACAATGGGTAAGTCAATGGGTAAAAAATTGACCATTTTAAAAAAAATTTACCTTTTGGTCAAATGTTGACCTCTTGGGTCAATGGGTTGGTCATTAGGTCAAGGATTGACCATTTTGACCAAAGTTGACTTTTGATCGAAGTCGACTTATTGGGTCAATGGGTTGGACATTGGATCTAGGATTGACCATTTTAACCAAAGTTGACTTTTTGGTCAGTGTTGACATATTGGGTCAATAATTGGTCATTAGGTCAAAAATTGATTATTTTTTACCAAAATTAAATTTTTTGTCAAAAGTTGACCCATTGGGTTAACGGGGAGGTCATTGAGCCAGAAATTGACCATTTTGACCAAAGTTAACTTTTTGATCAAAAATTGACCTATTTGATCAATGAGTTGGTAATTGGGTCAAGAATTGACCATTTTGACCGAAGAAGACTTTTTAGTTGAAATTTGATTTTTTGCGAAATGGGGTGGTCATTGGGTCAAGGATTGACCATTTTGACCAAAGTTGACTTTTCAGTCAGAGATTGGCTTACAGGGTCAATAATTGGTCATTAGGTCAAAAATTAACTATTTTGACCAAAATTGACTTTTTGGTCAAAACTTGACCTATTGAGTCAATGGGTTGGTCGTTGGGTCAAGGATTGACCATTCTGAGCAAAGTTGATCTTTTGGACAAAAATTGACCTATTGGGTCAATGGGTTGGTCATTGGGTCAAGGATTGACCATTTTGACCAAAGTAAGCCAATCTCTAACCAAAAAGTCAACTTTGGTCAAAATTATCAATCTTTGACCCAATGACAAACCCATTGACCCAATAGTTCAACTTTTGACCAAAAAGTCAACTTTGGTCAAAATGGTCAATTTCTGACCCAATGACCAACACATTGACCTAATAGGTCAACTTTTGACCAAAAAGTCAACTTTGGTCAAAATGGTTAAACCTTGACCCAATGACCAACCCATTGACACAATAGGTCAACTTTTGACTAAATAGGTCAAATTTTGGCCAAAAAGACAACTTTGGTCAAATGGTCAAACCTTGACCCAATGACCAACCCATTGACCGCCTTAGTGCCATAAAAAGGTCAAATTTTGACCAAAAAGACAACTTTGGTAAAAATGGTCAATCTTTGACCCAATGACCAACCCATTGACCCAAGAGGTCAACTTTTGACTAAAAAGTCAATTTTAGTCAAAATAGTCAATTTTTGACCTAATGACCAATTATTGACCCAGTAAGCCAATATCTAACCAAAAAGTCAACTTTGGTCAAAATGATTATTCTTTGACCCAATGACAAACCCATTGACCCAATAGGTCAACTTTTCACCAAAAACTCAACTTTGGTCAAAATGTTCAAACCTTGACCCAATGACCAACCCATTGACATAATAGGTCACCTTTTCACTAAAAAGTCAATTTTGGTCAAGATAGTCAAATTTTGACTTAATGACCACCCATTGACCAAATAGGTCAACTTTTGACCAAAAAGACAACTTTGGTCAAAATGGTAAATCCTTGACCCAATGACCAACGCATTGACCCAATAGGCCAACTTTTGACCAAAAAGTCAATTTTGGTCAACAAAGACAATTTTTGAGTCCAAATGACCAATTATTAACCAAATAAGCCAATCTCTGACAAAAAAGTCAACTTTGGTCAAAATGGTCAATCCTTGACCCAATGGCCAACCCATTGACCCAATAGGTCAACTTTTGACCAAAAAGTCAACTTTAATCAAAATGATCAATCCTTGACCCATTGTCCAACTCATTGACCCAAAAGGAAAACTTTTGACCAAAAAGTCAATTTTAGTCAAAATTGTCAATTTTTAACCTAATGACCACCCATTGACCCAATAGGTCAACTTTTTACCAAGAAGTCAACTTTGGTCAAAATGGTCAATTTTTGTCCAATTAACAACCCATTGACCCAATTGATCAACTTTCGACCAAAAACTCAATTTCGATCAAAATGGTCAACTGTTGACCAAATTACCAACTTATTAACCAAATAGATCAACGTTTGAACAAAAAGTCAACTTTAGTCAAAATGGTCGATTTCTGACCCAATGGGTCAACTTTTGACGAAAATTTAAATTTTAGTCAAAATTGACAATTTTTTACCTAATGACCAAATATTGACCCAATAAGTCCATCTCTGACAAAAAAGTCAATTTTGGTTATAATGTTCAATTTTTGACACAATGACCTAAATGTACAATTGTCAATTTTGGTCAAAATTAACAATTTTTGACCTAATGACCACCTCATTGACCCAAAAGGTCAACTTTAGACCAAAAAGTCAAATTTGGTCATAATGTTCAATTTTTGAAACAATGACCTAAATGTACACTTTGGTGAAAATGAACTATCCTTGATCCATTGAATTGACCCAATTTATCAACTTTTGACTAAAAAGTCAACTTTGGCCAAAATAGTTAATCCTTGACCTAATGACCAACCCATTGACCCAATAGGTCAACGTTTGACCAAAAAGGTCAATTTTGATCAAAATTGTCAATTTTCGACATAATGAATTCCTCTGTGACCTAAATAGGTCAAATTTTGACCAAAAAGGCAACTTTGGTCAAAATGGTCAATCCTTGACCCAATGACCCAATAGGTCAACTTTTGACTCAAAAGTCAATTTTAGTCAAAATAGTCAATTTTGACCTAATGACCAATTATTGACCTAGTAAGCCAATCTCTGACCAAAAAATCAACCTTGGTCAAAATGGTCATTCCTTGACCCATTGAGCAACCCATCCACCCAACAGGTCAACATTTGACTGAAAAGTAAACTTTAGGCAAAATGTTCAATCATTGAGCCAATGACTAACCCATTGGTCTAATATATCAACTTTTAACCAAAAAGTCAATTTTGGTCAAAATAGTCAATTTTTGAATTAATGACCAATTATTGACCAAAAAAGTCAATCTCTGACCAAAAAATCAACTTTTGCCAAAATGGTCAATTCTTAACCCAATGATCGACGCATTTACGCAATAAGTCAACTTTTGAACAAAAAGTCAATTTGGGTCGAAAATAGTCGATTTTTGACCTAATGACTAATTATTGACCAAATAAGTCAATATGTGACCAAAAGTCAACTTTGGTCATAATGGTCAATCCTTGACCCAATGACAAACCCATTGACCTAGTAGGTCAACTCTTGACCAAAATGTTAACTTTGGTCAAAATGGTCAATCCTTGACCCAATGACCAACCCACTGACCCAATAGATCGACTTTTGATCAAAAAGTCAATTTTGGTTAAAATAGTAAATTTTTGACTTAATGACTAATTACTGACCCAATAGGTCAACTTTTGACCAAAAAGTCAACTTTGGTCAAATTGGTCAATGCTTCACCCAATGACCAACTCATTAACCCAAAAGGACAACTTTTGACCAAAAACTCAATTTTGGTCAAAATTGTCAATTTTTGACCTAATGACCACCTCATTGACCTAAAAGGTCAACTGTTAACCAAAAAGTTAAATTTGGTCAAAACGGTCAATTTCTAACATAGTGACCTAAAAGTCAACTTTGGGGAAAATGATCAATCCTGGATCCAATGACCAACCCTTTGACCCAATTCGTCAACTTTTGACTAAAAACTCAACTTTAGCCAAAATGTTTAATCCTTGACCCAATGACCAACACATTGACCCAATTGGTCAACTTTTGGCCAAAAAGTCAATTTTGCTAAAAATTGTCATTTTTGACCTAATGACTACCTCATTGACCTAAATAGGTCAACTTTTGACCAAAAAGATAACTTTGGTCAAAATGGTCAATCTTTGACCCAATGACCAACCCACTGACCCAATAGGTTAACTTTTGACCTAAAAGTTACTTTTGATCACAAAAGTCAATTTCTGACCCAATGACCACTCCGTTGACCTAATGGGTTAACTTTTGAACAAAGATTGACTATTTTGACCAAAAATTCTATTTCTGACCCATTGATCCAATAGGTCAATCTCTGACCAAAAAGTTAACTTTCGTCAAAATTGTTAATTTTTTACCTAATGACCACCCCCATTAACCCAAAAAGTCAACCTTTGACCAAAAGGTCATGTTTAGTTAAAATGGTCAATTTCTGACCGAGTGACCAACCCATTAACCCAATAGGTTAACTTTTAACCAAAAAGTCAATTTTGGTCAAAATGGTCAATATTGGACCAAATGACTAACCCATTAACCCAATAGATCAACTTTTGACCAAAAAGTCATCTTCAGTCAAAATGGTCAATTCTTGACCCAATTACCAACTCATTAACCAAATAGGTCAAATTTTAACCAAAAAGTCAACTTTGGTCAAAATGGCCAATTTCTGACCCAATGACAACCCCGTTGACCCAATGGGTCTACTTTTGACCAAAAATTTAATTTTGGTCAAAATAAGAAAATTTTGACATAGTGACCAATTATTGACCCAATATGTCAACCTCAGACCAAAAAGTTAACTTTGGGAAATGCTCTATCCTAAACCGAATGACCAACCCATTGACCAAAAAGTTAACTTTGGTCAAAAAGGTCAATCCTTGACCTAATGACCAACCCATTGACCTAAGAGGTCAACTTTTGACCAAAAAGTCATCTTCTGTCAAAATAGTTAATTCTTGACCCAATTAACATTTAATTGACCAAATAGGTCAACTTTTGACAAAAAAATTAACTTTGATTAAAATGGTTAATTTTTGACCCAATGTCCACCCCGTTGACCCAATGGGTCGACTTTTGTCCAAAAATTTAATTTTTTCAAAATAATCAATTTTTGACCTAATGACCAATTATTGACCCGGTAAGCCAATCTCTGACCAAAAAGTCAACTTTGGTCAAAATGGTCAATCCTTGACCCAATGACCAACCCATTGACTCAATAGGTCAGCTTTTGACCTAAAAGTCAACTTTGGTCAAAATGCTTAATCTTTGACCTAATGACCAACCCATTGACCCAACAGGTCAACTTTTGACCAAAAGGTCAATTGTTGATAAAATAGTCAATTTTTGACCTAATGACCAACCCATTTTCGCAAAAGATCAAATTTCAACTAAAAAGTCTTCTTCGGTCAAAATGGTCAATTCTTGACCCAATTACCAACTCATTGATCAAATAGGTCAATTTTTTACCAAAAAGTTAACTTTGGTCAAAATGGTCAATCCGTTATCCCAATGACCAACCTTTGACCAAAAAGACAACTTTGGTCAAAATGGTCAATTTCTGACCCAATGACCAACCCATTGACCCAATAGGTCAACTTTTGACCAAAAAGTCAACTTTGGTCAAAATGGTTAAACCTTGACCAGATGACCAAGCCATTGACACAATATGTCACTTCTGACTAATTAGGTCAAATTTTGGCCAAAAAGATAACTTTGGTCAAATGGTCAAACCTTGACCCAATGACCAACCCATTGACCGCCTCAGTGCCCTAAATAGGTCAAATTTTGACCAAAAAGACAACTTTAGTAAAAATGGTCAATCTTGACTATTTTGACAAAAATTGACTTTTTGGTTAAAAGTTGTCCTATTTGGTCACTGAGTTGGTAATTGGGTCAAGAATTGACCATTTTGACTGAAGAAGACTTTTTAGTTGAAATTTGATCTTTTGCGAAAATGGGTTGGTCATTAGGTCAAAAATTGACTATTTTGTCAACATTTGACTTTTTAGTCAAAAGTTGACCTGTTGGGTCAATGGGTTGGTCATTAGGTCAAAGATTAAGCATTTTGACCAAAGTTGACTTTTTGGTCAAAAGCTGACCTATTGAGTCAATGGGTTGGTCATTGGGTCAAGGATTGACCATTTTGACCAAAGTTGACTTTTCGTTCAGAGATTGGCTTACCTGGTCAATAATTGGTCATTAGGTCAAAAATTGATTATTTGAAAAAAGTTAACGGATTGATCATTTTGACCATTGGGTTCAAGGATTGACCATTTTGACCAAAGTTGACTTTTTGGTCATTAGGATTTACCATTTTGACAAAAGTTGTCTTTTTGGTCAAAAGTTGACCTATTTGGTCAATGGGTGGTCATTAAGTCAAAATTTGACTATCTTGACCAAAATTGACTTTTTGGTGAAAAGTTGACCTAATATGTCAATGGGTTGGTTATCGGGTCAAGGTTTGAACATTTTGACCAAAGTTGAGTTTTTGGTGAAAAGTTGACCTATTGGGTCAATGGGTTTGTCATTGGGTCAAAGAATAATCATTTTGACCAAAGTTGACTTTTTGGTTAGAGATCAATGCTTACTGGGTCAATAATTGGTCATTAGGTCAAAAATTGACTATTTTGATTAAAATTGAATTTTTTGTCAAAAGTTGACCTCTTGGGTCAATGGGTTGGTCATTGGGTCAAATATTGACCATTTTTACCAAAGTTATCTTTTTGGTCAAAATTTGACCTATTTAGGGCACTGAGGCGGTCAATGGGTTGGTCATTGGGTCAAGGTTTGACCATTTGAACGAAGTTGTCTTTTTGGCTAAAATTTGACATATTAAGTCAAAAGTTGACCTATTGTGCCAATGGGTTGGTCATTGGGTCAAGGTTTAACCATTTTGACCAAAGTTGACTTTTTGGTCAAAAGTTGACCTATTGGGTCAATGGGTTGGTCATTGGGTCAGAAATTGACCATTTTGACCAAAGTTGACTTTTTGGTCAAAAGTTGAACTATTGGGTCAATGGGTTTGTCATTGGGTCAAAGATTGACCATTTTGACCAAAGTTGACTTTTTGGTTAGAGATTGGCTTACTGGGTCAATAATTGGTCATTAGGTTAAAAATTGACTATTTTGACCAAAATTCACTTTTTGGTCAAAAGTTGACTTATTGGTCAATGGGTTGGTCATTGGATCAAGGATTGACCTTTTTAACCAAAGTTGACTTTTTGGTAAAAAGTTGACCTATTGGGTCAATGGGTTGGTCTTTGTGTTAAGGATTGATCATTTTGACCAGAGTCGACTTTTTGGTCAGTGATTGACTTATTGGGTCAATTATTGGTCATTAGGTAAAAAATTGATTATTTTGACCAGAATTAAATTTTGAGTCAAAATTTGATGCATTGGGTCAACGGGGTGGTCATTGGGTCGGAAATTGACCATTCTGACAAAAGTTAACTTTTTGGTCAAAAGTTGACCTATTTGGTCAATGAGTCGATAATTGGGTCAAGAATTGACCATTTTGACCAAAGATGACTTTTTTGGTCAAAAGTTAACCTATTGTGTCAATTGGTTAGTCATTCGGTCAAAAATTGACAATTTTAACTAAAGTTGACTTTTTGGTCAAAAGTTGACCTATTGGGTCAATGGGTGTTTATTAGGTCAAAAATTGATTATTTTGACCAAAATTGACTTTTTTGTGAAAAGTTGACCTATTGTGTCAATGGGTAGTCATTAGGTCAAAAATTATCTATTTTCACCAAAATTGACTTTTTTACCATTATATAGTCAATGGGTTTGTCATTGGGTCAAGGATTGACCATTTTGACCAAAGTAGACTTTTTGGTCAGAGATTGGCTTACTAGGTCAATAATTGGTCATTGGGTCAAAATTTGACTATGTTGACCAAAGTTGACTTTTTATTCACAAGTTGACCTATTGGGTCAATGCGTTGGTCATAGGGTTAAAGATTGGCCATTTTGACCGAAGTTGTCTTTTTGGTCAAAAGTTGACCTATTTGGTCAAGGGGTGGTCATTAGGACAAAATTTAACTATCTTAACCAAAATTGACTTCTTGGTCAAAAGTTGACTGTTGTGTCGATGGGTTAATCATTGGGTCAAGGTTTGACGATTTTGACCAAAGTTGACTTTTTGGTCGGAGATTGGCTTCTTTGCGTCAATAATTGGTCATTAGATCGAAAATTGACTATTTTGACCACAATTGACTTTCTGGTCAAAAGTTGACCTATTGGGTCAACGGGTTGGTCATTGGGTCAGAAATTGACCATTTTAACCAAAGTTTATTTTTTGGTCAAAAGTTGACCTATTTGGTCAATGAGTTGGTAATTGGGTCAAGTGTTGACCATTTTGACCGAATATGACACTTAGTCAAAAGTTGATCTATTGGGTCAATGGGTTGGTCATTGGGTAAAAAATTGACCATTTTGACCAAAGTTGACCTTTTAGTGAAAAGTTAACTGTTGGTCAATGGTGGTCATTAGGTAAAAAGTTGACTATTTTGACCAAAATTAACTTTTTGGTCAAACGTTGACCTATTTGGTCAATGGGTTGGTCATTGGGTCAAGGATTGACCATTTTGACCAAAGTTGACTTTTTTGTCTGAGGTTGACCTTTTGGGTCAATAATTGGTCATTAATTCAAAAATTAACTATTTTGACCAAAATTAACTTTTTGATCAAAAGATGACCTATTAGGCCAATAGGTTGGTCATTGGGTCAAAGATTGATCATTTTGACAAAAGTTGGCTTTTTGGTCAAAAGCTGACCAATTGGGTCAATGGGTTGGTCATTGGGTCAAGCAATGACCATTTTGACCAAAGTTGACTTTTTGGTCAGAGATTAGCTTACTGGGTCAGAGATCATTTTGGCCAGAGTTGACTTTTTGATCAAAAGTTGACCATTGGGTCATTGAGTTTGTCATTGGGTCAAAAATTGACCATTTTAACCAAAGTTGTTTTTTTGGTCAAAAGTTGACCTATAAGGGCAATAAGTGGTCAATAGGTTAAAAATTGATTATTTTGACCAAAATTGACATTTTGGTCGAAAGTTGACCTATTGGGTCAATGGGTTGGTCATTGGGTAAAGGAATAACCATTTTGACCGAAGTTGACTTTTTGGTCAAGAGTTAACTTATTTGGTTAATGGGGTGGTTATTGGGTCATTATGTCAAAAATTTATTTTTTTGACCAAAATCGACTTTTTAGACAAAATTTGACCTATTAGTCAATGGGTTAGTCATTGAGTTAAGGATTGATCATTTTGACCAAAGTTAACTTTTTGGCCAAAAGTGACCTATTGGTTTAATGGGTTGGTCGTTGGGTTAGAAATTGACAATTTTAAGGATAGTTGACCTATTGGGTTAATGGGGTGGTCATTAGGTCAAAAATTGACTATATTTACCAAAATTGATATTTTAGACAAAAGTTGACCTATTGGGTCAATGGGCTGGTCATTCGGTCAGGAATTGACCATTTTGACAAAAAGTTAACGTTTTGGTCAAAAGTTGACATATTGGGTCAAATGGTTGGTCATTGAGTCAAGGATTGACCATTTTAAAATAGTCAATTATTGACCTAATGACCAATTATCGGCCCAATAAGGCAATCTCTGACCAAAAAGACAACTTTGGTCAAAATGGTCAATCCTTAACCTAGTGACAAACCAATTGAGCCAATAGGTCAACTTTTGACAAAAAGTGAATTTTTGGTCAAAATGGTCAATTTTTTACTCAATGACCAACCCATTGGCCCAATAGATCAACTTTTGACCAAAAAGTCATCTTCGGTCAAAATGGTCTGTCTTGACCTAATTACCAACTCATTAACCAAATAGGTCAACTTTTGACCAAAACGTCAACTTTGGTTAAAATGGTCAATTTCTGAGCCAATGACCACCATGTTGACCCAAAGGGTCAACTTTTGACAAAAAATTTAACTTTGATCAAAATAATTAATTTTTTGACCTAATGACCAATTATTGACCCAATAAGTGAATCTGTGACCAAAAAGTCAACTTTGGTCAAATTGGTCAATCCTTGACCCAATGACAAACCCATGGACGCAATAGTTCAACTTTTGACCAAAAAGTCAATTTTGGTCAAAATAGTCATATTTGACTTAATGACCACCCATTGACCCAATAGGTCAACTTATGATAAAAAAAGTCTATTTTGGTCAAATTAGTAAATTTTTGACCTAATGACCAAATATTGGCCCGATGAAGCTAATCTACGACCAAAAGTCGGCTTTGGTCAAAATGGTCATTGCTGACCTGATGACCGACCCATTGACCGATTGAGTCGCACTTTTGACGAAAAGCTTGACTTTATGTCAAAATGATCAATCTTTGACCCGATGACCAACCTATTGGCCTAATAGGTCATCTTTTGATCAAAAAGATAATTTTGGTCAAAATATTTAATTTTTGAATTAATGACTGTTATTGACCGAAAAGGTCGACCTCGGACGAAAAAAGTCAACTTTGGTCGAAATGGTCGATCCTTGACCCAATGACTAACCCATTGACCAAATAGAGTCGACGTTTGACCAAAAAGTTAATTTTGGTCAAAATAATCAACTTTTACCTAATGACCACCATTGACCAACGAGTAACTTTTCCTTTAAAGGTCGACTTTGGTCGAAATGGTCAATTTTTTACCTGATGACTGACCCAGGTGATCTGATAGATCAACTTTTGACTAAGTGTCATATTCGGTCGAAATGAGTCGACTCTTGACCGATTACCGACACGTTGACCGAATAGGTCGACTTTTGACCAAAAATAAACTTTGGTTAAAATGGTCGATTTCAGTCCCGATGACCGACCCGTTGACCTAATAGGTCGACTTTTGACCAGAAAGTCGATTGTGGTCGAAATAGTCGATTTTGACCTAATGACCAATTATTGACGCGATAAGCCGATCTCGACCAAAAAGTCAACTTTGGTCGAAATTGTCGAACCTTGACCTCGATGGCTAACCCATTGACACAATAGGTCGACTTTTGACCAAGAAGTCGATTTTGGTTAAGATAGTTAAATTTTGTCCGTAATGGCCGCCCTTGACCGAATAGAGTCGACTTTTGACCAAAAAGACGACTTCGGTCAAAATGGCGAATCTTTAACCCTATGACCGATGCATTGACCTAATAAGTCGACTTGTGAATAAAAAGTCGACTTTGGTCGACATAGTCGATTTTTGACCCAATGACCACATATTGACCCAGTAGGCCAAGCTCTGACCAAAAAGTCTACTTTGGTCAAAATGATCAATACTTGACCTAATGACAAACCCATTGACTATATAATGGTCAAAAAAGTCAATTTTGGTGAAAATGGATAATTTTTGACCTAATGACTACCCATTGACACAATAGGTCAACTTTTCACAAAAAAGTCGATTTTGGTCGAAATAATCGATTTTTGACCTAATAACCACCCATTTACCCGATAGGTCGACTTTTGACAAAAAGTCGACTTTAGTTAAAATTGTCAATTTTTGACCGAATGACTAACCAATTGACACAATAGGTTAACTTTTGACCAAAAAAGTCATCTTTGGTCAAAATGGTCAATTCTTGACCCAATTATCGACTCATTGACCAAATAGGTCAACTTTTGACCAAAAAGTTAACTTTTGTTAGAATGGTCAATTTCCGACTCAATGACCACCCCGTTGACCCAATACATCAAATTTTGACTCAAAATTTAATTCTGGTCAAAATAATCAATTTTTACCTGATGACCAATAATTGACCCAATAAGTCGATCATCTGACCAAAAAGTCGACTCTGGTCAAAATGATCGATCCTTAACACGAAGACCGACCCATTGACCCGATAGGTCGAATTTTTACCAAAAGTCAACTTTGGTTAAAAAGGTCGATCCTTGATCCAATGACCGACCCATTGACCGATAAGTCAACTTTTGACCAAAAAGTGAATTTTGCTCAAAATAGTCGATTTTTAACTTAATGACCGATTATTGACTCAGTAAGCTGATTTCTAACCAAAAGTCGAGCTTTGGTCAAAATGGTCAATCTTTGACTCAATGACAAACCCATTGACCCAATAGTTCAACTTTTGACCAAAAAGTCGACTTTGGTCGAAATGGTCGATTTCGACCCAATGACCGACCCATTGACCCGATAGGTCGACTTATGACCAAAAGTCAACTTTGGTCAAAATGGTTAAACCTTGACCCGATGACCAACCCATTGACACAATAGGTCGACTTTTGACTTAATATGTCGAATTTTAGCCAAAAGACAACTTCGTTCAAATGGTCGAACCTTGACCTAATGATCAAGCCATTGATCACCTCGGTGCTAAATAGGTCAAATTTTGACCAAAAAGATAACTTTGGTAAAAATGGTCAATATTTGACCCAATGACCAACCCATTGACCCAAGAGGTCAACTTTTGACAAAAAATTCAATTTTGAGTCAAAATAGTCAATTTTTGACCTAATGACCAATTATTGACCCAGTAAGCATTGAACTCTAACCAAAAAGTCAACTTTGGTCAAAATGATTATTCTTTGACCCAATGACAAACCCATTGACTCAATAGAGTCGACTTTGCATCAAAAACTCAACTTTGGTCGAAATGTTCGAACCTTGACTCGATGACTAGACCCATTGACATATTAGATTGACTTTTCACCAAAAAGTCAATTTTGGTCAAGATAGTCAAATTTTGACTTAATGACCACCCATTGACCAAATAAGTCAACTTTTGACCAAACAGGCAACTTTTGTCAAAATGGTAAATCCTAATGACCAAAAAGTCAACCTTGGTCAAAATGGTCAATCCTTGAACCCAATGGTCAAAATGATCAATCCGTTAACTTTTTTCAAAATAATCAATTTTTGACCTAATGACCAATTATTGACCAGGTAAGCCAATCTCTGAATGAAAAGTCAACTTTGGTCAAAATGGTCAATCCTTGACCCAATGACCAACCCATTGACTCAATAGGTCAGCTTTTTGACAAAAAAGTCAACTTTGGTCAAAATGCTTAATCTTTGACCTAATGACCAAACCATTGACTACCAAGTCGACTTTCGACCAAAAAGTCAAATGTTGACAAAATAATCGATTTTCGATCTAATGACCAACCTATTTTCGCAAAAGATCAAATTTCGACTAAAAAGTCTTGTTCGGTCAAAAATGGTCAATTCTTGACCTGATTACCAACTTAGTGACCGAATAGGACAACTTTTAGCGAAAAGTCAATTTTTGTCAAAATAGTCAAGATTGACCATTTTTACTAAAGTTGTCTTTTTGGTCAAAATTTGACCTATTTAGGGCACTGAGGCGGTCAATGGGTTGGTCATTGGGTCAAGGTTTGACCATTTGACCAAAGTCGTCTTTTTGGCCAAAATTTGACCTATTTAGTCAAAAGTTGACCTATTGTGTCAATGGGTTGGTCATTGGGTCAAGGTTTAACCATTTTGACCAAAGTTGACTTTTTGGTCGAAAGTTGACTCTATTGGGTCAATGGGTTGGTCATTGGGTCGAAATTGACCACTTTGACCAAAGTTGACTTTTTGGTCAGATGTTGGTCATTGGGATAACGGATTGACCATTTTGACCTAAATGTCAACTTTGGTGAATATGGTCAATCCTTAATCCAATGACCAACCCATTGACCCAATTTGTCATCTTCTGACTAAAAAGTCAACTTTTGCCAAAATTGTTAATCAGTGACCCAATGACCAACCCATTAACCCAATATTTCAACTTTTGACCTAATGACCGCCTTATTGACCTAAAAAGCTTAGCTTTTGACCAAAAAGACAACTATGGTCAAAGTGGTCAATCCTTGACCTAATGAACAACCCATTGACCCAATAGGTTAACTTTTGACCAAAATGTCAATTTTGGTCAAAATAGTTAATTTTTTAATTCATCGACCAATTATTGACCCGATAAGTCGATCTCGACCAAAAAGTTAACTTTGGTCGAAATGGGCAATCCTTGAGTCAAAGAAGAACCCATTGACCCAATAAGTCAACTTTTGAACAAAAACCAACTTTGGTTAAAATGGTCAATCCTAAACCCAATGACCGACCAATAGACCCGATAGAGTCGACGTTTGACCAAAAGTCGACTTTAATCGAAATGGTCAATCCTTAAACCAATGACATACACATTGACCCAATAGGTCAACTTTTGACCACAAAGTAAATTTGGGTCAAAATAGTCAATTTTTAACCTAATACCACCCATTGACCCAATAGGTCAACCTTTGACCAGAAAGTCAATATTGGTTAAAATGGTCAATTACTGACCCAATGACCAACCCATTGACCTAATTGGTCAACTTTTGACCAAAAAGACAACTTTGGTCAAAATGGTTAATCCTAAACCCAATGACCCAATAGGTTAACTTTGACCAAAAAGTCAATTTTAGTCAAAATGACCATTTTTTGACCTAATGACCTTTTATTAACCCAATAAGTTAATCTCTGACAAAAATACGAACTTTAGGCAAAATGGTCAATCCTTGACCCAATGACCAACCCATTGACCCAATAGGTCAACTTTTGACCAAAAAGTCAACTTTGGTCAAAATTATCAATCCTTGACCCAATGACCAACACGTTGACCCAATATGTAAACTTTTGACCAAGAAGTCAATTTTGGTAAAAAAAAGTCAATTTTTTACAAAATGACCAATTTTTTCTTTGACAAAAAAGTAAACTTTGGTCAAAATGGTCAATCATTGACCCAATGACCACCTCATTGACCCAATAGGTCAACTTCTGACCAAAAAGTCAAGTTTGGTCAAAATGGTCAATCTTTGACCCAATGACCAACCCATTGACCCAAAAGGTCAACTTTGGTCAAATGTTCATTCCTTTACCTAATGAAGAACCCATTGATCCAACAGTCGACTTTTGACCAAAAAGTCGATTTTGGTCAAAATAATCAATTTTGACAACCCTATTGACCCAAAAAGGTCAACTTTTGTCCAAAAAGTCAACTTTAGTAAAATTGGTCAATTTACGGCTAATGACCAAAAAGTCAAAAAATCAATTTCGGCTAATGACTTTGGTAAATTTGGGTCAAAAAGTCGACTTTGGTTAAAATGGTCAATTTCTATCTAATGACCAACCATTTGAAGCAATAAGTCAACTTTTGACCAAAATGTCGACTTTGGTTAAAATGGTCAATCCTTGACGCAATGACCAACCCATTGACCCAACAGGTTAACCTTTGACCAAATTGTCAATTTTTGGTAAAAATTGTCAATTTTTGGTAAAAATAGTCAATTTTTGACCTATGCCCAATTTTTGACCCAATAAGTCAATTTCAGACAAAAAGTTCGCTTTGGTGAAAATTATCAATCCTTGACCCAATGATCAACCCATTGAACCAATAGGTCAACTTTTGACCAAAAATTCAACTTGGTCAATATAGTCAGTTTTTGACCTACTGACCACCCCATTGACCTAATGGGTCAACTTTTGACCAAAAATTTAAATTGGGTCAGAATAGTCAATTTTGACCTAATGACCAATTACTGACCCAATAAGTCAATCTCTGACCAAAAAGGCAACTATTGTCAAAATGATCAATCGTTGACCAGATGACCAAATCATTGACCCAATAAGTCAAATTTTGACCAAAATGTCAATTTTGGTCAAAATACTCAATTTTTGACTTAATGACTGATTACTGACCCAATAAGTCAATCTCAGACCAAAAATAACTTGGTGAAAATGGTCAATCCTTGACTCAATGACCAACCATTTGACCCAATATGTCAACTTTTGACCAAAACGTTAACTTTTTGTCAAAATGGTCAATTCCCGACCGAATGATGACCCGTTGATCTGATAGGTCAACTTTTGTCTAAAATATCAATTTTGGTAAAAATAGTCGATTTTTGACCTAATGACCACCCCATTAACCCGATAGGTCGACTATCCTTAAAATTGTCGATTTCTAACCCAACGACCAACCCATTAAACCAATAGGTCACTTTTGGCCAAAAAGTTAACTTTGGTCAAAATGATCAATCCTTAACTCAATGACTTACCCATTGACTAATAGGTCAGATTTTGTCTAAAAAGTCGATTTTGGTCAAAAAAATTAATTTTTGACATAATGACCCAATAACCACCCCATTAACCCAATAAGTTAACTCTTCGACCAAAAAGTCGACTTCGGTCAAAATGGTCATTCCTTTGCCGAATGACCGACCGATTGACCTAAAAGGTCGACTTTCGACCAAAATGTCGATTTTGGTCAAAATAATCAATTTTTAATCAATTGACCACTTATTGACCTTATAGGTCAACTTTGGACCAAAAAAACAACATTGGTTAAAATGGTCAATTTTTGACCCAATGACAAACTCAATGGTCCAATGGTCAACTTTTGATCAAAAAGTCAACTCTGGCAAAATGATCAATCCTTGATCCAAAGACCAACCCATTGGTTTAATAGGTCAACTTGTGACCAAGAAGTCAATTTTGGTCAAAATAGTCAATTTTTAAATTAATGACCAATTTTTGACCGAATAAGTCAACCTCTGACCAAAAAGTCAACTTTGGTCAAAATGGTCAATCCTTGACCAAATGACAAACCCTTTGACCCAATAGGTCAACTTTTGACCAAAAAGTCAATTTTGCTTTAAATAGTCAATTTATGACCTAATGACCACCCATTGACCCAATAGGTCAACGTTTGAACAAAAAGTTAACTTTGGTCAAAATGGACAATTTTTGACCCAATGACCAACCCATTGAGTCAATATGTCAATTTTTGACTAAAAAGTCATCTTTGGTCAAAATGGTCAATACTTGACCCAATTACCAACTCATTGACCAAATAGGTCAACTTTCGACACAAAAGTCAACTTTGGTCAAAATGGTTATTTTCTGACCAAATGAACACCACGTTAACGCGATGGTTTAACTTTTGACTAAAAACTTTTTGGTCTGAGATTGACTTATTGGGTCAGTAATCTGTCATTAAGTCAAAAATTGACTATTTTGACCAAAATTGACATTTTGGTCAAAATTTGACTTATTGGGTCAATGGTTTGGTCATTTGGTCAACGATTGATCATTTTGACAATAGTTGCCTTTTTGGTCAGAGATTGACTTATTGGGTCAATAATTGGTCATTAGGTCAAAATTGACTATTCTGACCCAATTTAAATTTTTGGTCAAAAGTTGACCCATTAGGTCAATGGGGTGGTCAGTAGGTCAAAAACTGACTATATTGACCAAAGTTGACTTTTTGGTCAAAAGTTGACCTATTGGTTCAATGGGTTGATCATTGGGTCAAGGATTGATAATTTTCACCAAAGCGAACTTTTTGTCTGAAATTGACTTATTGGGTCAATAATTGGTCATAGGTCAAAAATTGACTATTTTTACCAAAAATTGACAATTTTTTCCAAAAATTGACAATTTGGTCAAAGGTTAACCTGTTGGGTCAATGGGTTGGTCATTGCGTCAAGGATTGACCATTTTAACCAAAGTTGACATTTTGGTCAAAAGTTGACCTATTGCTTCAAATGGTTGGTCATTAGATAGAAATTGACCATTTTAACCAAAGTTGACTTTTTTGGACCCAAATTTACCAAAGTCATTAGCCAGAAATTGATTTTTTGACTTTTTGGTCATTAGCCAGAAATTGACCAATTTTACTAAAGTTGACTTTTTGGACAAAAGTTGACCTTTTGGGTCAATGGGGTTGTAAAAAATTGATTATTTTGACCAAAATTGACTTTTTGGTCAAAAGTTGACCTGTTGGATCAATGGGTTCTTCATTAGGTAAAGGAATGAACATTTGACCAAAGTTGACCTTTTGGGTCAATGGGTTGGTCATTGGGTCAAAGATTGACCATTTTGACCAAACTTGACTTTTTGGTCAGAAGTTGACCTATTGGGTCAATGAGGTGGTCATTGGGTCAATGATTGACCATTTTGACCAAAGTTTACTTTTTTGTCAAAGAAAAAATCGGTCATTTTGTAAAAAATTGACATTTTTTTACCAAAATTGACTTCTTGGTCAAAAGTTTACATATTGGGTCAAGGATTGATAATTTTGACCAAAGTTGACTTTTTGGTCAAAAGTTGACCTATTGGGTCAATGGGTTGGTCATTGGGTCAAGGATTGACCATTTTGCCTAAAGTTCGTATTTTTGTCAGAGATTAACTTATTGGGTTAATAAAAGGTCATTTGGTCAAAAAATGGATATTTTGACCAAAATTGACTTTTTGGTCAAAGTTAACCTATTGGGTCATTGGGTTTAGGATTAACCATTTTGACCAAAGTTGCCTTTTTGGTCAAAAGTTGACCAATTAGGTCAATGGGTTGGTCATTGGGTCAGTAATTGACCATTTTAACCAATATTGACTTTCTGGTCAAAGGTTGACCGATTGGGTCAATGGGTGGTATTAGGTTAAAAATTGACTATTTTGATCAAAATTTACTTTGTGGTCAAAAGTTGACCTATTGGGTCAATGTGTATGTCATTGGTTTAAGGATTGACCATTTTGATTAAAGTTGACTTTTTGGTCAAACGTTGACCTATTGGGTCTATTGGTTGGTCATTGGGTTAAGGATTGACCATTTTAACCAAAGTTGGTTTTTTGTTCAAAAGTTGACTTATTGGGTCAATGGGTTCTTCTTTGGCTCAAGGATTGCCCATTTTGACCAAAGTTAACTTTTGGGTCAGAGATTGACTTATTGGGTCAATAATTGGTCAGTAATTAAAAAATTAACTATTTTGACCAAAATTGACATTTTGGTCAAAAGTTAACCTATTGGGTCAATGGGTTGTTCATTGGGTCAAGGATTGACCACTTTGACCATAGTTGTCTTTTTGGTCAAAAGCTAAGCTTTTTAGGTCAATAAGGAGGTCATTAGGTCAAAAGATGAAATATTGGGTTAATGGGTTGGTCATTCGGTCATTGGTTAACAATTTTGGTGAAAGTTGACTTTTTAGTCAGAAGATGACAAATTGGGTCAATGGGTTGGTCATTGGATTAAGGATTGACCATATTCACCAAAGTTGACATTTAGGTCAAAATGGTCAATCCGTTATCCCAATGACCAACATCTGACCAAAAAGTCAACTTTAGTCAAAGTGGTCAATTTCTGACCCAATGACCAACCCATTGACCCAATAGGTCAACTTTTGACCAAAAAGTCGACTTTGGTCAAAATGGTTAAACCTTGAACCAATGACCAACCCATTGACACAATATGTCACTTTTGACTAAATAGGTCAAATTTTGGCTAAAAAGACAACTTTGGTCAAATGGTCAAACCTTGACCCAATGACCAACCCATTGACCGCCTCAGTGCCCTAAATAGGTCAAATTTTCTCCAAAAAGACAACTTTAGTAAAAATGGTCGATCTTGGATTATTTTGACAAAATTGACTTTTTGGTTAAAAGTCGTTCTGTTGGTCACTAAGTTGGTAATTGGGTCAAGAATTGACCATTTTGACCGAAGAAGACTTTTTAGTTGAAATTTGATCTTTTGCGAAAATGGGTTGGTCATTAGGTCAAAAATTGACTATTTTGTCAACAATTGACTTTTTGGTCAAAAGTTGACCTATTGGGTCAATGGGTTGGTCATTAGGTCAAAGATTAAGCATTTTGACCAAAGTTGACTTTTTGGTCGAAAGTCGATCTATTGAGTCAATGGGTTGGTCATTGGTTCAAGGATTGACCATTTTGACCAAAGTTGACTTTTCGTTCAGAGATTGGCTTACCGGGTCAATAATTGGTCATTAGGTCAAAAATTAATTATTTGAAAAAAGTTAACGGATTGATCATTTTGACCATTGAGTTCAAGGATTGACCATTTTGACCAAAGTTGACTTTTTGGTCATTAGGATTTACCATTTTGACAAAAGTTGTCTTTTTGGTCAAAAGTTGACCTATTTGGTCAATGGGTGGTCATTAAGTCAAAATTTGACTATCTTGACCAAAATTAACTTTTTGGTGAAAAGTTGACCTAATATGTCAATGGGTTGGTTATCGGGTCAAGGTTTGAACATTTTGACCAAAGTTGAGTTTTTGGTGAAAAGTTGACCTATTGGGTCAATGGGTTTGTCATTGGGTCAAAGAATAATCATTTTGACCAAAGTTGACTTTTTGGTTAGAGATTGGCTTACTAGGTCAATAATTGGTCATTAGGTCAAAAATTGACTATTTTGACTAAAAATTGAATTTTTTGTCGAAAGTTGACCTCTTGGGTCGATGGGTTGGTCATTGGGTCGAATATTGACCATTTTTACCAAAGTTATCTTTTTGGTCGAAATTTGACTATTTAGAGAACTCGAGGCGATCGATGGGTTGGTCGTTGGGTCGAGGTTTGACCATTTGAACGAAGTTGTCTTTTTGGCTAAAATTTGACATATTAAGTCGAAAGTTGACCTATTGTGTCAATGGGTTGGTCATTGGGTCAAGGTTTAACCATTTTGACCGAAGTTGACTTTTTGGTCAAAAGTTGACTTGTTGGAGTCGATGGGTTGGTCATTGGGTCGAAATTGACCATTTTGACCAAAGTTGACTTTTTAGTCGAAAGTTGAACTATTGGGTCAATGGGTTTGTCATTGGGTCGAAGATTGACCATTTTGACCAAAGTTGACTTTTTGGTTAGAAGTTGGCTTCTTGGGTCGATAATTGGTCATTAAGTTAAAATTGATTATTTTGACCAAAATTCACTTTTTGGTCGAAAGTTGACTTATTGGTCGATGGGTTGGTCATTGGATCGAGGATTGACCTTTTTAACCAAAGTTGGCTTTTTGGTAAAAATTTGACCTGTTAGATTCGATGGGTTGGTCTTTGTGTTAAGGATTGATCATTTTGACCGAGTCGACTTTTTGGTCGATGATTGACTTATTGGGTCAATTATTGGTCATCGGGTAAAAATTGATTATTTTGACCGAATTAAATTTTGAGTCAAAATTTGATGCATTGATCGACGGGGTGGTCATTGAGTCGGAAATTGACCATTACGACAAAAGTTAACTTTTTGGTCGAAAGTTGACCTATTTGATCAATGAGTCGATAATTGGGTCAAGAATTGACCATTTTAACCAAAGATGACTTTTTTGGTCAAAAGTTAACCTATTGTGTCAATTGGTTAGTCATTCGGTCAAAAATTGACCATTTTAACTAAAGTTGACTTTTTGGTCAAAAGTTGACCTATTGGGTCAATGGGTGGTTATTAGGTCAAAAATTGATTATTTTGACCAAAATTGACTTTTTTGTGAAAAGTTGACCTATTGTGTCAATGGGTAGTCATTAGGTCAAAAATTATCTATTTTCACCAAAATTGACTTTTTTTTACCATTATATAGTCAATGGGTTTGTCATTGGGTCAAGGATTGACCATTCTGACCAAAGTAGAGAGATTGGCTTACTAGGTCAATAATTGGTCATTGGGTCAAAAATTGACTATGTTGACCAAAGTTGACTTTTTATTCACAAGTTGACCTATTGGGTCAATGCATTGGTCATAGGGTTAAAGATTGGCCATTTTGACCGAAGTTGTCTTTTTGGTCAAAAGTTGACCTATTTGGTCAAGGGGTGGTCATTAGGACAAAATTTAACTATCTTAACCAAAATTGACTTCTTGGTCAAAAGTTGACTGTTGTGTCGATGGGTTAGTCATTGGAGTCGAGTTTGATAATTTTGACCAAAGTTGACTTTTTGGTCGAAGATTGGCTTCTTTGCGTCAATAATTGGTCATTAGGTCAAAAATTGACTATTTTGACCACAATTGACTTTCTGGTCAAAAGTTGACCTATTGGGTCAACGGGTTGGTCATTGGGTCAGAAATTGACCATTTTAACCAAAGTTTATTTTTTGGTCAAAAGTTGACCTATTTGGTCAATGAGTTGGTAATTGGGTCAAGTGTTGACCATTTTGACCGAATATGACACTTAGTCGAAAGTTGATCTATTGGGTCGATGGGTTGGTCATTGGGTAAAAATTAACCATTTTGACGAAGTTGACCTTTTAGTGAAAAGTTAGCTGTTGGTCGATGGTGGTCATTAGGTAAAAAGTTGGTTATTTTGACCGAAATTAACTTTTTGGTCGAACGTTGACCTGTTTGGTCGATGGGTTGGTCATTAGGTCAAGGATTGACCATTTTGACCAAAGTTGACTTTTTTATCGAGAGTTGACCTTTTGGGTCGATAATAGGTCATTAATTCGAAAATTAAATATTTTGACCAAAATTAACTTTTTGATCGAAAGATGATCTATTAGGCGATAGAGTTGGTCATTGGGTGAAATATTGATCATTTTGACAAAAGTTGGCTTTTTGGTCAAAAGTTGACCTATTGGGTCAATGGGTTGGTCATTGGGTCAAGCATTGACCATTTTGACCAAAGTTGACTTTTTGGTCAGAGATTAGCTTACTGGGCCAATATTTGGTCATTAGGTCAAAAATTGACTATTTTGACCAAAATAGACTTTTTATCATAAGTTGACCTATTGGTTCAATGGGTGGTCATTAAGTCAAATATGACTATTTTGACCAAAATTGACTTTTTGGTCAAAAGTTGAACTATTGCGTCCATGGGTTTGTCATTGGGTCAAGGATTGACCAATTTGACCAAAGTTGACTTTTTGGTCGCAGATTCACTTATTGGGTCAATAATTGGTCATTAGGTCAAAAAATTAATTATTTTGATCAAAGTTAAATTTTTTGTCAAAAGTTGACCCTTTGGGTCAACAGGGTGGTCATTGGGTCAGAAATTGACCATTTTAACCAAAGTTGACGTTTTGGTCAAAAGTTGACCTATTTGGTTAATGAGTTGGTAATTGGGTCAAGACAGACCATTTTGACCGAAGATGACTTTTTGGTCAAAAGTTGATTTATTGGGCCAATGGGTTGGTCATTGAGTAAAAAATTGACCATTTTGACCAAAAATTCACTTTTTTGTCAAAAGTTGACCTATTGGCTCAATTGGTTTATCATTAGCTTAAGGATTGACCATTTTGACCAAAGTTATCTTTTTGGTCAGAGTTGCCTTATTGGGCCAAAAATTGGTCATTAGGTCAATAATTGACTATTTTGACCAAAATTGAATTTTTAGTCAAAAGTTAAACCATCGCGTTAACGGGGTGTTCATTTCGTCAGAAAATAACCATTTTGACCAAAGTTGACTTTTGTGTCAAAAGTTGACCTATTTGGTCAATGAGTTGGTAATTGGGTCAAGTATTGACCATTTTGACCAAAGATGACTTTTTAGTCAAAAGTTGACATATTGACTCAATGGGTTGGTCATTGGGTCAAAAATTGTCCATTTTGACCAAAGTTAACTTTTTGTTCAAACGTTGACCTATTAGGTCGATGGGTGGTGATTAGGTCATAAATTGACTATTTTAAGCAAAATTGACTTTTTGGTCAAAAGTTGACCTATTGGGTCAAAGGGTTTGTCATTTGGTCAAGGATTGACCATTTTGACCAAAGTTGACTTTTTGGTCAGAGGTTGACTTATTCGGTCAAAAATTGGTCATTAATTTAAAAATTGACTATTTTGACCAAAATTGACTTTTTGGTCACAAGTTGACCTATTAAACCAATGGGTTGGTCATTGGATCAAGGATTGATCATTTTGCCCAGAGTTGACTTTTTGATCAAAAGTTGACCATTGGGTCATTGAGTTTGTCATTGGGTCAAAAATTGACCATTTTAACCAATGTTGTTTTTTTGGTCAAAAGTTGACCTATAAGGTCAATAAGTGGTCAATTGATTAAAAATTGATTATTTTGACCAAAATTGACATTTTGGTCGAAAGTTGACCTTTTAGGTCAATTGGTTGGTCATTGGGTAAAGGAATGACCATTTTGACCGAAGTTGACTTTTTGGTCAAGAGTTAACTTATTGGGTTAATGGGGTGGTTATTGGGTCATTATGTCAAAAATTAATTTTTTTGACTAAAATCGACTTTTTAGACAAAATTCGACCTATTAGTCGATGGGTAAGTCATTGAGTTAAGGATTGATCATTTTGACGAAAGTTAACTTTTTGGCGAAAGTGACTATTGGTTTAATGGGTTGGTCGTTGGGTTAGAAATTGACAATTTTAAGGATAGTTGACTTTATTGGGTTAATGGGGTGGTCATTAGGTCAAAAATTAGTTATTTTTACCAAAATTGATATTTTAGACGAAAGTTGACCTATTAGATTCGATGAGGTGAGTCATTCGGTCAGGAATTGACCATTTTGACAAAAAGTTAACGTTTTGGTCAAAAGTTGACATATTGGGTCAAATGGTTGGTCATTGAGTCAAGGATTGACCATTTTCACCAAGTTCTTTTTGGTCTGAGATTGACTTATTGGGTCAGTAATCAGTCATTAAGTCAAAAATTGACTATTTAAACCAAAATTGACATTTTGGTCAAAATTTGACTTATTGGGTCAATGATTTGGTCATCTGGTCAACGATTGATCATTTTGACAATAGTTGCCTTTTTGGTCAGAGATTGACTTATTGGGTCAGTAATTGGTCATTAGGTCAAAATTGACTATTCTGACCCAATTTAAATTTTTGGTCAAAAGTTGACCCATTAGGTCAATGGGGTGGTCGATGGAGTCGAAATCGACTATATTGACCAAAGTTGACTTTTGGTCGAAACTTGACTATTGGTTCGATGGGTTGATCATTTGGTCGAGGATTGATAATTTTCACTAAAGCGAACTTTTTGTACGAAATTGACTTATTGGGTCAATAATTGGTCGTAGGTCAAAAATTGACTATTTTTACCAAAAATTGACAATTTTTACCAAAAATTGACAATTTGGTCAAAGGTTAACCTGTTGGGTCAATGGGTTGGTCATTGCGTCAAGGATTGACCATTTTAACCAAAGTTGACATTTTGGTCAAAAGTTGACTGTTAGCTTGAATGGTTGGTCATTAGATAGAAATTGACCATTTTAACTAAAGTTGACTTTTTGGACCCAAATTTACCAAAGTCATTAGCCGAGAAATTGATTTTTTGACTTTTTGGTCATTAGCAGAAATTGACGAATTTTACTTAAAGTTGACTTTTTTGGACAAAAGTTCACCTTTTTAGATCGATGGGGTTAATAAATTGATTATTTTGACCAAAATTGACTTTTTGGTCAAAAGTTGACTTTGTTGGATCAATGGGTTCTTCATTAGGTAAAGGAATGAACATTTGACCAAAATTGACCTTTTGGGTCAATGGGTTGGTCATTAGGTCGAAAGATTGTCCATTTTGACCGAAACTTGACTTTTTGGTCGGAAGTTGACTTATTGGGTCAATGAGGTGGTCATTGGGTAAATGATTGACCATTTTGACCAAAGTTTATTTTTTTGTCAAAGAAAAAATTGGTCATTTTGTCAAAAATTAACTTTTTTTTATCAAAATGGACTTCTGGGTCAAAAGTTTACATACTGGGTCAATGTGTTGGTCATTGGGTCAAGGATTGATAATTTTGACCAAAGTTGACATTTTGGTCAAAAGTTGACCTATTGGGTCAATGGGTTGGTCATTGGGTCAAGGATTGACCATTTTGCCTAAAGCTCGTATTTTTGTCAGAGATTGACTTATTGGGTTAATAAAAGGTCATTAGGTCAAAAATTGGTCATTTTGACCAAAATTGACTTTTTGGTCAAAGTTAACCTATTGGGTCATTGGGTTTAGGATTAACCATTTTGACCAAAGTTGTCTTTTTGGTCAAAAGTTGACCAATTAGGTCAATGGGTTGGTCATTGGGTTAGTAAATGACCATTTTAACCAATATTGACTTTCTGGTCAAAGGTTGACCTATTGGGTCAATGGGTGGTATTAGGTTAAAAATTGACTATTTTGACCCAAATTTACTTTGTGGTTAAAAGTTGACATATTGGGTCAATGTGTATGTCATTGGTTTAAGGATTGACGATTTTGATTAAAGTTGACTTTTTGGTCAAACGTTGACCTATTGGGTCTATTGGTTGGTCATTGGGTTTAGGATTGACCATTTTAACCAAAGTTGGTTTTTTGTTCAAAAGTTGACTTATTGGGTCAATGGGTTCTTCTTTGACTCAAGGATTGCCCATTTTGACCAAAGTTAACTTTTTGGTCAGAGATTGACTTATTGGGTCAATAATTGGTCAGTAATTAAAAAATTAATTATTTTGACCAAAATTGACATTTTGGTCAAAAAGAACCTATTGGGTCGATGGGTTGTTCATTAGGTCGAGGATTGACCACTTTGACCATAGTTGTCTTTTTGGTCAGCTAAGCTTTTTAGGTCGATAAGGCGGTCATTAGGTCAAAAGTTGAAATATTGGGTTAATGGGTTGGTCATTGGGTCACTGATTAACAATTTTGGCAAAAGTTGACTTTTTAGTCAGAAGTTGACAAATTGGGTCAATGGGTTGGTCATTGGATTAAGGATTGACCATATTCACCAAAGTTGACATTTAGGTCATTGTGTCGAAATTGACCATTTGGACTAAATTTGACTTTTTGGTTAAAAGTTGACCTATTGGGTCAAGGAAGTGGTCATTAGGTGAAAAATCGACAATTTTGACAAAAATTGACTTTTTGGTCAAAAGTTATCCTTTTGGGTCAATGAGTTGGTCATGGGGTCAAGGATTGACCATTTTAACCAACGTTTACTTTTTGGTCAAAAGTTGACCTATTAGTTAAATGGGTTGGTCATTGGGTCGAGGTTGATCATTTTGACCAAACGACTTTTTGGTTAAAAGTTAACCTCTTGGGTCAATAATTTGTCACCAAGTCAAAATTTTACTATTTTTACCAAAATTAACTTTTTGGTCGAAAGTCGATATATTGGGTCGATGGGTTGGTCTTCGAGTCAAGGATTTACCATTTTGACCAAATTTGACTTTTTGGTCAAAAGTTCACTTCTTGGGTCAATGGGTTGGTCATTGGGTCAAGGATTGACCATTTTGACCAAAGTTGGCTTTTTTGTCAGAGATTGACTTACAAGGTTAATAATTGGTCATTAGGATAAAAATTGACTATTTTGACCAAAATTGATTTTTGGTCGAAATTTGACCTTATTGTGTCATTGGGTTGGTCGAGTGAGTCGAGGATTGACAATTTTGGCGAAGCTGTCTTTTTTGTCGAAAGTTGAATTATTGAGTCAATGGGTTGGTCATTGGGTCAAGCATTCGCCTTTTTGACCAAAGTTGACTTTTTGGTCAAAGATTGACTTATTGGGTCAATAATTGGTTATTAGGTCAACAATTGATTATTTTGACCAAAATTAAATTTTTGGCCAAAAGTTGACCCATTGAGTCAACGGGGTGGTGATTGGGTCAAAAAATGACAATTTTGACCAAAGTTGACTTTTTGGTCCAAAGTTGACCTATTTGGTCAATGAGTTGGTTATTGGGTCAAGAATTGACTATTTTGTCGAATGATGACTTTTTGGTCAAAAGTTGATCTATTGGATAAATGGATTGGTCATTGGGACAAAAATTGACCATTTTAACCAAAGTTGGCTTTTTGGTCAAAAGTTGACCTACTGGTTTAATGGGTGGTGATTAAGTCAAAAATTGACTATTTGACCAAAAAGTCAGTTTTGGTCAAAAGTTGACCTATTTGTCAATGGGTTTGTCATTGGGTCAAGGATTGACCATTTTGACCAAAGTTGACTTTTTGGTCAGAGATTGACTTATTGGGTCAATAATTGGTCATCTGGTCAAAAATTGACTATTTTGACCAAAATTGAATTTTTGGTCAAAAGTTAACCCATTGGGTCAACGGGAAGGTCATTGGGTCAGAAATTGACCATTTTAACCAAAGTTGACGCTTTGGTCAAAAGTTGACCTATTTTGTAAATGAGTTGGTAATTGGGTCAAGAATTGACCATTTTAACTAAAGATGACTTTTTCAGTCAAAAGATTACCTACTGGGTCAATGGGTTGGTTATTGGGTCAAAAATTGACCATTTTGAACAAAGTTAATTTGTGGTCAAAATTTAACCTATTGGGTCAATGGGTGGTCATTAGGTTAAATGTTGACTATTTTGACCAAAGTTGACTTTTTTGTCAGAGATTGACTGATTGGGTCAATAATTGCTCATTAATTCAAAAATTGACTGTTTTAACCAAAATTGACTTTTTGGGCAAAAGTTGACCTACTAGACCAATGGGTTGGTTATTGGGTCAAGGATTGATCATTTTAACTGAAACTGACTTTTGGTCAAAAGTTGACCTATTGACTATTTTGACCAAAGCTGACTTTTGGTAAATAATTGATCATTAGGTCAAAAATTGACTATTTTGACCAAAATTGACTTTTTGGTCAAAAGTTGACCTATTGGGTCAAAGGGTTTGAAATTGTGTCAAGGATTGACTATTTTGACAAAAGTTGACTTTTTGGTCTGAAATTGACTTATTGGGTCAATAATTGGTCATTAGGTAAAAAATTGACTATTTTGACCAAAATTCAATTTTTGGTTAAAATTTATTCCATTGGGTGAACGATGTGGTCATTGGGTCAGAAATTGACCATTTTGACCAAAGTTGACTTTTTGGTCAAAAGTTGACCTATTTAGTCAATGAGCTGGTAAATTGGTCAAGAATTGACCATATTGACTCAAGATGACTTTTTGGTCAACAGTTGACATATTGGGGCAATGGGTTGGTCATTGGGTCAAAAATTGACGATTTTAACCAAAGTTGACTTCTTGGTCAAAAGTTGACTTAGTGGGTCAATGGGTTTGTCTTTGGGTCAAGGATTAACCATTTTGACCAAAGTTGATTTTTTGGTCAGAGATTGACTTACTGGGTCAATAATTGGGCATTAATTTAAAAATTGACTACTTTGACCAAAATTAACTTTTTAGTGAAAAGTTGAGCTATTAGGCCATTGGGTTGGTCATTGGGTCAAGTATTGATCATCTTGACCAAAAATTGGTCAAAAGTTGACCTATTGAGTCAAAGGGTTGGTCATTGGGTCAAAGGATTGACCATTTTGACCAAATTTGACTTTTTGGTCAGAGATTAGCTTATTGGGTCAATAATTGGTCAATAGGTCAAAAATTAATTTTTTTTAAACAAAATTGACTTTTTGGTTAAAAGTTCACCTATTGGGTCATGAGTTCGTCATTGGGTCAAGTATTCATTTTGACCAAAGTTGACTTTTTGGTCAAAAGTTGACCTATTGGGTCAATGGGTTAGTCATTGGGTCAAGGATTGACCATTATGACCAAAGTTAACTTTTTGGTCAGAGATTGACTTATTGGGTCAATAATTAGTCATTTATTCAAAAATTGACTATTTTGACCATAATTGACTTTTTAGTTAAAAGTTGACCTATTTGATAAAAGGGTTTGTCACTAGGTCAATGATTGATCATTTTCACCAAAGTTGACTTTTTGATCAAAAGTTGACCTATTGGGTCAATGGGTTGGTCATTGGGTCAAGGATTAACCATTTTGACCAAAGTTGACTTTTAGGTCAGAGATTGGCTTAGTGGGTCAATAATTGGTCATTAGGTTAAAAATTAACAATTGTGACCATAATTGAATTTTTGGTCAAAAGTTGACCTATTTGGTCAATGGGTTGGTCATTAGGTCAAGGATTAACAATTTTGACCAAAGTTGTCTTTTTAGTCAAAAGTTGACATATTTAGGTCAATGAGGAGGTCATTTGGTCAAAAATTGTTTTATTAGGTTAATGGGTTGGTCATTGGATCAAAAATTGACCATTTTGACCAAAGTTGACTTTTTTGTCGAAAGTTGACCTATTGGGTCAATGGGTAGTCATTAGGTTTAAAGATGACTATTTTGACCAGAATTTGACTTTTTGGTTAAAGGTTGACCTATTGGGTCAATGGGTTTTTCATTGGGTCAAGGATTGACCATTTTTACTAAGGTTGACTTTTTGGTCAGGAATGACTTATTAGGTCAATAATTGCTCATTGATTCAAAAATTAACTATTTTGATAAAAATTGAATTTTTGGTCAAAAGTTGAACTATTGGGCCAATGGGTTGTTCATTGGGTCAATGATTGATCATTTTGACTAAAGTTAACTTTTAGGTCAAAAGTTGACCTATTGATGGGTTGGTCATTGGGTCAAGGTTTGACCATTTTGACCAAAGTTGACTTTTTGGTCAAAGATTGGCTTAGTGGGTCAATAATTGTTGATTTGGTCAAAAATTGGCCATTTTGCTCAAATTTGACTTTTTGATCAAAAGTTGACCTATTGGGTCAACGGGTCGTCAATAGTCAAAAATTGACTACTTTGACGAAAATTGACTTTTTGGACAAAAGTTGAACTATTGGGTCAATGAGTTTGTCATTGGGTCAAGGATTTACCTTTTTGACAAAAGTTGAATTTTTTGGTCGTAGATTGACTTATTGGTTCAATAATTAGTCATTAGATCAAAAATTTATTATTTTGATCAAACTTAAATTTTTTTGTCAAAAGTTGACCCAATGGGTCAACGGGGTGGTCATTGGATCAAAAATTGACCAATTTGACCAAAGTTGACTTTTTGGTTAATAGTTGACCTATTTGGTCAATGAGTTGGTAATTGGGTCAAGAATTGACCATTTTGCCCGAAGATGACTTTTTGGTTAAAAGTTGATCTACTGGGTCAATGGGTTGGTCATTGGGTCAAAAATTGACCATTTTGACCAAAGTTGACTTTTTGGTTAAAAGTTTACCTATTGGGTCAATGGGTGGTCATTAGGTTAAAAATTGATTATTTTAACCAAAATTGACTTTTTGGTCAAAAGTTGATCTATTAGGTCAATGAGTTTGTCATTGGGTCAAGGAATGACCATTTTGACCAAAGTTGACTTTTTCGTCAGAAATTGACTTATTAGGTCAATAATTGGTCATTAGGTCAAAAATTGACTATTTTGACCAAAATTATATTTTTGGTCAAAAGTTAACCCATCAGGTGAACGGTGTGCTCTTTAGGCCTGAAATTGACCATTTTAACAAAAGTTGACTTTTTGGTCAAAAATTGACTTATTTGGTCAATGAGTTTGTAATTAGGTTAAGAATTGACCATTTTGACCAAAGATAACTTTTTAGTCAAAAGTTGACCTATTGGGTCAATGGGTTGGTCATTGTGTCAAAAATTGACCATTTTGACCAAAGCTAACTTTTTGGTCAAAAGTTGACTTATTGGGTCAATAGGTGGTCATTAGGTCAAAAATTGATTATTTTGACCAAAATTGAATTTTTGGTCAAAAGTTGTCTTATTGGGTCAATGAGTTTGTCATTGGGTCAAGGATTGACCATTTTGACCAAAGTTGACTTTTTGGTCAGAGATTGACTTATTGGTCATAATTGGTCATTAATTCAAAAATTGACTATTTTGACCAAAATTGACTTTTTGGTCAAAAGTTGACCTATTAGGCCAACACGTTGGTCATTGGGTAAATGACTGATCATTTTGACTAAAGTTGACTTTTTGGTCAAAAGTTGACAAATTGTGTCAATGGGTTGGTCACGGGGTCAAGGATTGACCATTTTGACCAAAGTTGACTTTTTGGTCAAAGATTGGCTTACTGGGTCAATAATCGGTCATTAGGTCAAAAATTGACTATTTTGACCAAAATTGACTTTTTGGTCAAAAGTGAACCTATTAGGTCAATGGGTTGTCATTGGGTCAAGGATTGACCATTTTGACCAAAGTTGACTTTTTAGTGAAAAGTTGACAAAAGGGGGTTAATTGGTTAGTCATTGGGTCAATGATTGACCATTTTCGCCAAAGATGACCAATTGGGTCAGTATTTGGTCATTCAGTCAAAAATTTACTTTCTTGACTAAAATTGACTTTTTGGTCAAAAGTCGATCTATTGGGTCAGTGGGTTGGTCTTTGGGTCAAGGATTCACCATTTTGACCTAGGTCATTGGGTTGGTCATTGGGTCAAGGATTCACCATTTTGACCAAAGTTGACATTTTGGTCAAAAGTTGACCTATTGGGTCAATGGGTTTGTCATTGGGTCAAGGATTGACCATTATGACCAAAGTTGACTTTTTGGTCAGAGATTGACTTATTGGGTCAATAATTGGTCATTAGGTCAAAATTTGACTATTTTGACCCAAATTAACTTTTGGTTTAAAAGTTGACTTATTGCGTCATTGCGTTGGTCATTGGGTCAAGAACTGACCATTTTGGCTGAAATTGACTTTTTGCTCAAAAGTTGACTTGTTGGGCCATTAAAATGGTCATTGGGTAAAAAATACACCATTTTGACCAAAGTCGACTTTTTGGTCAAAAGTTGACCTTTTGGTTAATGGGTTGTCATTAGGTTAAATTTGACTGTTTTGACCAAAATTGACTTTTTGGTCAAAAGTTGACATATTCGGTCAAAGAGTTGTTCATTGGGTCAAGGTTTGACCATTTTGACCAAAGTTGACTTTTCGGGCAAAAGTTGACTTATTGGGTCAATGGGTTTTTCATTGGGTCAAATAACAACCATTTTGACCAAAGTTGACTTTTTGGTCAGAGATTGGCTTACTGGGTCAATAATTGGTCATTAAGGCAAAAATTGACTATTCTGTCAAAAATTGACTTTTTGGTCAAAAGTTGACCTCTTGGGTCAATGGGTTGGTCATTAGGTCATGGATTGATCATTTTGACCAAAGTTGACTTTTTGGTCTAAAGTTGACCTATGGGGTCAATGGGTTGGTCTTTGAGTCAAGGATTGATCATTTTGATCAAAGTTGACTTTTTGGTTAGATATTGGCTTACTGGGTCAATAATTGGTCATTAGGTCAATAATTAACTATTTTGTCCAAAATTGACTTTTTGGTCAAAACTTGACCTATTGATTCAATGGGTTAGTCATTTGGTCAAGGATTGACCATTTTGAGCAAAGTTGCCTTTTTGGTCAAAAGTTGACCTATTAGGTCAATTGGTTGGTCATTAGGTCAAGGATTGACCATTTTGAACGAAGTGGACTTTTGGTTAGAGATTGACTTATTCAGTCAATAATTGGTCTTTAGGTCAAAAATTGATTATTTTGAAAAAAATTAAATTTTTGGTCAAAAGTTGGCCCATTTGGTCAACGAGGTGGACATTGGGTCAGAATTGACCTTTTTGACAAATGTTGACTTTTTGGTCAAAAGTTGACCAATTTGGTCAATGAGATAGTAATTGGGTCAAGAATTTACAATTTTGACCGAAGATGACGTTTTGGTCAAAATTTGATCTTTTGGGTAAATAGGTTGGTCATCGGGTCAAAAATTGACTATTTTGACAATAATTGACTTTTTGGTCAAAAGTTGACCTCTTGGGTCAATAGGTTGGTCATTAGGTCAAATATTGACCATTTTTACCAAAGTTAACTTTTTGGTCAAAAGTTGACCTATTAGGGCAATGGGTTGGTCATTGGGTTTAGGATTGACCATTTGACCAAAATTGACTTTTTGTTCAGTGGTTGACATATTAGGTCAGTAATTGATCATAAGGTCAAAAATTAATAATTTTAACAAAAGTTAATTTTTTGTCAAAAGTTGACTCATTTGGTCAACGGGGTGGTCATTGGGTGAGAAATTGACCATTTTGACCAAAGTTAACTTTTTGGTCAAAAGTTGACCTATTTGGTTAATGAGTTGGTAATTGAGTTAAGAATTGGCCATTTTGACTGAAGATGACTTTTTGGTCAAAAGTTGATGTATTGGGCCAATGCGTTAGTCATTTGGTCAAAAACTAAGCATTTTGACCAAAATTGACTTTTAGGTCAAAAGTTAACCTATTGGGTTAATGGGTTGGTCAGTGGGTCAGAAATTGACCATTTTAACCAAACTTGACTTTTTGGTCAAATGTTAACTTATTGGGTTATTGGGGTGGCCATTAGTTCAAAAATTGACAATTTTGACCAAAGTTGACTTTTTGGTTAGAGATTGACCTATTGGGTCAATGGGTTGGTCAACGAGTCAAGGATTGACAATTTTGACCAAAATAGAATTTTTGATCAAAATAGTCAATTTTTGGTCAAAAGTTAACTCATTGGATCAACGAAGTGGTCCTTGAGTCATAAATTGACTATTTTCATCAAAATTGACTTTTTGGTCAATAGTTGACCTATTGGGTAAATGGGTTGGTCATTGGGTCAATGGGTTGACCCATTTGACCAAAGTTACCTTTTTGGTCAAAAGTTGACCAATTAGGGTCAATGAGGCGGTCATTTGGTCAAAAATTACAATTTTGAGCAAAATTGACTTTTTGGTCAAAAGTTGACCTATTGGGTCAATGTGTTGGTCATTGGGTCAAGGATTAACCATTTTGGCCAAAGTTACCTTTTTAGTCAAAAGTTGACGAATTGGGTGAACAAGTTGGTCATTGGATCAAGGATTGACCACTTTGACCATAGTTGTCTTTTTGGTCAAAAGCTAAGCTTTTTAGGTCAATAAGGAGGTCATTAGGTCAAAAGTTGAAATATTGGGTTAATGGGTTGGTCATTGGGTCATTGATTAACAATTTTGGCGAAAGTTAACTTTTTAGTCAGAAGTTGACAAATTGGGTCAATGGGTTGGTCATTGGATTAAGGATTGACCATATTCACCAAAGTTGACATTTAGGTCATTGTGTCGAAATTGACCATTTGGACTAAATTTGACTTTTTGGTTAAAAGTTGACCTATTGGGTCAAGGAAGTGGTCATTAGGTGAAAAATCGACAATTTTGACAAAAATTGACTTTTTGGTCAAAAGTTGTCCTTTTGGGTCAATGAGTTGGTCATGGGGTCAAGGATTGACCTTTTTAACCAACGTTTACTTTTTGGTCAAAAGTTGACATATTGGTTCAATGGGTTGGTCATTGGGTCAAGGATTGACCATTTCGACCAAAACTGACTTTTTGGTTAAAAGTTAACCTACTGGGTCAATAATTGGTCATCAAGTCAAAATTTTACTATTTTGACCAAAATTAACTTTTTTGGTCAAAAGTCAATATATTGGGTCAGTGGGTTGGTCTTCGGGTCAAGGATTTACCATTTTGACCAAATTTGACTTTTTGGTCAAAAGTTCACTTATTGGGTCAATGGGTTGGTCATTGGGTCAAGGATTGACCATTTTGACCAAAGTTGGCTTTTTTGTCAGAGATTGACTTACAAGGTTAATAATTGGTCATTAGGTCAAAAATTGACTATTTTGACCAAAATTGATTTTTTGGTCGAAATTTGACCTATTGTGTCAATGGGTTGGTCAGTGAGTCAAGGATTGACAATTTTGGCCAAAGTTGTCTTTTTTGTCAAAAGTTGAATTATTGAGTCAATGGGTTGGTCATTGGGTCAAGCATTCGCCTTTTTGACCAAAGTTGACTTTTTGGTCAAAGATTGACTTATTGGGTCAATAATTGGTTATTAGGTCAAAAATTGATTATTTTGACCAAAATTAAATTTTTGGCCAAAAGTTGACCCATTGAGTCAAAGGAGTGGTGATTGGGTCAAAAAAATGACAATTTTGACCAAAGTTGACTTTTTGGTCAAAAGTTGACCTATTTGGTCAATGAGTTGGTAGTTGGATCAAGAATTGACCATTTTGCGAATGATGACTTTTTGGTCAAAAGTTGATCTATTAGATAAATGGATTGGTCATTGGGACAAAAATTGACCAATTTAACCAAAGTTGGCTTTTTGGTCAAAAGTTGACCTACTAGTTTAATGGGTGGTGATTAAGTCAAAAATTGACTATTTGACCAAAAAGTCGATTTGGTCGAAAGTTGATCTGTTGTCAATGGGTTTATCATTGGGTCAAGGATTGACCTTTTTGACCAAAGTTGACTTTTTGGCCAGAGATTGACTTATTGGATCAATAATTGGTCATCAGGTCAAAAAATGTCAATTTTGACCAAAATTTAATTTTTTGTCAAAAGTTAACCCATTGGGTCAACGGGAAGGTCACTGGGTCAGAAATTGACCATTTTAACCAAAGTTGACACTTTCGTCAAAAGTTGACCTATTTTGTAAATGAGTTGGTAATTGGGTCAAGAATTGGCCATTTTAACTAAAGATGACTTTTTCGGTCGAAAGATTACTGTTAGGTCGATGGGTTGGTTATTAGGTCGAAAAATTGACCATTTTGAACAAAGTTAATTTGTGGTCGAAATTTGATCTATTGGGTCGATGGGTGGTCATTAGGTTAAAAGTTGATTATTTTGACCGATGTTGACTTTTTGTCGAGAGATTGACTGATTGGGTCGATAATTGGTCATTAATTCAAAATTGACTATTTTGACCAAAATTGACTTTTTGGGCAAAAGTTGACCTACTAGACCAATGGGTTGGTCATTGGGTCAAGGATTGATACTTTTAACCAAAGCTGACTTTTGGTCAAAAGTTGACCTATTGGGTCAATGGGTTGGTCATTGGGTCAAGGATTGATCATTTCGATCAAAGTTGACTTTTTGGTCATAGATTCACTTATTTGGTCAATAATTGGTCATTAGGTCAAAAATTGACTAATTTGATTTTTTTTTGTCAAAGGTTAACCCGTTGGGTAAACGAGGTGGTCATTGACCATTTTAACCAATGTTGACATTTTGGTCAAAAGTTGATCTATTGGGTCAATGAGTTAATCATTGGGTCAAAATTTGACAATTTTGACCAAAGTTAACTTTTTGGTCAAAAGTTGACGATTGGGTCGATGGGTGGTCATTAGGTCGAAAATTGACTATTTTGACAAAAATTGACTTTTTGGTAAAAAGTTGACTGTTAGATCAATGGGTTTGTCATTGAGTCAAGGATTTTCCATTTTGACCAAAATTGACTTATTGGGCAAATAATTGATCATTAGGTCAAAAATTTTCCATTTTTATCAAAATTGAATTTTTGGTTAAAAGTTAACCCATCAGTTCAACAGTGTGGTCATTGGGTTAGAGATTGACCATTTTGACCTATTGGGTCAAGGATTGACCATTTTGACCTATTGGGTCAAGGATTGACCATTTTGACCAAAGTTGACTTTTTGTCAGAGATGACTTATTGGGTCAATAATTGGTCTTTAATTCAAAAATTGACTATTTTGAGAAAAATTAAATTTTTGGTCAAAAGTTGATCTATTACGCCATTGGGTTGGTCATTGGGTCAAGGAATGATCACCTTGACAAACTGTACTTTTTGGTCAAAAGTTGACATATTGGGTCAATGGGTTGGTCGTTGGGTGAAGGATTGACCATTTTGACCAAAGTTGACTTTTTGGTAAGAGATTGGCTTACTGGGTCAATAATTGGTCATTTTGTTGAAATCGAGTTTTTTGAACAAAACTGCCTTTTTGGTGAAAGTTGACCTATTGAGTCACTAAGTTGATCATTAGGTCAAGGATTGACCATTATGACCAAAGTTAACTTTTTGGTCAAAAGTTGACCTATTGGGTAAATGGGTTGGTCATTGGGTCAAGGATTGACCATTTTGACCAAAGTTAACTTTTTGGTCAAAGATTAACTTATTGGGTCAATAATTGGTCATTAATTCAAAAAATGATAATTTTGACCAAAATTGAATTTTTGGTCAAAAGTTAACCCATTAGGTCAACGGGGTGGTTATTAGGTCAAGGATTGATCATTTTCACCAAAGTTGACTTTTTAGATAATAGTTATACTATTGTGTCAATGGGTTGGTCATTAGGTCAAGGATTGACCATTTTGACTAAAGTTAACTTTTTAGTCAGAAGTTGACCTATTGGGTCTATGAGTTGGTCATTGGGTTAAATTGATCATTTTTTACCAAAGTTGACTTTTTGGTCAAAAGTTTACCTAATGGGTCAATGGTGGTCATTAGGTCAAAAATTGAGTATTTTGACAAAAATTGACTTTTTGTTCAAATGTTGACCTATTGGGTCAATGGGTTTGTCATTGGGTCAAGGATTGACCATTTTGACCAAAGTTTACTTTTAGGTCAGAGATTGACTTATTGGGTCAATAATTGGTCATTAATTGAAAAATTAACTACTTTAACCAAAATTGACTTTTTGCTCAAAAGATGACCTATTATGTCAGATGGGTTGGTCATTGGGTCGAGGATTGATCATTTCGACCAAAGTTGACTTTTTGGTCGAAAGTTAACTTATTGGGTCAATGGGTCAAGGATTGACCATTTTTACCAGTGTTGAATTTTTGGTCAGAGATTGGCTTACTGGGTCAATAATCGGTCATTAGGTAAAAGATTGACTATTTTGACCAAAATTGACATTTTGGTCAAAAGTTGACCTACTGGGTCAATGGGTTAGTCATAGGGTCAAGGAATAACCATTTTGACCAAAGTTGACTTTGGTCCAAAGTTGACCTACTGGATCAATGGGTTGGTCATTGGGTCAAGGATTGACCATTTTAACTAAAGTTTACTTTTTGGTCAGAATTGACTTATTGGGTCAATAATTGGTCATTAGGTCAAAAATTAATTATTTTGACCAAAATTAATTTTTTTGTCAAAAGTTGACCCATTGGGTCAACGGAGTGGTAATTGGGTCAGAAATTGACCATTTTGATCAAAGTTGACTTTTTGGTTAAAAGTTGACATAGTTGGTCAATGTGCTGGCAATTAGGTCAAGAATTGACCATTTTGACCAATGATGTCTTTTTAGTCACAAGTTGATCTATTAGGTCAATGGGTTGGTGGTTGGGTTAAAAATTGACCATTTTGAGCAATGTTGACTTTTTGGTCAAAAGTTGACCTATTGGGTCAATGGATGGTCATTAGGTCAAAAATTGACTATTTTGACCAAAATTGACTTTTTGGTCAAAGGTTGACCTATTGGGTCAATGTGTTTGTCATTGGGTCAAGGATTGACCATTTTGAGCAAAGTTGACTTCTTGTCAGAGATTTACTTATTGGGTCAATAATTGTTCATTAAATAAAAAATTCAATTTTTGTCAAAAGAGTTAATTTTTGGTCAAAAGTTGACCTGTTAGGCCAATGAGTTAATCATTGGGTCAATGATTGATCATTTTTACCAAAGTTGACATTTTTGGTCAAAAGTTGACCTATTGGATCAATGGGTTGGTCATTGGGTCAAGGATTCACCATTTTGACCAAAGTTGACTTTTTGGTCAGAGATTGGCTTACTGGGTTAATAATTGATCATTAGGTCAAAAATTGACTATTTTGACCAAAATTGACTTTTTGGTCAAAAGTTGACCTATTGGGTCAAAGGGTTTGAAATTGTGTCAAGGATTGACTATTTTGACAAAAGTTGACTTTTTGGTCTGAAATTGACTTATTGGGTCAATAGTTGGTCATTCGGTAAAAAATTCACTATTTTGACCAAAATTCAATTTTTGGTTAAAATTTATTCCTTTGGGTGAACGATGTGGTCATTGGGTCAGAAATTGACCATTTTGACCAAAGTTGTCTTTTTGGTCAAAAGTTGACCTTTTTAGTCAATGAGATGGTAAATTGCTCATGAATTGACCATTTTGACTCAAGATGACTTTTTGGTCAACAGTTCACATATTGGGGCAATGGGTTGGTCATTGGGTCAAAAATTGACGATTTTAACCAAAGTTGACTTTTTGGTCAAAAGTTGACTTAGTGGGTCAATGGGTTTGTCATTGGGTCAAGGATTAACCATTTTGACCAAAGTTGATTTTTTGGTCAGAGATTGACTTACTAGGTCAATAATTGGGCATTAATTTAAAAATTAACTACTTTGACTAAAATTAACTTTTTAGTGAAAAGTTGACCAATTAGGCCATTGGGTTGGTCATTTGGTCAAGTATTGATCATCTTGACCAAACTTTGGTCAAAAGTTGACCTATTAAGTCAAAGGGTTGGTCATTGGGTCAAAGGATTAACCATTTTGACCAAATTTGACTTTTTGGTCAGAGATTGGCTTACTGTGTCAATAATTGGTCAATAAGTCAAAAATTAATTTTTTTAAACAAAACTGACTTTTTGGTCAAAAGTTCACTTATTAGGTCATTTGAGTTCGTAATTGGGTCGAGTATTGACCATTTTGACAAAGTTGACTTTTTGGTCAAAAGTTGACCTATTGGGTCAATGGGTTGGTCATTGGGTCAAGGATTGACCATTTTGACCAAAGTTAACTTTTTGGTCAGAGATTGACTTATTGGGTCAATAATTGGTCATTAATTCAAAAATTGACTATTTTTACCATAATTGAATTTTTGGTCAAAAGTTGACCTATTTGACCAATGGGTTGGTCATTAGGTCAATGATTGATCATTTTCACCAAAGTTGACTTTTTGACCAAAAGTTGACCTATTGGGTCAATGGGTTGGTCATTGTGTCAAGGATTAACCATTTTGACCAAAGTTGACTTTTAGGTCAGAGATTGGCTTAGTGGGACAATTGGTCATTAGGTTAAAAATTAATAATTTTGACCAAAATTGAATTTTTGGTCAAAAGTTGACCTATTTGGTCAATGGGTTGGTCATTAGGTCAAGGATTAACCATTTTGACCAAAGTTGTCTTTTTAGTCAAAAGTTGACCCAATGACCAATGGGTTGGTCATTGGGTCAAGGATTAATCATTTTGACCAAAGTTGACTTTTAGGTCAGAGATTGGCTTAGTGGGTCAATAATTGGTCATTAGGTTAAAAATTAACAATTTTGACCAAAATTGAATTTTTGATCGAAAGTTGACTGTTTGGTCGATGGGTTGGTCATTAGGTCGAGATTAACCATTTTGACCAAAGTTGTCTTTTTAGTCAAAATTTGACCTATTTAGGTCAATGAGGAGGTCATTAGGTCAAAAATTGTTTTATTAGGTCAATGGGTTGGTCATTGGATCAAAAATTGACCATTTTGACCAAAGTTGACTTTTTTGTCGAAAGTTGACCTATTGGGTTAATGGGTAGTCATTAGGTTTAAAGATGACTATTTTGACCAGAATTTGACTTTTTGGTTAAAGGTTGACCTATTGTGTCAATGGGTTTTTCAATGGGTCAAGGATTGACCATTTTTATGAAGGTTGACTTTTTGGTCAGGAATGACTTATTAGGTCAATAATTGTTCATTGATTCAAAAATTAACTATTTTGACAAAAATTGAATTTTTGGTCAAAAGTTGAACTTTTAGGCCAATGGGTTGTTCATTGGGTCAATGATTGATCGATTTGACTAAAGTTAACTTTTAGGTCAAAAGTTGACCAATTGATGGGTTGGTCATTGGGTCAAGGTTTGACCATTTTGACCAAAGATGACTTTTTGGTCAAAGATTGGCTTAATGGGTCAATAATTGTTGATTAGGTCAAAAATTGGCCATTTTGCTCAAATTTGACTTTTTGATCAAAAGTTGACCTATTGGGTCAACGGGTCGTCATTAAGTCGAAAATTGACTGCTTTGACTAAAATTGACTTTTTGGACAAAAGTTGAACTATTGGGTCAATGAGTTTGTCATTGGGTCAAGGATTTACCATTTTGACCAAAGTTGACTTTTTGGTCGGAGATTGACTTATTGGTTCAATAATTAGTCATTAGATCAAAAATTTATTATTTTGATCAAAATTAAATTTTTTGTCAAAAGTTGACCCATTGGGTCAACGGGGTGGTCATTGGGTCAAAAATTGACCATTTTGACCAAAGTTGACTTTTTGGTCAATAGTTGACCTATTTGGTCAATGAGTTGGTAATTGGGTCAAGAATTGACCATTTTGCCCGAAGATGACTTTTTGGTTAAAAGTTGATCTACTGGGTCAATGGGTTGGTCATTGGGTCAAAAATTGACCATTTTAACCAAAGTTGACTTTTTGGTTAAAAGTTAACCTATTGGGTCAATGGGTGGTCATTAGGTTAAAAATTGATTATTTTGACCAAAATTGACTTTTTGGTCAAAAGTTGATCTATTAGGTCAATGGGTTTGTCATTAGGTCAAGGAATGACCATTTTGACTAAAGTTGACTTTTTCGTCAGAAATTGACTTATTAGGTCAATAATTGGTCATTAGGTCAAAAATTGACTATTTTGACCAAAATTATATTTTTGGTCAAAAGTTTACCCATCGGGTGAACGGTGTGGTCATTGGGCCTGAAATTGACCATTTTAACAAAAAGTTGACTTTTTGGTCAAAAATTGACTTATTTGGTCAATGAGTTTGTAATTAGGTTAAGAATTGACCATTTTGACCAAAGATAAATTTTTAGTCAAAAGTTGACCTATTGGGTCAATGGGTTGGTCATTGGGTAAAAAATTGACCATTTTGACCAAAGCTGACTTTTTGGTCAAAAGTTGACTTATTGGGTCAATAGGTGGTCATTAGGTCTAAAATTGACTATTTTGACCAAAATTAAATTTTTGGTCAAAAGTTGTCCTATTGGGTCAATGAGTTTGTCATTGGGTCAAGGATTGACCATTTTGACCAAAGTTGACTTTTTGGTCAGAGATTGACTTATTGGGTCATAATTGGTCATTAATTCAAAAATTAACTATTTTGACCAAAATTGACTTTTTGGTCAAAAGTTGACCTATTAGGCCAACTCGTTGGTCATTGGGTAAAGGATTGATCATTTTGACTAAAGTTGACTTTTTGGTTAAAAGTTGACCAATTGTGTCAATGGGTTGGTCACGGGGTCAAGGATAGACCATTTTGACCAAGTTAACTTTTTGGTCAAAGATTGGCTTACTGGGTCAATAATCGGTCATAAGATCGAAAATTGATTATTTTGACCAAAATTGACTTTTGTCGAAAGTGAACCTATTGTGTCAATGGGTAGTCATTGGGTCAAGGATTGACCATTTTGACCAAAGTTGACTTTTTAGTCAAAAGTTGACAAAGGGGGTTAATTGGTTTGTCATTGGATCAAGGATTGACCATTTTCGCCAAAGATGACCATTTGGGTCAGTATTTGGTCATTCAGTCAAAAATTTACTTTCTTGACTAAAATTGACTTTTTGGTCAAAAGTCGATTTATTGGGTCAGTGGGTTGGTTATTGGGTCAAGGATTCACCATTTTGACCTGGGTCATTGGGTTGGTCATTGGGTCAAGGATTCACCATTTTGACCAAAGTTGACATTTTGGTCAAAAGTTGACCTATTGGGTCAATGGGTTTGTCATTGGGTCAAGGATTGACCATTATGACCAAAGTTGACTTTTTGTTCAGAGATTGACTTATTGGGTCAATAATTGGTCATTAGGTCAAAATTTGACTATTTTGACCCAAATTAACTTTTGGTTTAAAAGTTGACTTATTGCGTCATTGCGTTGGTCATTAGATTGAGCTGACCATTTTGGCCGAAGTTAACTTTTTGCTCAAAAGTTGACTTGTTGGGCCATTAAAATGGTCATTGGGTAAAAAATTCACCATTTTGACCAAAGTCGACTTTTTGGTCAAAAGTTGACCTTTTTGGTTAATGGGTTGTCATTAGGTTAAATTTGACTGTTTTGACCAAAATTAACTTTTTGCTCAAAAGTTGACATATTCGGTCAAAGAGTTATTCATTGGGTCAAGGTTTGACAATTTTGACCAAAGTTGACTTTTCAGGCAAAAGTTGACCTATTAGGTCAATGTGTTGTCATTGGATCAAAGAACAACCATTTTGACCAAAGTTGACTTTTTGGTTAGAGATTGGCTTACTGGGTCGATAATTGGTCATTAAGGAAAAAATTGACTATTCTGTCAAAAATTGACTTTTTGGTCAAAAGTTGACCTCTTGGGTCAATGGGTTGGTCATTAGGTCATATATTAATCATTTTGACCAAAGTTGACTTTTTGGTCTAAAGTTGACCTATGGGGTCAATGGGTTGGTCTTTGAGTCAAGGATTGATCATTTTGATCAAAGTTGCCTTTTTGGTTAGATATTGGCTTACTGGGTCAATAATTGGTCATTAGGCCAATAATTAACTATTTTGTCCAAAATTGACTTTTTGGTCAAAACTTGACCTATTGATTCAATGGGTTAGTCATTTGGTCAAGGATGGAGCATTTTGAGCAAAGTTGACTTTTTGGTCAAAAGTTGACCTATTAGGTCAATTGGTTGGTCATTAGGTCAAGGATTGACCATTTTGAACGAAGTGGACTTTTGGTTAGAGATTGACTATTCAGTCAAAAATTGGTCATTAGGTCAAAAATTGATTATTTTGAAAAAAATTAAATTTTTGGTCAAAAGTTGGCCCATTTGGTCAACGAGGTGGACATTGGGTCAAAATTGACCTTTTTGACAAATGTTGACTTTTTGGACAAAAGTTGACCTATTTGGTCAATGAGATAGTAATTGGGTCAAGAATTTACAATTTTGACCGAAGATGACGTTTTGGTCAAAATTTGATCTTTTGGGTAAATAGGTTGGTCATCGGGTCAAAAATTGACTATTTTGACAATAATTAACTTTTTGGTCAAAAGATGACCTCTTGGGTCAATAGGTTGGTCATTAGGTCAAAGATTGACCATTTTTATCAAAGTTAACTTTTTGGTCAAAAGTTGACTGTTAGAGCGATGGGTTGGTCATTGGGTTTAGGATTGACCATTTGACGAAAGTTGACTTTTTGTTCGGTGGTTGACATATTGGGTCGAGTAATTGGTCGTAAGGTCAAAAATTGATTATTTTAACAAAAGTTAATTTTTTGTCAAAAGTTGACTCATTTGGTCAACGGGGTGGTCATTGGGTGAGAAATTGACCATTTTGACCAAAGTTAACTTTTTGGTCAAAAGTTGACCTATTTGGTTAATGAGTTGGTAATTGAGTTAAGAATTGGCCATTTTGACTGAAGATGACTTTTTGGTCAAAAGTTGATGTATTGGGCCAATGCGTTAGTCATTTGGTCAAAAACTAAGCATTTTGACCAAAATTGATCTTTAGGTCGAAAGTTAACTTTATTGGGTTAATGGGTTAGTCATCTGGGTCGGAAATTGACCATTTTAACCAAACTTGACTTTTTGGTCGAAAGGTTAACTTATTGGGTTAATGGGGTGGCCATTAGTTCGAAAATTGGCGATTTTGACCGAAGTTGACTTTTTGGTCGAGAGATTGACTGTTGGGTCGATGGGTTGATCACTGAGTCAAGGATTGACAATTTTGACCAAAATAGAATTTTTGATCAAAATAATCAATTTTTGGTCAAAAGACAACTCATTGGATCAACTAAGTGGTCCTTGAGTCAGAAATTGACTATTTTCATCAAAATTGACTTTTTGGTCAATAGTTGACTTATTGGGTAAATGGGTTGGTCATTGGGTCAATGGGTTGACCCATTTGACCAAAGTTACCTTTTTGGTCAAAAGTTGACCAATTAGGGTCAATGAGGCGGTCATTTGGTCAAAAATTACAATTTTGAGCAAAATTGACTTTTTGGTCAAAAGTTGACCTATTGGGTCAATGTGTTGGTCATTGGGTCAAGGATTAACCATTTTGGCCAAAGTTACCTTTTTAGTCAAAAGTTGACGAATTGGGTCAACAAGTTGGTTATTGGATCAGGGATTGACCATTTTCACCAAAGTTGACTTTTAGGTCAATGTGTCAGAAATTGACAGTTTTGACCAAATTTGACTTTTTGATCAAAAGTAGACCTTTTGGGTCAATGAGGTGGTCATTAGGTCAAAAATTGAAAATTTTAACCAAAATTGACTTTTTGGCCAAAAGTTGTCGTTTTGGATCAATGAGTTGGTCATTGGGTCAAGGATTGACCATTTTGATTAAAGTTGACTATTTTGTCAAAAGTTGACCTAATGGGTCAATGGATTGGTCATTGGATTAATGATTAACCATTTTGACCAAAGTTGACTTTTTGGCCAAAAGTTGACCTATTGAGTCTGTAATTGGTGATTAAGTCAAAAAATTTCTATCTTGACAAAAATTGTCTTTTTTGGTCAAAAGTCGAATTATCGGGTCAGTGGGTTGGTCATTGGGTCAAGGATTGACCATTATTGTCAAACTTGACTTTTTGGTCAGAGATTGACTTATTAGGTCAATAATTGGTCATTATGTCAAAAATTGACTATTTTGACCCAAATTGACTTTTTGTTCAAAAGTCGACTTATTGCGTCAATGCATTGGTGATTGGTTTAAGAATTGACCATTTTGACCAAAGTTGATTTTCTGGTCAAAAGTTGACCTATTGGATCAATGGGTTGGTCATTGGGTCAAGGATTGACGATTTTGACCAAAGTTGACTTTTTGGTAGAGAATTGACTTATTGGGTCAATAATTGGTCATTAGGTCAAATATTGAGTTTTTTTACCAAAATTAAATTTTTGGTCAAAAGTTGATCCAGTGGGTCAACGGGTTGGTCACTAGGTCAGAAATTGACTATCTTGACCAAAGTTGACTTTTTGGCCAAAATTTGACCAATTTGGTCAATGAGTTGAAAATTAGGTCAAGAATTGATCATTTTGACCAAAGATGATTTTTTGGTCAAAAGTTGACCTATAGAGTCAATTGGTTGGTCATTGGGTCAAGGATTAACCATTTTGGCCAAAGTTGACTTTTTAAACAAAAGTTAACGAATTGGGTCAAAGGGTTGGTCATTGGATCATGGAATGACCATTTTCACCAAAGTTGGCATTTAGGTCATTGTGTCAGAAAAAGACCGTTTTGACCAAATTTGGCTTTTTGATCAAGAGTTGAACTTTTGGGTCAATGATGTGGTCATTAGGTCAAAAATTGACAATTTTGACCAAAATTAACTTTTTGGGCAAAATTGTCCTTTTGGGTCAAAGAGTTGGTTATTGGATCAAGGATTGACCATTTTGACCAAAGTTGACTTTTTGGTCAAACTTTGACCTATAGGGTCATTGAGTCAAGGATTGACCATTTTGACAAAAGTTGACTTTTTGGTCAGAGATTGACTTATTAGGTCAATAATTGGTCATTAGGTAAAAAATTGATTATTTTGAAAAAATTAAATTTTTGGTCAAAAGTTGACACGTTGGGTCAACGGGGAGGTCATTGGGTAACCATTTTGACCAAAGTTGATTTTTTGGTCAAAAGTTGAACTATTTGGTAAATGAGATGGTAATTAGGTCAAGAATTGACCATTTTGACTGAAGATGAGTTTTTGGTCAAAAGTTGATCTTTTGAGTCAATGGGTTGGTCATTGGGTCAAAAATTGACTATTTTGACAACTCCTGTCTTTTTGGTCAAAAGTTGACCTCTTGGGTCAATGGGTTGGTCATTAGGTCAATGATTGACCATTTTGACAAAAGTTGACTTTTTGGTTAAAAGTTGACCTATTAGGTCAATGGGTTGGTCATTAGGTCTAAGATTGACCATTTTGACCAAAGTTGACTTTTTGATAAATGGTTGACTTTTTGGGTTAATAATTGGTCATTAATTTAAAAATTGACTATTTTTACCAAAATTGACTTTTTGGTTAAAAGTTGACCTATTAGGCCAATGGGTTGGTCATTGGGTCATGTCGGTATATTTTTAGAATTTAAATTTAATTTAAGTATATATATATAATTTGGAAAGTAGCATTTGATTTTTAAAAATAATTTTAAGTTTGAAAATTTTAAGATATCAAATCAAACTGATCTCACATCCCAAATAGTTTATATAAACGAGCACCGCACCACAAACTGTGTATCTATCTCGAGGAATAGTCACACTGCTTGACGATGGGGCTCGATTAAATAACATAAAAGATTTGTGACATCTGTTTGGTTCACGAACCAATTTTATAAGCCGAGACGGGTTCCCCTGCTTAATATAAAGGAATTAAGCGGGGTTTATATTCCACGGGTTCTTAAAGTTCGCTATAAGGGCGAGCCCTATAGTTAATTACATCTTAAATGACGGAAATCATTTAAGAAAACTCTCGATAATGATCAGTGGTTTTGCTCTCAAGAACATCAAAGTTTAAGGTTTTCAAAGGATTGAATTTTGGAATTTTAATAGGGAATGGATCGAGTATGGAACAGTTTATTTTAAGAGTCCAATAGAAGATAAGTAGGAGAAGCTGAGGATCCAAGAAGAATCTTGGCAACTTCCTAAACTATCCTATTGTTTGGCTTCAATTTGGAGTTCGTTTAATGTTTCATCTTGCCTGTTTTAATTAATTAGGACTTATATTTGTATGACACAATCATACAAACAGCCTTGAAGATGTGAGGGCTTATGTCGTATCAAATGACTACCTCGGAGTCCTAAGACCGGTTAGGGCTTAATTTGCATAAGACAATTATGCAAATGACTAACAAAAAGTTGAGGATTTATGTTGCACTAGGCAAACTACCTCGAAATCCTATGGCTAGTTGTTTATTTTCTAAGAATGGTTTAGCTGATGTAGATCCGAGTTTTGCTGACGACGATGGCCGTGCTGCCCACTATGCTCCAAGCTCCTTGTTGTCGCAGAGGTTTAGTTTTAGAAAGTGAAAATCAGGAGATGAGAGAAGCGTTTTGGTTTAGATAAATCTTAAAATCCAAGTGTTTATTAAAGTTGATTATAACAACACCGGTTAAGATCCTACGGTTCCAACCTTCCGGCATCGTTATTTTTATCGGACTCACTTTGTCCAAATGAATTTGCTAAACTCATCTGAATGAGTTCCACACTTTCATTTAGACCGTGGGAAATCCCGTTAGCAACACGTGGGTTACATCATCCGAGGTATTCCCGATCATCCAACGAGACGTTTGAATTTAGTTATAGTTGTAGTTTTTGTTGTTCTGTTTGTGATTAAATTTTGAGTTGTCTTATATTTTGAAATGTTGTGGCGGTAAATTTTATCTTGTATGACTTTTAATTTAGTTTTGGGTTTCAGTTTTGTGGCTATCCTAAAGGTTTCAGTTTTCATGCAACAATCTTATTTATCATGCAAGAAAAGTAAAACGCTGTACAGGTAAATAAACTGCAATATGGTAAATTGCAATAAAGTAAAAGCGTACCTGGAGGGTCTTCTCGTCATTCCCAGCTAAGACTTTAGTATTGCATTGCATATATGTGTTTATAATTTTGCAGAAATTAAAGCATGCCAGAAAACAGGAAGAAGTAGGACTAACAAGCAGTAACTACTTAATCCTATGATGTCTATGTTGAGATCACGGTTGTCTACCAAGTCTTATGATGTCTATGTGAATTCTTATGTTGCGTTTCAATAAACTTTGTTAATTTAATTGAGGATGGTTTCGTTAAGCAGACATATTAAGTTTAATAGACCTTTGAGGTATCCAAACGGTCAAAGAAGGATGCAGATCCATGCTTCCCTCTCATATCCTGATGAAAAGTCTCGGGCTCATTTTGACTTATTATGTTGCTTAACAATTCACCCTACCTATACCCTTATGCTTAATGAACACAGGTGTTCGGGGTAGGTTGGGGCAGATGGGTTTAGGTGTGGTTTGGATTTGGATTGGTGGCAATTGGTAGTTTGATTTGGACTTATGGGAGTGCTATGAAGAGTTTGTGGTTTTTTAATTGAGTTTGATTTTAGTTTGAGGATTAGAGGATTTGAATTTGGTTTGTGTTTGTATTTAGTTTGGGTTTGAACTAGGTTTGGTTTTGGTTTTGGTTTGGATTTGGTTTTGATTTTTGGTTTTATTTTGGTTTTGGTTTATGTTTTGGTTTGGGTTTGGTTTGATTTTGGTTTTATTTGAGTTTGGAATGTGGATTGGGAAGTTTGTGTGGACATCGGGTAAAAATTTGGGTTACTCCATGCATTCACTAAACATAAAGGTATTCTTGTTATGTTTTCTACACCAAGTTGTGATTTGTGATGGTTGTGTTATTTATATATTATCATTTTATTATGTTATTATTGTTTATGTTGTTATGTGTTATTATTCTTTGTTATTGTTTATTATTTATGTGTTGTTATGTTATTTAAAATTATTATCTTTTATGTGTAATTAAAAATTATTATTATCTTTATTATTTATTTAATTTATTATCTTATTTAATTCATTGTGATTTATTTACTTTATTATCATTTATTTATTTAACTAATTGTTATTAATTTTAATTTAATTTTACTTTAATTTATAATTACTTAATATTTATTTATTTAAATTATTATTTTTAGTTTTCATTTAATTTATTTTATTATTTAATTTAATTTAATTAATTTAATTTATTTTATTTTATCTTGTTTAATTTAATTTTATATTTTATTTACATTATTATTTAATTTAATTTAATTTGATTTAGTTTAATTTAATTTTATTTAATTTATTTAATTTAATTTATTTTATTTTAATTTATTGTTTAGTTACATTATTGTTTGATTTAATTTAATTTAATTTGATTTACTTAACTTGTTTAATTTAATTTAAACTATTATTTATTTAATTGTTTTTTTTGTTTACTTAATTAATTATTATTTAATGTAATTTATTTATTTTAATTATTATTTAATTTATTTAATTTAATTACTATTTAATTCATTATTATTATTCTTAATTTACTTAATTATTTTTTAAATTTAATATATATATATATATATATATATATATATATATATATATATATATATATATATATATATATATATATATATATATATATATATATGTATTATTTATTTTATTATTCTTTATATTCTTATCTTTTAATATATATATATATATATATATATATATATATATATTATAAGTCATTTTTATTAATTATATGTATATTTAAGTTCATCATTTATATTATTTATTTAATTATAAAGCTTTTCATTTTCTCTCTCCTCAATTATCCTTTTCGTTATTTAAAGTTATGATTATTTATATTAAGTTATTATTTATTAAAAATTATTATTTACACATATATTTACATTTAGATTATTTTAAAGAGGAATGGTATTTTTATTTGCTTATTTTTATTATTATTTATCTATTTATAAAGCTTTTTTAATATTCTCTCTCTTACATTATCCTTTCATTTATTTTAAATTATTATCCTTTATTTAAAGCTATTAGAATTATTATTTATTTATATTATTTTTAAAAAGAATGACATTTTTATTTACTTATTTTTTATATTTACAATTATAATTTTATTATTATTATCCTTTTCTTATATTTTCATTATCTTTTAGGTTTATAATCATTTATTTTATTCTTATCACACTATTTTTTATACTTACATATTGTTATTATTAATTTACATATATATATATATATATTATTATTCTTTATTTAGTTATTTATGTTTTAGTAGTATTTATTAAAATTTAGTATAGATTATTTTTATTATGTCACTTATTTATATATAATTTATTTACATTACTTTAAACATTATTTATTTAGTGTATTATAATTTATTTACAATATATTTAACATTAATTTATATATTATTTAGTACATATAATATATTTACATTTATATTATTAATTTACATATGTATAATTTATGTAGTTATTTTATTTATATGTTATTTTATTATTATATGTTATAAAAAAATTTATTTCATTCCCTTCAATTTTTATTTTATTCCTATTTTTATTTTCTTTTCTCTTTATGTTTATTTTCCTTTCTTTTATTTTTTTCTTTCCTTTATGTTAGATTATTACTTTTAGATTTTAAATCTTATTTTTCAAGTTAGTAGAAATAGGTGGTAGATTTGTAAATATTTAAAACTAGCTATATAACTTTGTATAAAAAAAGAATTCCTAAGCCTATGCATGAATAAAACTTAAATAACATGAAGATAACCTACACATGAAGATATACATGGAGATAGCTTGCATGAAAAAGAAAATAAATCCCTACGGCTAAACATGGGAAAGCATACATGGTGTGAAGATTTGTAATAATTAACACATAATAAATTTTTTTTTTTAGAACCTATGTAGAGGAAGAAGAAATTTTTAAAGAAAATACATATATGTGCTAAACATAAACAAGATAATGACACATTTTTTTTCTTTTTTCTTTTTTTTTCTTTTAAATAAATTTTGAAACAAAAACAAAAGTAAAGGGAGGGGGGAGGAGATTACCTTAGCTTGGAGAAGCACTTGTTGGAGACCTTGAAGAGTCCCTTGTTGGAGATGAAGTGAGTGAGTGTGGCTAGCTTGGAAGGAGGATAAGAAAAGGAGAGGGAGGCTCACGGTTTTGGAGAGGAAGTGAGTGGGTGGGATGGTAAAGTGAAGTCTGTAAGGGAGTGTGTAAGTGAGATTATGGGGGGATTTATGGAGAGAGGCTCTAGTTTCGACAACATTTATTTCAGCAAAATCTTCATCCATATAATTTGTCAAATCTTCCTCATCATTTGATTCTTCTCTCCTTTCCTTAGACAACTGTTGAATATCTTCTCTTAACCTTTCCAATTTAACTTCAATTAAGTTCACCTTCTCTGTTGAATCCACATGGGGTGTTTGACAACTGACCCCCTCTGCAGCAGCTTCCAGAGTATTAATTCTCTTCTCGAGACTAGAATTATTCTTCTTATCATTGACTTTGGGCTTCTCCATAGGTATTGGTTTAATAGCCTTAGGTTGCCACACAATTTTCTTTAGCGTCTTACTAAAAGCACTAACACGTCTAGAAGTGGTGTGCTCCCTAGTCTGAGAACCAGATACTGTAGTAGACAACCCTTTATCATTTATCGGATTCTCCTTTCAGAACAGAACTTCTTGTGATCTAATCGGAGAAACTATCCTTGGTCCAAGACGTGATTTTACAGGTTGGCGTTCTATGACTTTTTGATGGGTGGTGAAGATATGATCTGTAGAAGTAACTATACGTTTCCCCAGACGTAACTTAGCAGAAACAAGGGGCTGTAATGTCTCTTTCTTTCGATCAAACTTATGATGTCGATGACTTGGTTTATCTCCCTTTAAGATTTCAGCTTGTATATGCAGCGGGATAGCACACCCAATTTTCTTCAGTATTTCAGCAACTGAACAACACCCTCTCTGAGCCAATCTTTCAAATACACGACTAATTTCAGAGAAAGGAACAGGCTTCCTTTTCCTCTCATTCTGACAACGAGATGATACCGGTAATGCAGCAGCAATTTTTGAAACGTCTTCTTCAGCGGGGGCAACAGACAAAGGATGAAACCTGCTACCTTTAAGAAGAGGTGAGGTTTCAAGGAGTCCAGTTTCCTCCTCTAAGACTTCCACAGGAACCCTAACCTTAGCGGCTTCCAATCTCTTGACTTTAGCTATTTTCCTATTTCTGTTTCTCCTTTGTATTCTAGTTAAAGACACAGACTTAGAACTAGACCCAATTTCAAAAATATACGGTAGCAAAGTGAAAGTCAGATTTTCTCCAATTACAGGTTCATCGGTCACCAGTATACTTTTCCCTTTTGCTAATGCTGAAGTAATAGCAGACGTAGCAACAACCAAATCTACAGGAGAAGCAGAAACATTCTTGGGACAGACCTCAATGGTTTTAGAAACAGATTTCACGAAGAATAACGGGATTATTTTCAACCAATACTCGCTTCGGAGGAGGAAATTCATCAACGGACCTCGAGGTTGAATTCTACAAACGAGCTCCACCGACTTATTTGTCTCGATTTCACTATCTACTGCTCGGAATATTTGCAAACTTGATCTCAGCGTCGTCAAAACCTTGACCAAACTTGATCATCCTCTTGTCAGGTAATTGATTCTTATCAACAACAATATCCTTTCCAGTAGCGAAGGAAAAGATCAATTTCGGGGAAGACATTTCTGGCATTGGAAATAAACATCAAGAGTAACTAGGTGCCTTTTTCAGGTCTTATCCGAACAAATTATAGAAAGTTTTAATTAGTTAAACTATTTAAAATTAATGCAAGGCAAGTACAAACAGTATAGGATCCAATCTGAGATTGAAGGACTCATACAAAAGATTAACTCCACATCGAACTCACTTCGATAAACCGCTCCTAACCTACCTCGCCTATTGGAGGTCCACCCCACTTTCAAGATTTCAAGATTATGGAACCTCTCTGTTTAAGGATGATTAGACAGTGGCTCCAGAATCAAAAGGAGTTGACAATACTCGCTCAAGGAAGAAATGAGCAAAGCACATCAACGGAAGAATGATAGTCTGACCCACTAGGGATATGGGCACACTATCGATGTATGAAGACAAATCCTAATGATCCAAAATAGAAAGAAGAATTACTCCCTAGCAGTATGTATGACCTCGACGTCCTATAGATATTATTTAAATCTACGAAAGTCCGGTCGAAGATCCTTCATTCGTCCTCTATCGTCTCGTCTCGAGAAAGGATAGAGATAGAAGAGAAAAGAGAAGAACATGCCTCGAACGGCCTATCCTAAGGGTATATGCAAGGGAATAATTAAAGTAGACATGTGTAATAAAAAGGGAACAACCATGCCCTGACTGGCCTACCCTAGGGGTATGTACAGGTATGCGAGAGAAGTAATAATTAAAATAGACATGTGTAAAAAAAGAAAATAGCCATGCCCTAAATGGCCTATCCTAGGGGTATGTGTGAGAGAAATAATAACTAAAAAGCATGAATACAGGTAAGTATGTACAATAATGAAAAGTAAAAGACTGCATTACAACATGTAATAAAGAAAGTAAATGAGCTGTACAGTAAAAAAAAATGTGTACTTGGCCAACTCCGTCGATACCTCAAAAGCAAGCTAATAACTACAAGTATCTGTATAATTAGGTCTAGTTATAAACATATGAAAAATCAAAGTGGGGGAATAAGAATTCTATTTGAGGATAGGCTCAGTCTATAGACTTCCTTCTCTATCACGATCCCACAGGCAACCTCAAATATTGAAGTATGTATCAATCTCAAATAAAGTCACCAGCAAATCACCCTAGAGTAGGCAAACCTAATCCCTACCACTTAATTAACGAGTGAACCAGTTTGTAGTATTTGAATTCTTATGAGTGTAATATCCGATGTGTAGTATCTGGTGTGTGATGTGCGATATGTAATGTGTAGTGTATAGTGCGTAGTGTATTATGTGATATTTAATATGTGATGTGTGTATGTGATATTTAATATGTGGTATGTGTATGTGATATTTGATTTGATGTGCTAAATGTGTTGTGTATATGTGTGTGATATTTGATTTGATGTGTTAGTATAGTATTTGATGTCGTGCGGGTGCAGTGTTTATTTGTTGTATGAGTGTGGTGTTTATTTGTCGTGCAGGTGTGGTATCTGTTGTCGTAGTATACGTTTCTGTACCAGTGTAATATTTGATGTCGTAGTATCTATTGTTGGTTCACAAACTTCTTAAGGGTAGGAATTAGAACTACCTAACTCATAAGATAAAATGAGAATCTAACATTGAGTATTGATTTTATTTTATTTCAACTATAAAAGCATGATTATTGAAGTTTGTGCATCATTGCCTGTACCCTGCATGTTCAACTTATCAAACCACTTTGATATTTCATATGTAATATAATCAAAAGAGATTTCAATTTTCACAAGTGAAGCCAAGCTAGATAACATTTCCAAATCCAATGTATAAAACAAATTTGAACCAACTAAAGTTTTCTTGAATATTCAAAATCTGAAAAGTTGAATTCCAGCAAATTGAAGCAAAAGACACATTCCACAAAAAAAATCCTACAGCTTCACAGTTTCGGCTCCCAGTGTAGAGAGCAAAATCCTTAACACCCACCAATGTTCAAACAAAGGTCAAAGTATATAGGAAATGATAATTTTCAATTTTCACAAGCCAAACCAAACTGACCAAAATCCATGAATTCAACATATAAATCAAATTCAAGCCAACTACAGCCTTTTCATATATGTTTGATTCTGAAGTTCGGCTCTATTAAACCAAAGCCAAAAGAAAATTTTTCAAAATCAAAACCAAATACTGCTGAGAAGAAGATTTACAAAAAAAAAATACCACTTAATTTTCATGTATTTATACATAACTTAGTAATTTTGATATAATATAAAAGATTTGGATAGCGTAGATGTAGAGAGGAAGACTTTGGGTGTTTGATATGTAAACCCAAATGTTGTTAGATGGTATAGATATAAACCAATCTGAATCATCTGTGATAAACCCCAAAATTGAACCCAAGTGCTGCTGGAGAAGGAAAATTTACAAAAGCCAGCCCAATTCCACACTATAGTAGCTCCACTACAGGGCTAAACCCGAGCCACCATATGACATCTAGCCGAGCCAACAACTTCAGCCCAACTACCAATTATAACAGACCAAGCATAAGGCCAAAATTATAAGCATTAAAAGAGCTAAAACCGAATCATAGTAAGGATGAAAACAAGCCCAGCTCCAAATTACAATAATATCAATTATAAAGCCAAAAATCAGGAGTATTAAAAGAGCTAAGAACCGAAGGATTGTAGGCCCAACCCGAGCCGCAGCTGGTGATTGAACTATGTCTCCATAGATTCAAACAATTAAGTAAACAAATATGAATGCCTTCTATATATACATAGATAGCAGGTATAAAGTAAATTCAATAGCTTTTCAGCTCAAGCCACCTTAGAATTTAGTTTAAGACATAAACTCTAAGTATTAAATATGCACATATTCATCAATTAAAGTAAAAAAAAGAAAAAATCCAAGCAGAAATTCAATAAATGAAAGAACCATGGGTTCTAATTTCAGCCAAATGAAGTTCATCCAACAATTAGAGATTTAAAGAAAAGAACTCCAAGGGTTATAGAAATTCAGCCTCAAGAAACAAAAACAAAAAAGCCCTCCTCAAATTTAAACGTGATTGTTGCCAGAGAAGGAAGGTTTACAAACACACCACTTAATTTCATATACTTTTATACACATATAAGAAAGAAAATTTTGATATTAGATCAAAAAAATGGCAGTTGAGTGGTATGTACTTAAATCTTCCTGAACTAAATCATTTCAAAGTTTCTTTATCAGACTTGGAAGTTTTTCAGATAGAACTTCACTCCTATGGCTTATCCAAACTGTCCAGCATTCAATCTCTCATTTAAATATATATGCCTTTCAACTCTTATGCACATATTTGTTCAATTATTTCATACAGGAAATGAGTATTTCGACTCAAGAAACTCCAAATGCTTTAAGTAGAACTGTTCAGCTTAGGAAGAACCGAACAAATTAAACTATGTATATATAAAATTTACTAAAAGCACAAGATCAAATAATCATGTAAATCCATCAGGTAACAAGTTAGGAATTCATCAATGATTCTTGATGATAAGAACAAAATACGAAGTGCATGAAATTCTTCACTGTAGGATCAAGAACATGGACCTAAATGAAAATTTCCATAAAGTAGTATTTGTGTTTGACCAGCAAATTTATAGAACAAGAAAGCTTATAGCTAAAACAAACGCTGAATAATAGGCAAGCCTTCATTTCTCAATATCATTGTGGTTTGTCAGCAAAGAATCGAAGCGAAACATAATGCAGTTCCTCTGGTAAGCAGTTGTATGTTAAAAAATAAAGGTATAAGATCAGAAAACTAGGTGTATTGATTCATAGATTTACCAATTCGAGCTTTACCATGCATGAAAAACTTTCAAGAAAAGGCAACCGAAATCCTTCTTGATTATATGTAAGAAAAAAAAAAGGAAGAAATCTTTACCTCCAAATACTTGCTAATTCAGGAATTTTAGAAAGGAAAGAAGAAATCCTGGAAACTCGAAAGAAAGCAATCTTCCAGAAAAAAATTTCGCACAAAAAAAAATCCTCCCCAAGTTCTCTGTCCTAAGTGGTATTTATAGCCAACAAGGGGTAGAGGTTCTTACCAACGGTGAAGACCGAGGGTGAGGAGAACACGCTACAAAGGCAAGAAAACCGACGGCGATTAACAAGAAGGAAGGTTACCATATGCACTTAGGCGGGAAAATCCGTTACAGAAAGGTTACCGGAAGGGGTGACCGGCGTGTCGGCATATTTTTAGGTTTGTGGTGTTGTATTTTTGAAAAGAGGTCGCCTACAGAAATTGTCGGCGAATTTTTAATTTAATTTAAATAAATAATTTGAAAAAGTAGTATTTGATTTTGAAAATAATTTTAAATTTGAAAATTTTAAGATATGAAATCAAACTGATCTCACATCCCGAATAGTTTATATAAACGAGCGCCGCACCACAAACCATGTATCTATCCCGAAGAATAGACACTACTTGCTTGATGATGGGGCTCGATTAAATAAACTAGAAAGGTTTGTGCCATCCGTTTGGTCTGCGAACCAATTTTATAAGTCAGATAAGTTCCCCTGCTTAATATAAATGAATTAAGCGGGGGTTTATATTACCTGGGTTCTTAAAGTTCCCTATAAGGGAAAGCCCCTATAGTTAATTACATCTTAAGTGACGGAAATCACCTAAGAAAACTCTCGATAATAATCGGTAGTTACGCTCTCAAGAATTTGAAAGTTTAAGTTTTCGAGGATTGAATTTTTGAATTTCAATAGGGAATGGATCAAATTTGGAACATTTTATTTTAGGAGTCCGAAAGGAAGAAGGGTAGGAGAAATCACGGATCCGAAGCGAACTTCGGTAATTTCCCGACTATCCTATTGTTTGGCTTGAATTTAGGAAGGTCCTAATGTTTATTTAGTATTTTGATCCCGCCAATTTTAATTAGTTAGGACTTATATTCGTATGATAAAATCATACAAATAGCCTCGAAGATGCGAGGGTTTATATCTTATCGGACGACTACCTCGGAAATCCTAAGACCGGTTAGGGCTTAATTTACATGATTTGATCATGCAAATGCTAACGAAGAGTTGAGGATTTATGTTGCCCTAAGCGAACTACCTCGAAGTCCTATGGCTTGGTTATTTAATTCTAAGAAAGTTTTGCCGATGTAGATTTCGCTTTTCTCGACGACGATGGCCGTGTCGCCCACCATGCTCCGAGCTCCTTGTTGTTGCGGAGGTTTAGTTTTAGAAATCATAAATCGGGGAGATGAGAGAAGTGTTCTGGTTTAAAGAAAGTCTTAATTTCCAAGTGTTTTTTATGTTTTAATTAAAACAAATCTTAAAGTTGATTAAACGGTACCGATTAAGATCCCACGGTTCCGTCATCCCGCACCGTTATTTTCATCGAATTCACTTAGTCCGGATGAATTTGCTAAACTCAACTAAATGAGTTCCGCACTTTCATTTAGACCGTGGGAAATCCCGTTAGCAACACGTGGGTTACATCATCCGAGGTATTCCCGATCATTCAATGAGACGTTTTAATTTAGTTGTAGTTGTAGTTTTGTTGTTCTGTTTGTGATTAAATTTTGGGTTGTCTTATATTTTGAAATGTTGTGGAGGTGAATTTTATCTTGTAGTGTCTTTTAATTTAGTTATGAGTTTCAGTTTTGGTTTCTGTCCTAAAGGTGTAGGTTTTCATGCAACTGTTGTTTATCATGCAAGAAAGGTAAAGTGCAACGCGATTAAATAAATTGTCGTAAGGTAAATCGCAATAAAATAAAAGCGTACCTGGAGGGTCTTCCCGTCATCCCAGTTGCACTTAAAACACGGTTAGAATATTTAAGCATTTAAAGTAAGTCCCTAGGTAAAGCTAAGGGAAAGGTTATAGTTTTCTACCGAGTTCCTAATCCTATGACTAGTCATCTCCTATGACGTTTAGGTCTTCAATTTTGGTTTTAAGGATGATTTTCTTCACCGAAGAACAACTAAGCTCGATTTGTTCTTAAGGACATTCCATCATATTGAGGAAGTGTTTAAGACGAATCTTAAACATCTTTTCGATATTTCGGAATTGTCCTAAGTCCAAATGAATTCTATTGTTCGAGTGAATTAATCATCGAAGGTGTTCGAGTTAAGTTTTATTTCTTGCTCGATAAATTAGGATGTTTGAATATCCTTATGAGTGAAGTGTCATCTCACTTGATACTCCAGTTTAGGAGTTATAATAGTAAAAGCTCCTAAGAGGCAAAATGATATTTAATGATTTGTGATTCAAATTTAAGTTCAAATTAATGATTTAAGTTTGGAATAGTGTTCAAGTTATTTTAGATTTATTTTTGAATTCTTCATGTCTTTATATTGAATTTAATTTAATTTAACTTAATTTAATTTAATGTGGTTTAATTTAAATTAATTTAACTTAAGTTAATTTAATGTAATATGATTTAGTTTAATTTAATTTAATTTAATTTAATTTAATTTAGTTTAATTTTAATTTAATTTAATTTAATTTAATTTAATTTAATTTAATTTAATTTAATTTAATATAATATAATATAATATAATTTAATTTAATTTAATTTAATTTAATATAATTTAATATAATATAATATAATTTAATTTAATTTAATTTAATTTAATTTAATTTAATTTAATTTAATTTAGTTTAATTTAATTCTTAATTTTTAATTTAATTTTTAATTTTAAAGGAATTTGTTTTAAATAATTTAACTTTAATTTAATTTAATGATTAAGCCTTTTAGCATTTTAAATCTTAAACTTGAATTATCATTTTAATTAGGAATTAAATATTATTGGGATGATTAATTTAGGGATCTTTAAATTAAAGAACAAATCTCTTCCTAATAATATCCCTATTTTAATAATTCCGATTTTATTATTCTTCCAAATTTAACTAATTATTTAATTAAGGTTTATTTCAATTATTTTAAATTATTTAGTAGGTTTCTACCCTTTAATTATCTAAATTTCAATCATCCAAATCAAGTTAAAATCAAATATTTGCCTATTAATTTCATTAAGCCTAAAGTCTTAATTAAAGGGTTAAGATTTTAATTACCATTTTGCCCTTCAAGCCTAATAATTTCATAACTCACTAAATTGAGCTCAAATGAACCTGAAATTTTTATGTTACTTCACTCATATGTCAATAAAGACACTAGAGGAGAAAATGTGATTTTTCTGTATTTAATTTATTTATATAATTATTTTTGGTGGAAAATAAGGATTTCCAAGGAAAATTTAATAATATGACCAAGGGAAAGTTTCAGTCCTTAAGAAAATTATGGGATATTCCTAATGACCAGAGGACCACTTGGACCAATTTTTGTGATTTTTTAAATTATATTTTATTTATTAGAATTATTTTAAGCTCTGGAGTATTAATTAATTTAAAAATAGAATATAAGTTGAAAAATGAATTTTATAATTTTTAAAATTCTCTCTGATATCAAGGATTCCAGAGAACCAAATTTTACTAATTTTCTGATTTTTCTTTGATTTATTATAATTATTTTAGTGAAAATGCTAGAAAATACATTTTTTAATTTTAAAATTACCCTAAGGCTTTAAAATTTAATATCTCATTAAATAGACCTAAGAAAAATATGGGGTTTGTTCCTAAGTGATTATATTTCAAAATATGACATTTTGGTGAATTTTATTATTTTTGTGATTTTTATTATTTTTTAATTATTAAAATATTAAAATAATACTAAAAAATTAACTTTTTTTAGAAAATTGAAATTTTAATTTTCTTAAATTCCCCTGATATCAGAGAGGCTCCAAAACCAATTTGGTGAATTTTTGAAAGGTATTTTGAAAGTTATGAATTTTTAAAGTTTAAAATGACTAAATGGCTTAATCGACCCATTTAGTAGGGCTAACCGAAGTCCAATGGACTTGAAATTTTTATGGTGGGTTCCTCTGATCCTAAAGGTCAGTGGAGAATTGATTTCAAGTCAATTTGATGTATGGTTAGCTCTAATTAATTAGGGGTCTATTTTGGATGTTTAAGCCAATTAGGGTTATCTTAAGTGAATTAACCCAAGTCCCATTTTTCCTAGGGTTCTCTGGTCATAAGGAACATCACCAAATTTTCCTAGAATTTATTTCACAACATGCTAATTTTTGGAATTAAAATACTCAAAATAGCAACATGCCTTTGAAAAATCAATAACTTTTCAGCAGGGTGGCCTCCGACCTTGGAAAATTCGGGGAATGTTCCCGAGTTCAGAGGCTTCAAAATCCCTATGGTCTCATGCCATGGTGAATTGTATGAATGCATGGGGAATTGAAAATGTGCGGGGAGTAAATAATTAATTAAAAATAAAATACTTGGACAAAATTAATTAATTTCTTTTCCACATTATTCTCCTCGTTCACCGAGCAAGAGGGTATTTTTATTTTATTTTTGTGATTTTTCTACACAAAGATATGGATTTTTAAAGTTACGGTATTTAAATAAATCAAAAAAATCCCTAATTTCCTACTTATCCACGCGGCGCCCTGTCATCCTCGGCATCTCCGAACGACCACGCGGCGCGCTCCCATTCGACGCCGCCATCTGACTCGGCTGCCCGGGGCCCCGCGGTTCACGCACCATTTCCGCTGGTCCGACGCAATCCAAGCCGTCCATCCGATACACGCGCGATCCGACGGTTCACGGTCATCGTCTACGGCCGGTGCGATCCCGTGACCGATCCACACTCTAACCCTAAGAACTCACTCGATTCTCGATGGATTTTTGTGTTCTTATGCTCTATGGATTCGTCTTGAAGAGACGAACACATCCATACGGTAAACATGCATTTAAATTGACTCAAATTAAAATGAGAATCTCTGGAATCTCGGGAAGAAGAGGGAGTCCATACCTTTGCTCAGAGAAGTGAAGCTTCGATCTGAGAGTTGTGTCACCTTCGATTGGGCCCAAGTAAGCTCCAGATGAAGTCCCTTGGCCTGGTGAATTTTCTAGCTATGAAAGTGACCACGGTCGATCCACAAAGCTTGGAGGCTGGAGCAACCGGGTGGCTTTGGAGATGGGGCTTTCGGTGGGAAACTTCTTCCATCGGTCCGGTGAAGGTGTAGGACCAATCAATTTGGGGATTGGCTCGACCGTGAGGAGATGTCCTGGTTTTGGGTGAAATTTCGGTTGAGAAATTGGATTACGTCGAGTGGGGATTAGGGCGAATTGACACTTGGGGATCAACTCGCTCTAAGTGTGGAGTAGGGTTTGGAACAATTTTGGCGAGTTTCGGCAAGGTTTATGCAACTCTCTTCCATGGCCGTGAGGGGGTCGGGTTTAAATAGAGGTGGTCGGAGACTCTCCGGGGGGTGTTGAGGGCTGGGATCGGCTGCTCTTGGCATGTGAAGAACGACCATGGTGGCCATTTGGAGTGAGGCGGCTCGGCGAGTGAGAATTCCAAGTTTGGGCTCACATGTGAGTTCTCGGCCCGGTGGTTTCCGGCGGTCGTGGTGGCTGGCCGGCCGAGGTCGAGTCACCCTCAAGCTCAGGTGGGCCGGGTCGGAGGCTTGTGCGATCGATTGGGCCTTGCCATGTGTAAAGGGGTGGCTTGGAATGGAATGGGGAAGAGGCCATTTTGGCTTCAATTTGGTCGACCCATTGGTTTGGGTTGGGTGCACCTTCCCATGGTCTGATTTTGGGCTGAGAGGATCAGTTGGGTCAGCCAAGAGAGGATGGTGTGGTCTCTATCCAAATAGTTTAAGTTAATTTTGGGTTATAGTGTTGCATTAAAGAGGTTAAAATGGCTTAAGGAAGGCTTAGGAAAGGACTCCCTCCACTTGCCATTAATGGCTTGGTGACAAGTCAAACCCCCATGGCTTCATGTGGCTTGTCTATGGCTTGCATGGCTTGCATTTGGCTTGAAAAAAGGTTGACTTGTTTCATGAAAAAGGGTTTTAGAAATATTTGACATTTAGGGGGTAATTTGGCATGAGGCTTAATTTGGAATTATTTGATGATGTGATTAGAACTTAGGGAATGGCTTTGATTAAGTGGATGGCAAATGGAAATGTCATGTGGGCTTTAGGGTAGATTTTGGGCTCATTGAAATGGTTTTAGATGGGCTTTTAAAATGGTTTAGGAAAGTGGGCTTTTGAATTTTAAAATGGATTTTGGGATGAAATTTTGGTAAAGACTTGGGCCAAATAATTGTTGAGTTTGGTTTAGGGATGTGTCATGAGTGATTTGAAACAAATTTGAGGTGATTTGGGTTTGAATTGGGTTGGATATGGGCCTTTTGGTAAAGAGGCTAAGGTGGGCCAAAATGGGCTACCATGGGCCAAAGTTGGGCTAGAGTTGAAATTGCTGTAAAATTAATGTTGGGAAATGTTTATGGGAGTGTTTCAAAGAGGTTTTGGCTTAGGTTAGGTTTTGATTTTGAGGTTTGGATCTATTTGGGCTAGGTTTAGGTTTAGGTCAAAATTGGGCTTTTTGATTTTGGGTTGAATTTGAGTGGGGTTTGGGTCTAAATTTTGGGCAAATCATGTTAGTGTTTTGTTTATGGGGATGTTAAGGAAGGTTTAGAAAAGATTTGGGGTTAATTGGAGTTGAATTGGGTGAGTTTGGGCTAAGTTTGGGTCATGGGTCCAAATTGGGCTTTAAGGCCAAAAGTGAAATTGGATCCAAATGTCAATCAAATTGGACTTGGATTTGGGTCTAGATTGGTGTTGGGGATGTTGAATTGAAGTTTAGAATTGAATTGGACCAGAATTTGGGTCAATTGGGTAGGTTTGGTTTGACATTGGGTTCACTTAGGGTTAAAATGGGTCAAATTGGGGGTTTTGACAAAAGTAGGGTAAATTGACAAAATTAACCCATGGTGTAGTTGAACAAAATGAAATTGGGAATATTTGGGATTTTTTGGAATTTTCTGGGAATTTTCTGAATTTTTGGATTTTTGGGCTAAGAGGGGTATTTTGGGTATTTGGAGGGTATTGGGAGGTATTTTTGGAATTTTTGGTATTTTTGGCTATGAATGATCAATTTGAGTGATGTGGGAATGTTTAGGATTGATTTTGAGGAATTTTGGGTAATTTAGGTGATTTTGGAGATTTTGGGTAGTTTCAAGGGCATTTGGTAGGTTAGGCGGGTGTAGGGTCCCGGGTCGAAAATTGAAAATTTGGAAAATTGAAGATTGGGTGAATATAAGTGGAATAAAATCATTTTGGTTGAGCCATGAAGCCACGTCAAGCCCATATGAGCCATGAAGGGACTCATTTGAGGCATTCACTATGTTGTTCCTAACCCTCTTAGCCGAGGGCTTAGGGGTTAAGGACCATCCATGTGAATCACTTACATGAGTCGGGAGGTCGAGTTAGGTATAGGTGTGGTTTTAGGAGGTGTATGGAAGTGTAGTGTATGAGTGTAGTGTGTGTGTAAGTCGGCCCCTTCACTAGACCGGAGCCACTGTGGGCGGTCTAAGGCCAAAGAGTCCTATAGGAACTCATCCTTTAAGCTTCCACACTCGATTTCAACCCTCTAGGTGATTAGGGGTCTACGGTCAAGTTTGTGGAGTTTGCGGGGAGTTAAGAAGTGGTTTGAAATTCTAGATGGTGGATCCCAATTCTAGTCCTCTAAGATAGTCAAAGGAAAAGCCTAAGGCTAGATCCTAAGTACTAAAGAGAAGAAGAGAAGACCTCATCAAAAATGAGGTCAACACGGCGATGAAGGCTCGGCAGCGAAGCAAGTGACCGGCAAAACCGGGAGGAAGAGTCGAGAACTAGGGCTTCGGCCTGGAAAGCTAGCGTGCGTGAGATAGGAGAAAGTGAACAGTGCCCATCAGTCGTGGACCGTGAGATTAGGCCGTGAAAATTAGTATATAAGTTTAATATATATTATTATATAAAAAAATATTTATTATTATTCTTATATTATTTAAATTCATCGACTTTGCACGTAAATCGAGTCAATTTGAAACCCTATCAAATTATATGTCCTTCCCAGCTAAAATCGACGTTCCGGACACATCGGCGTAGTCCGTTTCGTCATACGGGGCTGTCCGGACAAGTTCGCCGATGGTCACATCAATTTAAATCAAATTTGTGCAACGTGGCAAAAATTAATTTATTTTGACCTGTCCGGAGCCATCTATCGAGCAAATTAATGACCGGTCTTCGCCTAAGCGAGAACCATAGTTAAACATATTGCTCGTTGTAAAAAGTCAAACATCGCAAACAGTGGGGTCCACCTATGGCTTTCAAATCCTTATAAGAACTCGACAAGAGTTTCAAGATGTCGGCTTTTAATCGACTCAACTAGGTGTTGAGGATTTAGAGCAGTCCATACGAAACTTCGAGGAGCGAGGAGATGGCTTGAATTTCTAAATATGTTGGGTCCCAGTCTAGTCCTCTAAGAGAGTCCAAAATAGGAAAATCTTAAGGCTAGATCTTAGGCTCTAAGGAGAGGGGAAAGAAAGACCTAAAAAATGAGGTCAACAATGAGTGGTGATCTCCAGACCTCCCTCAGGGCAAATCCTAAGGTCTGACCACCTATAGGAGACTTCCCCTAGGATTCCTTATGCTTGCCTTTTTTCCTACCAAAAGGTGGAGGTTAGGCCTTAAGCATATGAAAACCCCTAGTGAAGCAAGAAGAGTTTTGAATTTCTATGGGGAGGGTTCCATAACTAGTCCTCTAAGAAAGTTACCAGGAGAGTCCTATGGCTAGACCCTAGGCTATATAAAGAGAGACTAGACCTCAACCAAAAGTGAGGTCAACAGGTCAATGATAGACCATTTTGACCATAGTTGACATTTTAGTCAGAGATTGGCTTACTGGGTCAATAATTGGTCATTAGGTCAAAAAATGACTATTTTGACCAAAATTAATTTTTCGGTCAAAAGTTGACCTATTGGGTCAATGGGTTGGTTAGTAGGTCAAGGATTGACCATTTTGACCTAAGTTGACTTTGTGGTCAAAAGTTGACCTATTGGGTCAGTATTTGGTCATTCAGTCATAAATTTATTATTTTGACCAAAATGGATTTTTTGGTCAAAAGTCAATCTATTGGGTCAGTGGGTTGGTCGTTGGGTCAAGGATTGACCATTTTGACCAAAGTTGACATTTTGTTCAAAAGTTGACCTATTGGCTCAATGGGTTTGTCATTGGGTCAAGGATTGACCATTATGACCAAATTTGGCTTTTTGGTCAGAGATTGACTTATTGGGTCAATAATTGGTCATTAGGTCAAAAATTGACTATTTTGACCCAAATTGACTTTTTGTTCAAAAGTTGACTTATTTTGTCAATGCGTTAGTCATTGGGTCAAGAATTGACCATTTTGGCCAATGTTGACTTTTTGGTCAAAAGTTGACTTATTGGGTTAATGAGTTGGTCATTGGGTCAAAAATTGACCATTTTGGCCAAACTTGACTTTTTGGTCAAAAGTTAGCCTATTTGGTCAATGGGTGTTCATTACGTCAAAATTTAACTATTTTGACCAAAATTTACTTTTTCATCAAAAGTTGACCTATTGGGTCAATGAGTTGGTCATTGCATCAAGGTTTGACCATTCTGACCAAAGTTGACTTTTTTTATCAAAGCTGACCTATTGAGTCAATGGGTTGGTCATTGGGTTAAGGATTGACCATTTTGACCAAAGTCGACTTTTTGGTGACATATTGGCATACTGAGTAAATAATTGGTCATTAGGTCCAAAATTAACTATTTTGACCAAAATTGACTTTTCGGTTAAAACTTGACCTATTGAGTCATTGGGTTGGTCATTGGGTCAAGGATTGACCATTTTGAGCAAAGTTGACTTTTTGGTCAAAAGTTGACCTATTGGGTCAATAGGTTGGTCATTGGGCCAAGGATTGACCTTTTTGACCAAAGTTTCCTTTTTTGTCAGAGATTGACTTATTTAGTCAAAAATTGGTCATTAGTTCAAAAATTGATTATTTTAAAAAAATTAAATTTTTGGACCAAAGTTGACCCATTGGGTTAACGGGGTGGACATTGGGTCAGAAATTGACCATTTTGACCAAAGCTGACTTTTTGGTCAAAAGTTGACCTATTTAGTCAACGAAATGGTATTTGGATCAAGAATTGACCATTTTGACCGAAGATGACTTTTTGGTCAAAATTTGATCTTTTGGGTAAATGGGTTGGTCATTGGGTCAAAAATTATCTATTTTAACAAGAACTGACTTTTTGGTCAATAGTTGACCTCTTGGGTCAATGGGTTGGTCATTAGGTCAAGGATTGACCATTTTGACCAAAGTTGACTTTTTGGTCAAATGTTGACCTATTGTCAATGGGTTGGTCATTGGGTCTAGAATTGACCATTTTGACCATAGTTGACTTTTTGGTTAGTGGTTGACATATTGGTTCAATAATAGGCCATTAGGTCAAAAATCGATTATTTTGACCAAAATTAAATTTTTGGTCAAAAGTTGACCCATTTTGTCAACGGGGTGGTCATTGGGTCAGAAATTGACCATTTTAACCAAAGTTGACTTTTTGGTCAAAAGTTGACCTATTTGGTCGGTAATTGGATCAAGAATTGACCATTTTGACCGAAGATGACTTTTTGGTCAAAAGTTGATCTATCGGGTAAATGGGTTGGTTATTTTGTCAAAAATTGACTATTTTGACCAAAATTTACTTTTTGGTCAAAAGTTAACCGATTGAGTAAATGTTTAGTCACTGGGTCAGAAATTGATCATTTTAACCATACTTGATTTTTGGGTCAATGGTTGACTTATTAGGTTAATGGGTGGTCATTATGTAAAAAATTGACAATTTTGACCAAAGTTGACTTTTTGGTCAGAGTTGACCTATTGGGTCAATGGATTGGTCATTGTTTCAAGGATTGACAATTTTGACCAAAATATAATTTTTAGATGAAATAGTCAATTTTTGGTCAAAAGTTAACCCATTGTGTCAACGGAGTGGTCATTGGGTCAGAAGTTGACTATTTTGATCAAAATTAACTTTTTGGTCAAAAGTTGACTTATTGGGTTAATGGGTTAGTCATTGGGTCAAGAATTGACCATTTTGACCAAAGTTATCTTTTTGGTCAAAAGTTGACCTATTTAGGTCAATGAGGCAGTCATTAGGTCAAAAATGAGAATTTTGACCAAAATTGACTTTTTGGTCAAAAGTTGACCTATTGGGTCAATGTGTTGGTCATTGGGTCAAGGATTAACCATTTTGGCCAAAGTTGACTTTTTAGTCAAAAGTTGACGAATTTGGTCAAAGGGTTGGTCATTGGATCAAGGATTGACCATTTTCACCAAAGTTGACTTTTAGGTCATTATGTCAGAAATTGACCGTTTTGACCAAATTTGACTTTTTGATCAAAAGTTGATCTTTTGGGTCAATGAGGTGGTCATTAGGTCAAAAATTGACACTTTTTACCAAAATTGACTTTTTGGTCAAAAGTTGTCCTTTTGGGTCAATGAGTTGGTCATTAGGCCAAGGATAGACCATTTTGATCAAAGTTGACTTTTTGGTCAAAAGTTCACCTATTGGGTCAATGGATTGGTCGTTGCGTCAAGGATTAACCATTTTGACCAAAGTTGACTTTTTGGTCAAAAGTTAACCTATTGGGTTAGTAATTGGTCATTAAGTCAAAATTATACTATTTTGACCAAAATTGACTCTTTGGTCAAAAGTCGAACTATTGGGTCAGTGGTTTGGTCATTGGGTCAAGGATTGACCATTTGACAAAAGTTGACATTTTGGTCAAAAGTTGATCGATTGGCTCAATGGGTTTATCATTGGGTCAAGGATTGATCAATTCGACCAAAGTTGACTTTTCGGTCAGGGATTGACGTATTGGGTCAATAGTTGGTTATTAGGTCAAAAATTGACCATTTTGACCCAAATTGACTTTTTGTTTAAAGTTGTCTTATTGCGTCAATGCATTGGTCATTGGGACAAGAATTGACCATTTTGACCAAAGTTGACTTTTTGGTCAAAAGTTGACTTATTGGGTCAATGGGTTGGTCATTGGGTCAAGGACTGACATTTTGACTAATGTTGACATTTTGGTCAGGGATTGACTTATTGGGTCAATTATTAGTCATTAGGTCAAAAATTGAGTATTTTGACCTAAATTTAATTTTTGGTCAAAAGGTTAACCATTGGGTCAACGGCGTGGTCATTGGGTCAGAATTTGACCATCTTGACCGAAGTTGACTTTTTGGTTAAAAGTTGACCTATTTGGTCACTGAGTTGGCAATTGGGTTAAGAATTGACCATTTTGAACGAAAATGACTTCTTAGTCAAAATTTGATATATTGGGACAATGGGTTAGTCAATGGGTAAAAAATTGTCCATTTTGACAACAATTGACCTTTTGGTCAAATGTTGACCTCTTGGGTCAATGGGTTGGTCATTAGGTCAAGGATTGACCATTTTGACCAAAGTTGACTTTTTGGTCAAAAGCTGACTTATTGGGTCAATGGGTTGGTCATTGGATCTAGGATTGACCATTTTAACCAAAGTTGACTTTTTGGTCAGTGGTTGACATATTGGGTCAATAATTGGTCATTAGGTCAAAAATTGATTATTTTTTACCAAAATTAAATTTTTTGTCAAAAGTTGACCCATTGGGTTAACGGGGGGTCATTGGGCTAGAAATTGACCATTTTGACCAAAGTTAACTTTTTGGTCAAAAATTGACCTATTTGATCAATGAGTTGGTAATTGGGTCAAGAATTGACCATTTTGACCGAAGAAGACTTTTTAGTTAAAATTTGATCTTTTGCGAAAATGGGTTGGTCATTAGGTCAAAAATTGACTATTTTGTCAACAATTGACTTTTTGGTCAAAAGTTGACCTGTTGGGTTAATGGGTTGGTCATTAGGTCAAGGATTAAGCATTTTGACCAAAGTTGACTTTTTGGTCAAAAGCTGACCTATTGGGTCAATGGGTTGGTCATTGGGTCAAGGATTGACCATTTTGACCAAAGTTGACTTTTCGGTCAGAGATTGGCTTACTGGGTCAATAATTGGTCATTAGGTCAAAAATTAACTATTTTGACCAAAATTGACTTTTTGGTCAAAACTTGACCTATTGAGTCAATGGGTTGGTCGTTGGGTCAAGGATTGACCATTCTGAGCAAAGTTGATCATAACTGGACTGGAACCATTCAAGGATTGACCATCTAATGGAACCATGTACGAACAACGAAGCCGAATACGAAGCTCTCATAACTGGACTGGAATTAACCATTCAGATGGGGATAACGGACGTCAACATCTACGGGGATTCTCAGTTGATCATTTAACAGGTCGTCGGACAGTACCAAATTCTAAAGCCATGACTCTAGCAATACTTTCAATATGCAATGAAATTGCTGGAGCAAATTCCAATGTAACGATCTACAAGATTCCTAGAAGAGAAAATGCTCTCGCATATGCGTTAGCCCGACTTGCAAAAGAATTTGCCTGCTTGCAGGATGAATCAGTTGAAGTGTCAATTCAGGGACGTTAGGTTCTCTCACAACTCGACATGGACACGATACACAAGTCAGAAAAAGAAGAGGAATCAATTATGGCGGTAACAGAGAAGACTGGCGTCAACCGCTTATAGACTACCTGCAAACAGGAAACCTACCAGACGATAAGTCATTAGCTCATCAGATCAAGAGAAGAACTATGTCTTACGCGTTAATAAACAATACATTATACATAAGGTCTTTCGATCTGATGTGGCTAAGGTGCTTGAGCGAGTCCGAGGCTCGTGAAATTGTTAAAGAAGTGCACTCGGGTCTTTGTGGCGCTCATCAGTCAGGTCCGAAAATGAAGATGAAGATTAATAGACTAGGGTACTACTGGCCCTTGATGATAACCGATTGCATGAAGGTTTCCAAAAGTTGTCACCAGTGCCAAGTGCACGGAGTAGTCCTACATCATCCTCCAAATGTGCTACATCCGACAATCGCGTCGTGGCTATTTGAATGTTGGGGCACAAATATTGTGGGCCTGATGGAACCGTCTTCTTTAAGAGGACATCGCTTCATTCTTGTAGCTACAGATTACTTTTCTAAGTGGGCAGAAGCAGTACCGCTCAGAGAAGTGAAGGCACACCATGTGCTACAGTTCTTCAAGAATCAAGTCGTTTACCGTTTCGGGGTACCGCGCAGGATTATCTCAGATAACGGGTCCACATTCAGAAGCACGAAAATCAATAATTTTGTCAGAAGCACGGGATTACTGGCGCTATTCGACGATCTACTACCTAAGAGCGAATGGCTTGGCCGAAGCTTTTAATAAAACTCTCGTCCAAATCCTAAAGAAAACTTTGGATGACAACAAGAGAAATTGGCATAAGAAGTGGTTAGAAGACTTATGGATCTACAGGACAACTTTCAGAACTCCTACTTAGTCTACACCCTACGCTCTAGTGTATGGCTCCGAGGTCATCTTACCCTTGGAGGTACAGCTTCCCTCACTCAGAATTGCTGTTGCAAACAAGATCACTACAGAAGAAAATACCAAATTACGACTAGAAGAATTGGAAAGCTTGGAAGGGAAACGACTTTCAGCGCAACAGAATTTGGAACTGTATCAAGCCAAGATGATCCAGGCCCACGATAAACTAGTCCGCCCGAGGACGTTTAAAGTCGGTGACTTGGTTTTAATTCTCAAGAGGCCTATTCTTGCACACCGCAAGATAGGAGGTAAATTTAAACCGACTTGGGAGGGGCCATTCGTGGTCGAGACAGTCTACTCTGGAGTTTCCTACCAATTGGTGAATGACCTATGCATCCAATTAATGGATGATATTTGAAGAAATATTACGCAACCTGATGTTTCGAAGGATGGACTTTAAAAGTGGAGTCTCATTCCTAGAAACACGGGTAGAGTAATCATTTGTGACTGGGTCCGAACCGAAAATAAAATGGATGATAAAAAAAATCATTAACAAAAATGTGTTAAAAGAAAACATGTGAAATCGTAATAATAAAATGTTGATCTTTCCTTTTAATTCAATTCATTCCCGATCTTTCCTCATCTCTTCCTACTTTCTTTAAAATTTAAAAGATATAAATAAGAATTTTTCATTAATAAATTCTTTTCTTATTGTTCTTATTCTTAGTACAGCCCCTGATCCTTTCCTTGTTTTTTCACAGGGAAATGTCGAACGGGCGGTTGGTTCTGAACTTTAAAAATGGCGTGAGTCTAGCACTTGATGAAAAGAGGGTGAGGGATGGAGCCGTGATTGAGATCAACTCCGATTTCACACTAGCCGGGCTACAATATGAAGAAACTAATTGGACTCCAATTGCTCGGGAAGAGCTCCGCAGCCATACAGTGATGAAATTGGGTGACCCAAGTAAGCCGTCTACTAGAAAGAAAAGAAAAGCAAACACCGCTCATACAACGGAAGAAGACAAGAAAATAAAGTCTGTGGTTGCTACAGCAGAGGGTAGGCTTGTCAGCGCCATGCCCACAGAAATTCAAGAAGTAAGGAGAGCTACTCTCACTCCTACTCAGCGAAGGAACAAGAATCGCCGCATACGCAAGATACTGACCAAGCTGGCAGCGGATAAAAAAAAGAGACAGTTGCTACCGTCAATGCAAATACTCTGAAGAAATCAGTTTGTCAGGAACTAGAAAAGAGAAATTCAATGCGAAGAATAGCAGAAAGGATGAAAGAAACTCTAAAAAGAGCAGAAATAGAATCAGCACCTCAACGCCAAGCTGATGTACCAATTCTGAATAGTCTTGTTGCGAAAGCAATCCTGGAGGATGTCTCGACAGAGTCTATCCCGGAGGAGCCAAGACATCCTGGAGAGCATACTGGAGTTGAACCATACATTCCCTAGTACGTCACCAGGCCTCGCCGATTGCAGATGATTCCGGAATAAGAGCTAGAGAAGATGCAGAATGTTGAAAAGAAAACTTTTGAATATTTTTAAATGATTCGATGCAGGAGGATCAACATCCTAGAAGGCCTCGAGCTGCATACGAATGAGTTTTCAGACTACGAGCAGCAGCAAATTGTGGACTGCGTCGCTGAGAGAAAAGACCTACTCAGAACCTCGAAAGTGGATGAGAGGAAAAGGAAGAGTTACGATTCAGTGTGGGTGTTGCTACAACTTCGCCGAGGATGGAAAGGGAAATCCACCAGGGATACTCCTTCGTAGTGAGGTGGATCCGATGTTAAGAATTATCCAGAGAATGGTAAAAAGGATGGTAACATGGAGGGTATTGCCTGCAGATTGCATACCCAATAGCTGCATCATTAACATATACAGGGAGGGCGACTGCATACCTCCACACATAGATCATCATGCTTCATCAGACCTTTCTACACAGTATCTTTCATCAACCAGTGTAACATCATGCTCGGATCTGAACTCCAGATAGCAGGCCCCGGTGAATTCCGAGGGCCAGTGGAGTTACCACTACTAGTAGGTTTCGTCCTGGTGTTAAAAGGAAACGGAGCCGATGTAGCAAAACATTACATCCCAGGAGTGCCTGTGGAGCAGATCTTCGTCGCTTTTAGGAGGATGGACGACAGAAAAATGCCGATCCACTTTCAGCCAAATCCAGAGTTAGAGAGTCTCCAGCCCTACAAGCTGTGAGTTACATGGGAGATAGCACACCTCTAATGTACATCCGTACGACATTCCTGCCAAGGGTGGCTTGGAAGATGATGTTATTTTCCATGTATCTTACTATTCAGACATGGATTTTGACAGATGCTTTTGGAAGAATCAATAAGAATCTTACACAATTCGTTTTGGATTTATGTGGATTGTATGAGATACTGAATTTTCAAGGAAGATATCATCATGTTTTGGATCAAACTATGTGATGTTTTTTCAACAAATTGAAATGGAAATGACTGTCATGTTTTGCCTTCACCTCTTTTGTGCAAATTGACTGGGAAATGCTATTAAGTTAAATGAACTTTGAACAAAGAACAGAAAGAAAAGAGAATATAAAAAAAATGAATGAGAATAAAAAGAAAACAAAAAAGAAAATAAAAAAAGAAAATGAAGACAAAAAAAGAGAGAGAAAGAAAATGAATAAGAGAACTCTTTTTAAGAATCTGAATGTCAAAACAAACTGCAAATAAACACGAACTCTAATTAAACAAAAAAAAATGAAATTGAATCACCAAAACAAACAAAATGAATCTAAATCTCGAATTGAATTCTTATCTGAATGCATCAATCTGAATCCTTCAATCTGAATCCTTCGATCTGAATCCTTCGATTATTCTTCAAATCAAAATCCATTTGAAACTCTTTTGTAATTCAAATATTTTCCTCGACTTATTGCTAGGTCGAGTCTTTTCAGCTTGGTACACTTACCAGCTCCTTTCAATTCTCTTTCTTCTGTGTCTTAGAGGATCAACTAGTTCTATTGACACGAAGCTACGAACTTTGTTCGATTTGGTTCTGATGGCATGGGACTGGGTCCCTCTTCATACAGATCAATTTTCGAGGCTGGAGCCTAACTTCCAGTTCTCTTCGAGGCTAGAGCCTAACTTCTAGCTCTCTTTCAAATTTCTGAGGCTGGAGCCTAACTTCCAGTTCTCTTCGAGGCTAGAGCCTAACTTCTAGCTCTCTTTCAAATCTTCGAGCCTAGACCCTAACTTCTAGTTCTCTTTCAAACTTTTGAGGCTGCAGCCTAACTTCCAGTTCTCTTCGAGGCTAGAGCCTAACTTCTAGTTCTCATTCAAACTTTTCAAGGCTGGAGCCTAACTTTCAGTTCTCTTCGAGGCTAGAGCCTAACTTCTAGTTCTCTTCGAGACTGGAGCCTAACTTCCAGTTCTCTTCGAGACTAGAGTCTAACTTCTAGTTCTCTTCCAAATTTCTGAGGCTCTAGCCTAACTTCCAGTTCTCTTCGAGGCTAGAGCCTAACTTCTAGTTCTCTTTCAAATCTTCGAGGCTAGAGCCTAACTTCTAGCTCTCTTTCAAATTTCCGAGGCTGGAGCCTAACTTCCATTTCTCTTCGAGACTAGAGCCTAACTTCTAGTTCTCTTTCAAATCTTCGAGGCTAGAGCCTAACTTCTAGCTCTCTTTCAAATTTCTGAGGCTAGAGCCTAAATTCTAGTTCTCTTTCAAACTTGCGAGGCTGGAGCCTAAATCTCCAATCTTCTTTACAATCCCGAAGTTGGAACCTAGGTTCCAATTCTCATTCCAAATTATGAATCTCAACGAGATCCACCTTGAAATTAATCTTAAATCGGACTTCAATCAGAATCGGAATTCTGATTAAATCAAAACTCAAACTCCAAAATTAAAAAACTTGAAATTGAAACTTGAAAAAAATGAATTTAAAATTAAATCTCCCCAGATCTCGTGATTTGGAATTCACCTTCTTTTTCCCCAGCGAGAGTTCAAGGATCTCCAGTCTTGGAGATATACTCGATACTTCCCAGCGGAAATTTTCTACGCTCTGTTCTAAGTGTGTCTCTTAGACGTCTGTGTTGGTTTTATTGATCTCTTCGGTCAACGCCGATACGCGCGTTGTGCTTGGGTAGCACACCACACCTATTGGGGGTCCATTTGTTGACCTCATTTTTGGTGAGGTCTTTTCTTCTCTCCTTAGTACTTAGGATCTAGCCATAGGTTTTCCCTTTGACTATCCTAGAGGACTAGAAAGGGACCCACCACTTAGAAATTTAAACCACTTCTTAACTCCCTTTAAACCCCACATGTTTGATTGTAAACCCCTAAACCACTTGGAGGGTTAAAATTAATATGTGGAGGTTTAACGAATGAGTTTCCTACAGGACACTATGGCCTTAGGACTACCCTGGATGGTCTAGTCTAGTGAGGGTTAACTTGAACACACACTACACTCTCACACACATTCCAACCCTAAAATCATTCTTACCCAATTTAATCCGCTGACTCATGTATGTAATTCATTTGGATGGACCTCAACCCCTAGGCCCCTGGCTAAGAGGGTTAGGAACAACATAGTGAATGTCTAAAATGAGTCCTCTCATGGCACTTGTGAGCTTAACATGGCTTCATGGCTCAACCAAAATGATTTTTTTTCACTCACACTTGATCAACCTTCATCTTTCCAAAATTTTAATTTTTGACCCCCGGGACCCTAAACCCACCAAGCCTACCAAATGCCTTTGAAATTGTCCAAAAATTGCAAAATTGCCTAAATTAACCAAAATTCCTCAAAATAAGTCCTAAACATTTTCCACCACTCAAGTTGATCATCCTTGGTCAAATATACCAAAATTTCCAAAATACCCCCTCCCCCCCAATAACCTCCAAATACCCAAAATACACTTTTAACCAAAAAATTCAAAAAATTCAGAAAATTCCCAAAAAATTCAAAAAAATCCCAAATATTCTCAATTTCATTTTGTTCAACTACACCATAAACAAATTTTGTCAATTTATCCCACTTATACGAAAACCCCCAATTTGACCTTTTTTTAACCTAAGAGAGCCCAATGTCAAACCAAACCACTCCAATTGACCTCAATTTTGATCGAATTCAATCCTAAGCTTCAATTTAAAATCCCCAATATCAATTTAGACCAAATCCAAGCCCAATTTCACCAACATGTGGATCCAATTTCAATTTGAATCTTAAAGCCCAAATTTGGCCCATGACCTAAACTTAGCCCAAACCAACCCAACTCAACTCCAATTAGCCTCAAATCCTTTATAAAAACTTCCTAATATCCCCACAAACAAAACACTAACATGATTTGTCCCAAATTTAAAACCAAACTCCACCCAAGCCTAACCCAAACCAAAAATCCCCAATTTGGCCTAAATCAATCATGAACCCAAATGAGCCCAAATCCCAAAAGCAAAGCCCAACCAAAGTTGAAAACTCTTTGTCACACACCCATAAACGTTTATCAACATTAATTTTACATCAAACCCAACATTAGCCTAACCTTAACCCAAGTTAGCCCAATATGACCCACTTTGGCCCCCATTACGAAAAAGACCCAAATTAAACCCAATTCAACTCAAAATCACCCCAAACTTGTTCCAAATTACTCATGGCACATTCTTAAACCAATTGCAACATTTATTTGACACAATCTCTCACCAAATTTTCATCCATCAATTTGTTTTAAAAAAATCTAAAAGCCCACCTTTTTTAAGACACTCTAAAACCCATCCAAAACGATTTCAAAGGCCCAAAACCTATTTCAAAACCCAAATGACATCTTCATTGGTCATCCATTTAATCAAAATCATTCCCTAAGTCCTAAGACAATCATAAAATAAATCCAAATCAAGCCTCATGCCAATTTTCCTTAAATTCATCAAAAATGCCAAAATCCCAAAAAGACCATTTACATGAAATTGAGCCAAGCCACTCCTAAACCATGAGCAAGCCTTGGAGCCATGAACAAGCCACATGAAAGCCATGGGAATCTTGGATTTGTCATTAACTCATTTATGTCAAGAGGAGGAGAGCCTTTAAGCACCCCTTAAAAGTCACTAACCCTGCACATGACTCCCCTTAACACAAAATTAATCCAAATGTTCTTGGATGGGGACCTCACCACCCTTTCCTAGCTGACTCACCTGACCTCCCTCAGCCCAAATCAGAACATGGAAAGGTGCACTCAACCCAACCTATGACTTGACCAAATTGAACCTAAAATGACCCCTTCACCTTACCACTTAAAGTTAAGTTCTTTACAAACCCCTACCCTGACTCCCCTGACCATGAGAGTGACCCACGCCTGGCCGGTTAGCTGCCTGAGTCGCCGGAAAACACCATGGCCGAGAGCACCCATTTGATTCAAAAATTTAAATTCTTCCTTGCTAAGTTGTCCTAAATCAATTGGACTCCATGGCTGTTCTTCCCTTGCTTAGAACAACTGATACCAAGCCCTCCTGCCAAGTCTATTTAAACACCACCACCTCTCGGCCAAAGAAGGTGTTGAACCAAAACCTTACCAAAAATCAGCCAAAATCATTCCAGGCCCTCTCCAAAATAGAGCACTTGATCCCCACTGAAATCAAGCCTTAATTTCCTCTCTGTGAGCTCAATTTCTGAGTTTAATTTCAAGCCTAAAACCAGGACACTTCTCTATACTGAGCCAATCCTCAAATTGATTGACTCTACACCTTCACCAGACCAAGAGAAAAAGTTCCCCAACAAAAGCCCCCTCTCTAGGCAAGCCTTTTCTTATATCGGCCAAGCTTTGAAATTAGGCTTGGTGGAAATCGGGTCTAGGCAATTCACCAGAGCCAGAGACTTCATCTGGAGCTTCCTTGGGTTCAATCGAAGGTGCTACAACTCTCTGATTGAAGCTTCACTTCTCAGAGCAAAGGTATGGATCTCTTCTTCCTCCCGAGCTTCTGTGAATTCTCCATTTTGTTTGGCTCAATTTCATAGCATGTTAGCCATATAGATGTGTGCTTCTTGTTGAGACGAATCCATAGAGATATGAACATGAACTTTGGTGGAGAAATGAGAGAGATCTTAGGGTTTTAGTGTGGACGGTTCTCGGGTTAGGAGGCCTGGGAAAGATGAACGGATGCCGTCCATTCACGCGTGTATCGAATGGATGGCCCAGATAGCATCGAACGAGGAGATGGAACGAGACTGCGGGCCGCGTGATATCCCAGTCAGATGGCGGCGTCAAATGGCAGAGCAACGCGTGTAGCTTCGGAGCTGCCGAGGATGATGAGGCGCCGCGTAGATAAGTATATAAATAGGGTATTTTTTATTTATTTAAATACCTGAAACTTCAAAAATTCATATCTTTGTGTAGAAAAATCACAAAAATAAAATAAAAATACGCTCTTGCTCAGTGAACAGAGAAGAACAATGTGGAAAAAGAATTAAGTTATTTTATTGAGTATTATATTTTTAACTAATTATTTACTGATTTCAGTATTTTAATTCTCCATGCATGTATACAATTCACCATGGCATGAGACCATACGGCTTTTGTAGCCTGTGTTCTTGGGAATATTCCCTGAATTTTCCAAGGCCATAGGCCATCTCTGTGGCAAGATATTGATTTTTCAAATTTAAGTGTCTGTTTTTTCCATTTTAATTCTAGTAATTAGCATGTTCTTTAAGAATAACCCTAATTGGCCTAAACACCCAAAACTGAGTTTTAACTATTTAGGATTAACCACACATCAAAATTACTTGAAAACAATTCTCCACTGTCATGTAGGATGCAGAGAACCTCACATAAAAATTTGAAGTCAATTGGAAATAATTTAACCCATTAAATGAATTATTTAAGTTGTATGACCACTTTTAAAATTAAAAAATTCAGAAAACTTAAAATACACTTAAAAAATTTACCAAAATGATTTTGTGGGCTCTATGATATCAGAGGAGTCTAGGAAAATTAAAATTGGAATTTTCTTAAAATTTTCATTTTTAACCATATTTTAAATATTTTAATGTTAAAAATAATAAAAATACAAAAATATTAAAAATCACAAAAATGTCACATTTTGACACCTAATCACTTATGAACAAACCAAATATTTTTCTAATGTCTATAGGTTAAGAAATTGAATTTTAAAGGCTTAGGACAATTTTTTAATATTAAAAAATGAATTTCCCGACATTTTCACTAAATTAATTCTAATAAATCAAAGAAAAATAAAAAAATATAAAATTTACTTCTCTTGACTCCATGAGGTTAAAGAGATTTATGAAAAATATGAAATTCATTTTTCAAGATTAATTTTATTTTATAATTAATTAATACCATAAAACTCAAAATAATTATAATAAACAAAATATAATTCAAAAAATCACCAAAATTGGTCTAGGTGGTCCTCTAGTCAGTAGGGACATCTCACAATTTTCCTAAGGATAGAAACCTCACCTTGGTCATGTTGTTGAATTTTCATTGAAAACCCTCATTTTCTCACAAAAATAAATATATAAATTAAATTAAATTTAGAAAAATGACATTTTCTTCTCCAGTGTCTTAATTGACATATGATTGAAGTGACGTAAAAATTTTAAATTCATTTGAGTTTAAATTGATGAGTTGTGAAATAAATAAGCCTAAAGGGGCATAAAGGTAATTAAAGGATTTTAACCCTAATTAATACTTTAGGTTTAATCAAAAGGGAGGTTAAAATATCTGATCTTAATTTCCTCTTGAGTGATTGAAACTTAGGGAGTAAAAAGGTAGAAACCCATTGATCACTTTGAAAATATCAAAATGGAACTTTAATTAATTAAATCATTTAAATTTTGGGAGGATAATTAAAATTTTGGATTATTAGGGTAGGAAGACATCAACCCTTTAATTTAAGATCCCTAAATAAATCACTTTGATAATATTTAACTCTTAATTAAACTAAAATGATAATTGAAATTAATGATTAAAAAGAGAATAACCCTTAATTAAATTAAAGTTTAAAACATTAAGGGATTTAATAACTTAATCAAATTGAATTGAGAACAGTAAAATTAATTTATCATTTGAAAATAAACCTAAAACAAATTTGAAACATTAAAAATCAATATCAAAAAAATTTATAACAAAAATGTATAAAAAAATTAAACTAACTAAAATCAACCTAAAATATTACAATCAATCCAAATAAAGTCATTAAAATTTAATAAAAATAAATAATTTAAACACCTCTTTCAACCTCAGCAAATTCAAAACATTAAAATTAATCTGAAATATTAAGATCATTTAATTTATAAAGATTTAATTGAATTAAAAAAACTTGAACACTATTCCAAAATTAAAATTATTAATTAAAATTTTATAACTAAACCAAATCATTTTAAAATTATCAATTCCAATTTTCTAATTAAGAATTGTTAAAATCTTCAACAAATTAATATGCCTCTAAAGGTTTTCATTATCAAAACTCTTAAACAAAGCATTAAGTGAAATGTCACTTCACTCATAGGATAATCAAACATCCTAGTTCACTGAGTAAGAAGCAAAACTTAACTAAATCTCTTGAATTATTAATTCACTTGTACAATGAAATTCATTTGGACTCAAAATAATCTCAAAAGTATTGAAAAGATGTTTAGGACTCGTCCTAAGCACTTTCTCAATACAATGGGATGTTTTAGAAGAACAACTGAACATAATTGTTCTTTGGTGAAGAAAATCATCCTTAACAAAACATAACAACCTAGACGTCATAGGCATTGACTAGCTATAGAATTAAGATTTTGGTAGATAACCAAAACCTTCCCTTAGCTTTACCTAGGTGTTTTCTTGCAATTATATAAATGCTTTAACCTGTGTTTTAAGTGCAGGAGAAAATAAATAGGAATGCTTACCATGTACGCTTTTTTTTCATTGCAATTTATTTACTTGCACTGTACTTTACTTCTTTTGCATGATAAAAAAGAATGTCACCCTGCATGAAAACTGAAACCTTTAGGATAGCCACAAAACTGAAACCCAAAACTAAATTAAAAGTCACAGCAAGATAAAATTCACCGCCACAAAATTTTAAAATATAAAACAACTCAAAATTTAATCACAAACAGAACAACAAAACTACAACTACAACTAAATTAAAACATCTCGTTGGATGATCGTAAATACCTCGGATGATGTAACCCATGTGTTGCTAACGGGATTTCCCACGGTCTAAATGAAAGTTTGGAACTCATTCAATTGAGTTTAGCAAATTCATCTGGACTAAGTGAATCCGATGAAAATAATAGTGCAGGGATGACGGAACCGTGGGATCTTAATCGGTTCTATTTAACCAACTTTAAGATTTTTTTAATAAAAAAATTAAAATCATTTGGAATTTAAGACTTTTCTAAACCAAAAAACTTCTCTCATCTCCTGATTTTCACTTTCTAAAACTAAACCTCTGCAACAATACGGAGCTTGGAGCATAGTGGCCAGCACGGCCATCATCGTCAGCAAAACTGGAATCTACATCAACAAAACCTTTTTTAGAATTAAATAACAAAGCCATAGGATTTCAAGGTAATTTTCTTAGTGCAGTATAAATCCTCAACTCTTCGTTAGGCATTTGCATAATCATGTTTTGTAAATTAAGCCCTAACCGGTCTTAGGACTCCCAGGTAGTTGTTTGGTATGACGTAAACCCTCATATCTTCGAGGCTATTTATATGATTATGTCATATAAATATAAGTCTTAATTAACTAAAATTGGCAGGATTACAACATTAAATAAACTCTCAAATTGAAGCCAAACAATAGGATAGTCGGGAAGTCACCGAAGTTCACTTCTAGTCCGTGACATCCTCTACTTCTCTTCCTTTGGATTCTTAAAATAAATTGTTCCAAATTTAAGCTATTCTCTATTGAAATTTCCAAAGTCCAATTGTTTGAAAACCTTAAACTTTGAAATTCTTGAGAGCAAAACCACTGATCAATATCGAGAGTTTTCTTGAGTGTCTTCGAACAATTTAAGATATAATTAACTATAGGGGCTTGCCCTTATAGGGAACCTTAAGAACCCAGGTAATATAAACCCTGTTTAATTCCTTTATATTAAACAGGGGAACTTGTTGGCTTATAAACTTGGTTCGCATACCAAACGGATGTCACAACTCTTCTAGTTTATTTAATTGAGCCCCATCATCAAGCAGTGTGTCTATTCTTCATGGTAGTTACATGGTTTGTGGTGTGGTGCTCATTTATAAAAACTATTTGGGACGTGAGATAGGTTTGATTTCATAGCTTAAAATATTGAAACTTAAATTTAGTTTCAAAATCAAATGCTTCTTTCTAAAACTATATATATATATATATTTAAATTTAAATTTAAAATTCACCGACAACTTCTATAGGCGACCCCCTTTTCAAAACAAAACCTATAAATATGCCGACAGACCGAAGTTGACTTTTTGGTCAAAAGTTGACCTATTGGGTGGGTTGGTCATTGGGTCAGAAATTGCCATTTTGACCAAATCAACTTTTTGGTCAAAAGTTGACGTATTGGGTCAATGGGTTGGTCATTGGGTCAGAAATTTACCATTTTGGCCAAAACTGACTTTTTGGCCAAAAGTTAACATATTGGGTCAATGGGTGGTCATTAGGTCAAAAGTTTACTATCTTGACCAAAATTTACTTTTTTGTCAAAGGTTAACCCTTTGGGGTTAATGAATTTTTTGTTAGGTCAAGGAATAACCATTTTGACCAAAGTTGTTTTTTTCTCAAAAGTTGTCCTATTGGGTCAATGGGTTGGTCGTTGGGTTAAGGATTAACCATTTTGACCAAAGTTGACTTTTTGGTCAGGGATTGATTTAATGGTTCAATAATTAGTCATTAATTAAAAAATGATAATTTTGACCAAAATTGACTTTTGGTCAAAAGTTGACCTATTAGGTCAATGGGTTAGTAATTGGGTCAAGGAAAGACCATTTTGACCAAAGTTGATTGTTTTGTCAAAAGTTGAAATATAGGGTCAATGGGTTGGTCATTGGGTCAAGGATTGACCATTATGACGAAAGTTGACTTTTTGGTCAGAGAATGACTAATTGGGTCAATAATTGTTCATTAGGTCAAAAATTGACTATTTTGACCAAAACTGACTTTTTGTTCAATAGTTGTCCTATTAGGTCAATGAGTTGCTCATTGGGTCAAGGATTAATCATTTTGACCAAAGTTGACTTTTTAATTAGAAATTAACCTATTGAATCATTGGGTTAAGGATTGACTATTATGACCAAAGTTGACTTTTTGGTCAGAGATCGACTTATTGGGTGAATAATTGGTCATTAGGTCAAAAATTGATTTTTTTTACCAAAAATGACTTTTTAGTCAAAGGTTGACTTACTGGGTTAATGGGTTTGTCATTGGGTAAAGGTATGCCCGTTTTGACCAAAGTTGACTGTTTTTTCAAAACTTGAACTCTTGGGTTAATTGGTTAGTCATTGGGTCAAGGATTAACCATAATATCATAAGTTGACTTTTTGGTCAGAGAATTACTTATTGGGTCAATAATTGGTCATTAAGTCGAAAAATGACTATTTTGACGAAAATTGACTCTTTGGTCAAACTTTGACCTATTTGGTCAATGGGTTGGTCATTAGGTGAAGAATTTACCACTTTGACCAAAGTTGAATTTTTACTAAGAAGTTAACCTATTGGGTCAAGGGGTTGTTCTTTGGGTCAAGCTTTGACTATTTTGACCACAGTTGACTTTTTGCCAGAGATTGACTTATTGGGTCAATAAATGGTCATTTGTTCAAAAATTGACTATTTTGACCCAAACTGACTTTTTGGTCAAAATTTGACTTATTGGGTCAATGGGTTGGTCATTGGGTAAAGGATTGACCATTTTGACAAAAGTTAACTTTTTTGTGAGAGTTGACTTATTAGTTAAATGGGTTGGTCATTGGGTCGAGAATGACCATTTTTACTAAAGTTGATTTTTTTGTCAAAAGTTGACCTATCGGATAAAAAATTGGTCATTATGTCAAAAATTGACTATTTTGATTAAAATTGACTTTTTGGTCAAAAGTCGATCGTTTGGGTCAGTAGGTTGCTCATTGGGTCAAGGATTTACGATTTTGACCAAACTTGACTTTTTGACCAAAATTGACTTTTGGTCAAAAGTTGACCTATGGGTCAATGCGATGGTCATTAGGTCAAAAATTGACTATTTTGACCAAAATTAACATTTTGGTCAAAATTCTATTTATTGGGTTAAAGGGTTGGTGATTGGATCAAGGATTTACCATTTTGACCAAAGTTGACTTTTTCGTCAAAAGTTGACCTATTGGGTCAAAGGGTTGGTCATTGGGTCACAAATTTGACCATTTTGACCAAACTTAACTTTTTTATCAAAAGTTGACCTATTGGGTCAATGGGTTGGTCATTAGGTCAAGGATTGACCATTTTGGCCAAAGTTGACTTTTTGGTCAAAAGTTGACCTGTAGGGTCAATGGGTTGGTCATTGGGACAGAAATTGACCATTATAACCAAAGTTGACTTTTTGGTCAAAAGTTGACCTATTATGTTAATGGGTGGTCATTCGGTCAAAAACTGACTATTTTTACCAAAATTAACTTTTGGTCAAAAGTTGACCTATTGGTTCAATGGGTTGGTTATTGGGTCAATGATTGACCATTTTTACTAAAGTTGACTTTTTGGTCAAAACTTGACGTATTAGGTCAATGGGCTGGTCTTTGGGTCAAGAATTGTACATTTTGACCAAAGTTGACTTTTTGGTCAAAGATTGACTTATTGAGTCAATAATTGGTCATTAAGTCAAAAATTGACTACTTTGACCAAAATTGAATTTTTGGTCAAAAGTAGACCTATTTAGTCAATGAGTTGGTAATTGGGTCAATGGATTGATCATTTGACCAAAATTGAGTTTTTGGTCAAATGTTGACATATTGGGTCAATAGGTTGTTATTAGGTCAAGGATTAACCATTTTGACCAAAGTTGACTTTTTGGTCAGAGATTAGCTTACTAGGTCAATAATTGGCCAGTAGGTCGAAAATTGACTCTTTTGACCAAAATTGATCCAATGATAAAGCAATTGACCCAATCTCTCACCAATAAGTTGACCTATTGGGCCAATGGGATGGTCATTGGGTCAAAAATTGACCATATTGACCAAAGTTGAATTTTTGGTCAAAAGTTGACCTATTGGGTCAATGGGTGGTCATTAAGTCAAAATTTGATTATTTTGACCAAAATTGACTATTAGGTCAAAAGTTGACCTATTGGGTCAATGAGGTTGTCATTGGGTCTAGGATTGACCATTTTGACCAAAGTTGACTTTTTGTTCAGAGATTGACTTATTGGGTCAATAATTGGTCATTAATTCAAAATTGACTATTTTGACCAAAATTGACTTTTTGGTCAAGAGTTGACCTATTAGGCCAATGGGTTTGGTCATTGGGTCAAGGATTGATCATTTTGATCAAAGTTCACTTTTTTGTCAAAAGTTGACATATTGGGTTAATGGGTTGGTCATTGGGTGAAGGATTGACCATTTTGACCGAAATTGACTTTTTAGTCAGAGATGGCTTACTGGGTCAATAATTGGTCATTAGGTCAAAAATTGTCTATTTTGACCAAAATAGATTTTTTTGGTCAAAAGTTTACCTATTGGGTCAATGGGTTGGTCATTGAGTCAAGGATTGACGATTTTGACCAAAGATAACTTTTTGGTCAAAAGTTGACTTAATGGGTCAATGGGTTGGTCATTAGCTCAAGGATTGACCATTTTGACCAAAGTTGACTTTTTAGTCAGCGATTGACTTTTTGGGTCAATAATTGGTCATTAGGTCAAAAATTGATTATTTTAACCAAAATTAAATTTTAGGTCAAATGTTAACCCTTAGGTCAGCAGGGTGGTCGTTGTGTCAGAAATTGACCATTTTGACCAAAGTTGACTTTTTGGTCAAAAGTTCACGTATGTAGTTAATGAGTTGCTAATTGGGTCAAGAATTGACCATTTTGACCGAATATGACATTTTGGTAAAAGTTCATCTATTAAGTCAATGGGTTGGTCATTAGGTTAAAAATTGACCATTTTGACCATAGTTGACTTTTTTGTCAAAAGTTGACCTATTGGGTCAGTGGGTGGTCATTAGGTCAAAAATTGACTATTTTGACCAAAATTGACTTTTTGGTCAAATGTTGACCTATTGGGTTAATTGGTTTGTCATTGGGTCAAGGATTGACCATTTTGACCAAAGTTGACTTTTTGGTCAGAGATTGATTTATTTGGTCAATAATTGGTCATTAATTCAAAAATTAACTATTTTGACCAAAATTGACTCTTTGCTCAAAAGTTGACCTATTAGGTCATTGGTTGGCCATTGGGTCAAGGATTTATCATTTTGATCAAAGTTGACTTTTGGTCAAAAGTTGACCTATTGGGTCAATGGGTTGGTCATTGGGTCAAGGAGTGGCCATTTTTACCAATGTTGACTTTTTGGTCAAAGATTAGCTTACTGGGTCAAAAAATTGATCATTAGGTCAAAAATTGTCTATTTTGACCAAAATTTCCTTTTTGGTCAAAGTTGACCTATTGGGTCAACGGGTTGATCATAGGGTCAAGGTTTAACCATTTTGACCAAAGTTTACTTTTTGGTCCAAAGTTGACGTACTAGGTCAATGGGTTAGTCATTGGATCAAGTATTGACCATTTTGACCAAAGTTAACTTTTCGGTCAGAGATTAACATTTTGGGTCAATAATTGGTCATTAGGTCAAAAATTGATTATTTTGACCAAAATTAAATTTTTTGTCAAAAGTTGACCCATTGGGTTGACGGGGTGGTTATTGGGTCAGAAATTGACCATTTTGACCAAAGTTGACTTTTTGGTCAAAAGTTGACATATTTGGTCAATGAGTTAATAATTGGGTAAAGAATTCATCATTTTGTCCGAAGATGTCTTTTTGGTCAAAAGTTGGTCTATTGCGTCAATGGGTTGATGATTGGGTCAAAAATTGACCATATTGTCCAATGTTGACTTTTTGGTCAAAAGTTAACCTATTGGGTCAATGGGTGGTCATTAGGTCAAAAATTGACTATTTTGACCAAAATTAACTTTTTCGTCAAAAGTTGACCTAATGGGTTAAAGTGTTTGTCATTGGGTCAATGATTGACCAATTTGACCAAAGTTGACATTTTGGTCAGAGATTGACTTATCAGGTCAATAAGTGGTCATTAATTCAAAAATTGACTCTTTTGACCAAAATTGACTTTTTGGCCAAAAGTTGACCTATTAGGACAATGAGTTGGTCATTGGGTCAATATTGATCATTTTGACTAAAGTTGACATTTTTGGTCAAAATTTGACCTATTGGGTCAATGGGGTGGTCATTGGGTCAAGGATTGACCATTTTGATCAAAGTTGACTATTTGGTCAGAGATTTGCTTACTGGGTCAATAATTGGTCATTAGGTCAAAAATTGATTATTTTGACCAAAATTGACTTTATGGTCAAAAGTTGACCTATTGGGTCAATGGGTTTGACATTGTGTTAAGGGTTGAGTATTTTGACAAAAGTTCGCATTTTGGTCTGAAATTGACTTATTGGGTCAATAAATGGTCATTACGTCAAAAATTGACTATTTTGACCAAAATTGAATTTTTGGTTAAAAGTCAATCCTTTGGGCGAACGAGGTGGCCATTGGGTCAGAAGTTAACCATTGTGACCAAAATTGACTTTTTGGTCAAAAGATAACCTATTTGGTCAATGAGTCGGTAATTGGGTCAAGAATTAACCATTTTAACCGAAGTTGATTTTTTAGTCAAAATTTAACCTAGTGGGTCAAAAGATAACCGAAGTTGATTTTTTAGTCAAAAGTTGACATATTGGGACAATGGGTTGGTTATTGGGTCGAAAATTGACCATTTTGACCAAAGTTGACTTTTTGGTCAAAATTTAACTTAGTGGGTCAATGGGTTTATCATTGGGTCAAGGATTGACCATTTTGACCAAAGTTAACTTTTTCGTCGGAGATTGACTTATTGGGTCAATAATTGGTCATTAATTCAAAAATTGACTATTTTGACCAAAATTGAGTTATTGGTAAAAAGTTGGACTATTAGGCCATTGGGTTGGTCATTGGGTCAAGGATTGATCATCTTGACCAAACTTTACTTTTTGGTTAAAAGTTATCCTATTGGGTCAATGGGTTCGTCATTGGGACAAGGATTGACCATTTTGACCAATGTTGACTTTTTTGGTCAGAGATTGGCTTACTAAGTCAATAATTGGTCATTTGGCCAAAAATTGACATTTTTGAACAAAATTGACTTTTTGGTCAAAAGTTGACCAATTGGGTCATTGAATTGGTCATTGGGTCAAGGATTAACCATTTTGACCAATGTTGACTTTTTGGTCAAAAGTTGACCTATTGGGTCTATGGATTGGTCATTGGGTCAAGGATTGACCATTTTGACCAAAGTTAACTTTTTGGTCAGAGATTGACATATTGGGTCATTAATTGGCCATTAATTCAAACATTGACTATTTTGACCAAAATTGACTCTTTGGTCAAAGTTGGCCTATTAGGCCAATGGGTTAGTCATTACGTCAAGAATTGATCATTTTGACCAAAGTTGTCTTTCTTGGTCAAAAGTTGACCTATTGATGGGTTGGTCATTAGGTCAAGGTTTGATCATTTTGACCAAAGTTGACTTTTTTGTCAGAGATTGGCTTACTGGGTCAATAATTGTTCATTAGGTCAAAAAAATTGACTTTTTGGTCAAAAAGTGGACCTATTGGGTCAATGGGTCGTCATTAAGTCAAAAATTGACTATTTTGTCCAAAATTAACTTTAATCAAAAGTTGAACTATTGGGTCAATGGGTTTTTCATTGGGTCAAGGATTGACCATTTTGACCAAAGTTGACTTTTTGATCAGCGATTGACTTATTGGGTCAATAATTGGTAATTAGGTCAAAATTGATTATTTTGACCACAATAAATTTTTTTTGTCAAAAGTTGATCCATTGGGTCAACGGGGTGGTCATTGGGTCATAAATTGACCATTTTGATCAAAGTTGACTTTCTCGCAAAAGTTGACAAATTTGGTCAATGAGTTGGTAATTGGGTCAAGAATTGACCAATTTGTCCGAAGATGTCTTTTTGGTCAAAAGTTGATCTATTGGGTTAATGGATTGGTCATTGGGTCAAAAATTGACCATTTTGACTAATTTTGACATTTTGGTCAAAGGTTGACCTGTTGGGACAATGGGTGGTTATTTGGTCAAAAATTGACTATTTTGACCAAAAATGACTTTTTGGTCAAAAGTTGACCTATTAGGTCAATGTGTTTGTCATTGGGTCAAGGATTGACTATTTTGACCAAAGTTGACTTTTTGGTCAAAAGTTGACTTAGTGGGTCAATGGGTTTGTCATTGGGTCAAGGATTGACCATTTTGACCAAAGTTGACTTTTTGGTCAGAGATTGACTTATTGGGTCAATAATTGGTCATTAATTCAAAAATTGACTATTTTGAGAAAAATTAAATTTTTGGTCAAAAGTTGATCTATTAGGCCATTAGGTTGGTCATTGGGTCAATGAATGATCATCTTGACAAACTTTAGTTTTTGGTCAAAAGTTGACATATTGGGTCAATGGGTTGGTCGTTGGGTGAAGGATTGACCATTTTAACTAAATTTGACATTTTGGTCAGAGAATGGCTTACTAGGTCAATAATTGGTCATTTGGTTGAAAATCAAATTTTTTGAACAAAACTGACATTTTGGTCAAAAGTTGACTTATTGGGTCACTAAGTTGGTCATTGGGTCAAGGATTGACCATTTTGACCAAAGTTAACTTTTTGGTCAAAAGTTGACCTATTGGGTCAATGGATTGGTCATTAGGTTAAGGATTGACCATTTTGACGAAAGTTAACTTTTTGGTCAGAGATTAACTTATTGGGTCAATAATTTGTCATTAGTTCAAAAAAATGACTATTTTGACCAAAATTGAATTTTTGGTCAAAAGTTAACCCATTAGGTCAACGGGATGGTCATTAGGTCAAGGATTGATCATTTTCACCAAAGTTGACTTTTCGGTTAAAAGTTGACCTTTTGGGTCAATGGGTTGGTCATTGGGTCAAGGATTGAACATTTTGACTAAAGTTAACTTTTTGGTCAGAAGTATGGGTTGGTCATTGGGTCAAATTGACCATTTTGACCAAAGTTTTCTTTTCGGTCAAAAGTTTACCTATTGGGTCAATGGGTGGTCATTAGGTCAAAAATTGAGTATTTTGACCAAAATTGACTTTTTGGTCAAATGCTGACCTATTGGGTCAATGGGTTTGCCATTGGGTTAAGGATTGACCATTTTGACCAAAGTTGACTTTTTGGTTAGAGATTGACTTATTGGGTCAATAATTGGTCATTAATTGAAAAATTAACTATTTTGACCAAAATTGATTTTTTGCTCAAAAGTTGATCTATTAGGTCAATGGGTTGGTCATTGGGTCAAGGATTAAGAATTTTTAACAATGTTGACTTTTAGGTCAAAGATTGGCTTACTTGGCCAATAATTGGTCATTAGGTCAAAGATTGACTATTTTGACAAAAAATGACTTTTTGGTCAAAAGTTGACCTATTGGGTCGATGGGTTGGTCATATGGTCAATGATTGATCATTTTTACCAAAGTTGACATTTTTAGTCAAAAGTTGACATATTGGGTCAATGGGTTGGTCATTGGGTCAAGGATTTACCATTTTGACCAAAGTTAACTTTTTGGTCAGAGGTTGGCTTACTGGGTTGATAATTGGTCATTAGGTCAAAAATTGACAATTTTTACCAACATTGACTTTTTGGTCAAAAGTTGACCTATTGTGTCAAAGGGTTTCAAATTGTGTCAAGGATTGACTATTTTGATAAATGTTGACTTTTTGACCTGAATTTAACTTATTGGGTCAATAATTGGTCATTAGGTAAAAAATTGATTATTTTGGCAAAAATTAAATTTTTAGTTAAAATTTAATCCATTGGGTGAACGATGTGTTCATTGGGTCAGAGATTGACCATTTTGACCAAAGTTGACTTTTTAGTCAAAAGTTGACCTATTTGGTCAATGAGTTGGTCATTTGGTCAAGAATTGACCATTTTGACTCAAGATGACTTTTTGGTCAAAAGTTGACATATTGAGACAATGGCTTGGTCATTGGGTCAAAAATTGACCATTTTGACCAAAGTTGACTTTTTGGTCAAAAGTAGACTTAGTAGGTCAATGGGTTTGCCATTGGGTCAAGGATTGACCATTTTGACCAAAGTTGACTTTTTTGTTAGAGATTGACTTACTGGGTCAATAATTGGGCATTAATTCAAAAATTGACTACTTTGACCAAAATTAACTTTTTGGTGAAAAGTTGACCTATTAGGTCATTGGGTTGGTCATTAGGTCAAGTGTTGATCATTTTGACCAAAGTTGTCTTTTTAGTCAACCGTTGACCTATTTAGGTCAATGAGGAGGTCATTAAGTCAAAAATTGTTCTATTAGTTCAATGGGTTGGTCATTGATAAAAAATTGACCATTTTGACCAAAGTTGACTTTTTTGTCGAAAGTTGACCTATTGGGTCAATGGATGGTCATTAGGTTTAAAGATAACTATTTTGACCAGAATTTGACTTTTTGGTTAAAGGTTGACCTATTGGGTCACTGGGTTTGTCATTGGGTCAAGGATTGACCATTTTGACCAAAGTTGACTTTTTGGTCAGGATTAACTTATTAGGTCAATATTTGTTCATTAATTCAAAAATAAACTATTTTGACCAAAATTAACTTTTTGGTCAAAAGTTGAACTATTAGGCCAATGGGTTGTTCATTGGGTCAATGATTCATCATTTTGACTAAAGTTGACTTTTTGGTCAAAAGTTGACCTATTGATGGGTTGGTCATTGGGTCAAGGTTTGACAATTTTGGCCAAAGTTGACTTTTTGGTCAGAGATTGGCTTACTGGGTCAACAATTGTTCATTAGGTCAAAAATTAACTATTTTGATCAAAATTAACTTTTTGGTCAAAATTTGACCTATTTGGTCAACGGGTCGTTTTTAAGTCAAAAATTGACTATTTTGACCAAAGTTAACTTTTTCGACAAAAGTTCTACTATTCGGTTAATGAGTTTGTCATTGGCTAAAGGATTGATCATTTTGACTAAAGTTAACTTTTTAGTCAGAGATTGACTTATTGGTTCAATAATTAGTCATTAGATCAAAAATTTATTATTTTGACCAAAATTAAATTTTTTGTCAAAAGTTGACCTATTGGGTCAACGGGGTGGTCATTGGGTCAAAAATTGACCATTTTGACCAAAGTTGACTTTTGGTCAATAGTTGACCTATTTGGTCAATGAGTTGGTAATTGGGGCAAGAATTGACCATTTTGTCCGAAGATGACTTTAGGTTAAAAGTTGATCTATTGGGTCAATGGGTTGGTCATTAGGTCAAAAATTGACCATTTTGACCAAAGTTGACTTTTTGGTCAAAAGTTGAACTATTGGGTCAATGGGTGGTCATTATGTTAAAAATTGATTATTTTGACCAAAATTGACTTTTTGGTCAAAAGTTGATATTTTGGGTCAATGGGTTTGTCATTGGGTCAAGGAATGACCATGTTGACCAAAGTTGACGTTTTCGTCAGAAATTGACTTATTAGGTCAATAATTGGTCATTAGGTCAAAAATTGACTATTTTGACCAAAATTATATTTTTGGTCAAAAGTTAACCCATCTAGTGAACGGTTTGGTCATTAAGCCTGAAATTGACCATTTTGAGAAAAGTTGACTTTTTGGTCAAAAGTTGTCTTACTTGGTCAATGAGTTTGTAATTGGGTCAAGAATTGACCATTTTGACCAAAGATGACTTTTTAGTCAAAGCTGACCTATTGGGTCAGTGGGTTGGTCATTGGGTCAAAAATTGACCATTTTGACCAAAGCTGACTTTTTGGTCAAAAGTTGACCTATTGGGTCACTAGGTGGTCATTATGTCAAAAATTGACTATTTTGACCAAAATTGAATTTTTGGTCAAAAGTTGACTAATTGGGTCAGTATTTGGTCAAAATTGACTTTTTGGTCAAAAGTCGATTTATTGGGTCAAGGATTGACCATTTTGAGCAAAGTTGACTTTTTAGTCAAAAGTTGACCTATTGGGTCAGTAGGTTGATGATTAGGTCAAGGATTGACTTTTTTTTTACCAAAGTTGACTTTTTGGTCAGAGATTGGCTTATTGGGTTAATAATTGGTCATTAAGTCAAAAATTTGTTAATTTAACCCTATTAGGTTAAAAGTTGACTAATTGCGTCAATGTGTTAGTCATTGGGTTAAGAATTGACCATTTTGATAAAAGTTAACTTTTTTGTCAAAAGTTGACCAATTGGGTCAATAGGTCATGGATTGACAATTTTGACCAAAGTTGACTTTTTGGTCAGGGATTGACTTAGTGAGTCAATAATTGGTCTTTAGGCCAAAAACTAAGAATTTTGACCAAAATTAAATTTTTGGTCAAAAGTTGGCTCATTAGGTCAACAGGGTGTTCATTGGGTCAAAAATTGACCATCTTGACTAAAGTTGACTTTTTGGTCAGAAGTTGACCTTTTTGGTCAATGAGTTGGTAATTGGGTAAAGAATTGACCATTTTGAATGAAGATGACTTTTTGGACAAAATTTGATCTTTTGGGACAATGGGATAGTCATTGGGTCAAAAATTGACCATTTTGACCAAAGTTGACTTTTTAGTCAAAAGTTGTTATGTTGGGTTAATGGGTGTTCATTATGTCAAAAATTGATTATTTTGACCAAAATTGACATTTTGGTCAAAAGTTGACCTATTGGTTCAATGGGTTTGTCATTAGGTCAAGGATTGACCATTTTGACCAAATTTGACTTTTTAGTTAGAGAATAATTTATTGGGTTAATAATTGGTCATTTGGTCAAAAATTGACTATTTTGACCAAAATTGAATTTTTGGTTAAAAGTTAACTCATTGGGTCAACGGGGAGGTGATTGGGTTAGAAATTGACCATTTTGTCCAAAGTTGACTTTTTGGTCAAAATTTGACCACTTTGGTCAATGAGTTGGTAATTGGGTCAAGAATTGACCATTTTGACCAAAGGTGATTTTTTTGGTCAAAAGTTGACTTATTGGGTCAAGGGTTGGTCATGGGTAAAAAATTGACCATTTTGATGAAAGTTGACTTTTTGGTCAAAAGTTGACATTTTTGGTCAAAAGTTGACATTTTTGGTCAAAAGTTGACATCTTCGGTCAATTGGTGGTCATTAGGTCAAAAATTAACTATTTTGAGACATTTTGGTCAAAAATTGACCTATTGGGTTAATGGGTTTGTCATTAGGTCAAGGATTGACCATTTTGACCAAAGTTGACTTTTGGTCTGAGATTGACTTATTGGGTCAATAATTAGTCATTAATTCAAAATTTGACTATTTTGACCTAAATTGACTTTTTCGTCAAAAGTTGACATATTAGGCCAATGAGTTTGTCATTGGGTCAAGACTTGATTATTTTGACCAAAGTTAATATTTTGGTCAAAAGTTGACCTTTTTGGGTCAATGGGTTGGTCATTGGTTTAAAGATGACCATTTTGACCAAAGTTGACTTTTTGGTCAAAGATTAACATTAGGTCAAAAATTGACAATTTTGAGCAAAATTGACTTTTTGGTAAAAAGTTTACCTATTGGGTCAATGAGTTAGTCATTGGGTGAAGGATTGACCATTTTGACCAAAGTTTTCTTTTTGGTCAAAAATTGACCTATTTAGGTCAATGAGGCGGTCATTAGGTCAAAAATTGATAATTTTGAGCAAAATTGACATTTCGGTCAAAAGTTGACCTATTGGGTCAATGTGTTGGTCATTGGGTCAAGGATAAACCATTTTGGCCAAAGTTGACTTTTTAGTCAAAAGTTGACAAATTGGGTCATAGGGTTGGTCATTGGATCAATGATTGACCATTTTCCCCAAAGTTGACATTTAGGTCGTTGTGTCAGAAATTGATCGTTTTGACCAAATTTGACTTCTTGGTCAAATGTTGTTTTTTTTTGTCAATGACGTGGTGATTAGGTAAAAAATTAACAATTTTGACCAAAATTGAATTTTTGGTCAAAAGTTGTCCTTGTGGGTCAATGAGTTGGTCATTGGGTCAAGGATTGTCCATTTTGACAAAAGTTGACTTTTTGGTCAAAAGTTGACCTATTGGGTCAAGGATTGAACATTTTGACAAAACTTGACTTTTTTGTCAAAAGTTGACCTATTGGGTTAATGGGTTGATCACTGGGTCAAGGATTGACCATTTTTACCAAAGTTAACTTTTTGATCAAAAATTGACCTATTGGGTCAATAATTAGTCATTATGTCAAAAATTTGCTATTTTGACCAAAATTGGCTTTTTGGTCAAAATTCGATCTATTGGGTCAGTGGGTTATTCATTGGGTCAAGGATTGACCATTTTCACCAAAGTTGACATTTTGGTCAAAAGTTGACCTATTGGGTCAATGGGTTTGTCTTTGGGTCAAGGATTGACCATTATGACCAAAGTTGACTTTTTGGTCAGAGATTGACTTATTGGGTCAATAATTGGTCATTAGGTCAAAAATTAACTATTTTAACCCAAATTAACTTTTTGTTCAAAGGTTTATTTATTGGGTTAATGCATTGGTCATTGAGTCAAGAAATGACCATTTTGACCAAAGTTGGCTTTTTGGTCAAAAGTTGACCTAGCGAGTCAATGGGCTGGTCATTGGGTCAAAAATTGACCTTTTTGACCGAAGTTAACTTTCTGGTCAAAAGTTGACTTTTTTGGTCAATGGGTGGTCATTAGGATAAAATTTGACTATTTTGACCAAAATTACCTTTTTGGTCAAAAGTTGACCTATTGGGTCAGGGTTGACCATTTTGACCAAAGTTGACTTTTGTGTGAAATGTTGACCTGTTGGGTCAGTGGGTTGGTCATTGGGTCAGAAATTAACCATTTTGACCAAAGTTGACTTTTTCGTCAAAAGTTGACCTATTCGTTCAATGGGTTTGTCATTGGGTCAAAGATCAACAATTTTCACCAAAGTTGATTTTTTAGTCAGAGATTGGCTTACCGGGTCAATAATTGGTCATTAGGTAAAAAATTGACTATTTTGACAACAATTAACTTTTTGGTCAAAAGTTGACCTCTTGGGTCAATGGGTTTGTCATTAGGTCAAGGATTGGCCATTTTGACCAAAGTTGACTTTTTGTTCAAAAGTTGACCATTTGGTTCAATGGGTTTGTCATTGGGTCAAAGATCAACCATTTTGACCAATGTTGATTTTTTTGTCAGAGATTGGCATACCATCTATAATTAGTCATTATGTCAAAAATTGACTATTTTGACAACAATTAACTTTTTGGTCAAAAGTTTATCTCTCGGGTGAATGGGTTGGTCATTAGGTCAAGTATTGACCATTTTGACCAAAGTTGACTTTTTGGTCAAAAGTTGACCTATTGGGTCAATGGGTTGGTCATTAGGTCTAAGATTGACCATTTTGACCAAAGATGACTTTTTGATCAGTGGTTGACTTATTGGGTCAATAATTGATCATTAGGTCAAAAATTGATTATTTTGACCAAAATTAAGTTTTTGGTCAAAAGTTGACCCATTGGGTCAACGAGGTAGTCATTGGGTCATAAATTGACCATTTTAACCAAAGTTCACTTTATGGTGAAAAATTGACCTATTTGGTCAATGAGTTGGTAATTGGGTCAAGAATTGCCCATTTTGACCGACGATGAGTTTTTGGTCAAAAGTGGATCTTTTGGGTCATTGCATTGGTCATTGGGTCAAAAATTGACTATTTTGTCAACAATTGTCTTTTTGGTCAAAAGTTGACCTCTTGGGTCAATGGGTTGGTCATTAGGTCAAAGATTGACAATTTTGACTAAAGTTGACTTTTTGGTCAAAAGTTGACCTATTGAATTAATGGGTTAGACATTGGGTCTAGGATTGACCATTTTGACCAAAGTTGACTTTTTGGTCAGTGGTTAACTTATTGGGTCAATAATTGGTCATTAAATCAAAAATTGACTATTTTGACCAAAATTGACTTTTTGGTCAAAAGTTGACCTATTAGGCCAATTGGTTAGTCATTGGGTCAAAAATTAATCATTTTGACCAATGTTGACCTTTTGGTCAAAAGTTGACCTATTAGGTCAATGGGTTGGTCATTGGGTCATGGATAGACCATTTTGAACAATGTTGACTTTTTGGTCAGAGATTGGCTTACTGGGTCAATAATTGGTCATTAGGTCAAAAATTGACTATTTTGACCAAAATTGATTTTTTGGTCAAAAGTTGACCTCTTAGGTCATTGGGTCAAGGATTTACCATTTTGATCAAAGTTGACTTTTTGGTCAAAAGTTGACCTACTGGGTCAGTATTTGGTCATTAAGTCAAAAATTTACTATTTTGATCAAAATTGACTTTTTGGTCAAAAGTCGATCTATTGAGTCAGTGGGTTGGTCAAGGATTGACCATTTTGACCAATGTTGACATTTTCGTCAAAAGTTGACCCATTGGGTTAATGGGTTTGTCATGGGTCAAGGATTGATCATTATGACCAAAGATGACTTTTTGGTCAGAGATTGACTTATTGGGTCAATAATTGGTCATTAGGTCAAAAATTGACTATTTTGACCCAAATTGACTTTTTGTTCAAAAGTTGACTTATTGCGTCAATGCGTTGGTCATTGGGTCAAGAATTGACCAATTTGGTCAAAATTTCACTTTTTGGGGCAATGAGTTGGTCATTGGGTCAAAAATTGATCATTTTGACCAAAGTTGACTTTTTGGTCAAAAGTTTACCTATTTGGTCAATGGGTGGTCATTAGGTCAAAATTTGACTGTTTTGACCAATTGACTTTTTTCTGTCAAAAGTTGACCTATTAGGTCAAGGAGTTGGTCTTTAGGTCAAGGTTTGACCATTTTGACCAAAGTTGAATTTTTTGTCAAAAGTTGACCTATTAAGTCAATGGGTTGGTCATTGGGTCAGAAATTGACCATTTTGACCAAAGTTAACGTTTTGGTCAAAAGTTGACCTATTGGTTCATTGGGTTTGTTATTGGGTCAAAGATCAATCATTTTGACCAAAGTTGACTTTTTTGTCGGAGATTGGCTTACTAGGTCAATAATTGGTTATTAGGTCAAAAATTGACTATTTTGTCAACAATTGACTTTTTGGTCAAAAGTTGACCTCTAGGTTCAATGGATTGGTCATTAGGTCAAAGATTGACCATTTTTACCAAAGTTGACTTTTTGGTCAAAAGTCGACCTATTGGGTCAATGTGTTGGTCATTGGGTCAAGGATTGACCATTTTGACCAACGTTGAGTTTTTGGTCAGAGATTGGCTTACTGGGTCAATAGTTGGTCAGTAGGTCAAAATTAACTATTTTGACCAAAATTTACTTTTTGGTCAAAACTTGACCGATTGAGTCAATGGGTTGGCCATTGGGTCAAGGATTGAATATTTTAAGCAAAGTTGACTTTTAGGTCAAAAGCTGACCTATTGGGTCAATGGGTTGGTCATTGGGTCAAGGATTGACCATTTTGACCAAAGTTGACTTTTTGGTCAGAGATTGACTTATTGGGTCAATAATTGGTCATTAGGTTAAAAATTGATTATTTTGAAAAAAAATTAAAATTTTGGTCTAAAGTTGACCCATTGGGTCAACAGGGTGGGCATTGGGTCAGAAATTGACCATTTTGACCGAAGATGACTTTTTGGTTAAAATTTGATATTTTGGGTAAATAGGTTGGTCATTAGGTCAAAAATAGACCATTTTTACAGCAATTGACTTTTTGATCAAACCTCTTGTGTCAATGGTTTGTTCATTATGTCAAGGATTGACCATTTTGACCAAAGTTGACTTTTTAATTAAAAGTTGACCTATTGGGTCAATGGGTTGGTCATTGGGTCTAGGATTGACCATTTTGACCAAAATTGACTTGTTTGTCAGTGGTTGACATATTGGGTAAATAATTGGTCATTAGGTCAAAAATTGATTATTGTGACCAAAATTAAATTTTTGGTCAAAAGTTTACCCATTGGGTCAACGGGGCGGTCATTGGGTCTGAGATTGACAATTTTGACCAAAGTTGACTTTTGGTCAAAAGTTGACCTTTTGGTCAATGAGTTGGTCATTGGGTTAAGGATTGACCATTTTGACCAAAGTTGTCTTTTTGGTCAAAATTTGACCTATTTAGGTCAATGAGGTAGTCATTTGGTCAAAAACTAACCATTTTGACCAAAATTGACTTTTTGGTCAAAAGTTAACCTATTGGTTTAATGGTTGGTCACTGGGTTAGAAATTGACCATTTTATCCAAACTTGACTTTTTGGTCAAAGGTCGACTTAATGGTTTAATGGGGTAGTCATAATGTCAAAAATTGACAATTTTGACCAAAGATGGCTTTTCGGTCAGAGATTGACCTATTGGGTCTATGGGTTGCTCATTGCGTCAAAAATTGACAATTTTGACCAAAATAAATTTTTTCGTCAAAATAGTCAATTTTTGGTCAAAAGTTAACTCATTGGATCAACGGAGTGGTCATTAGGTCAGAAATTGACTATTTTGATCAAAATTGACTTTATGGTCAAAAGTTGACCTATTGGGTCAATGGGTTGGTCATTGGGTCAATGATTGACCATTTTGACCAAAGTTGTCTTTTTGTTCAAAAGTTGACCTATTTAGGTCAATGAGTGGGTCATTAGGTCAAAAATGACAATTTTGAGCAAAATTGACTTTTTGGTCAAAAGGTTACCTATTGGGTCAATGTGTTGGTCATTGGGTCAAGGATTAACCATTTTGACTAAAGTTGACATTTTGGTCAGAAATTGAACTATTGGGTCAATAATTGGTCATTAAGTCAAAAATTTACAATTTAAGCCAAAATTAACTTTTTGGTCAAAAGTCGATCTATTGCGTCAGTGGGTTGATCATTGGGTCAAGGATTGACCATTTTCACCAAAGTTGACATTTTGGTCAAAAGTTGACCAATTGGGTCAATGGGTTTTTCATTGGGTCAAGGATTGACCATTATGACCAAAGTTGACTTTTTGGTCAGAGATTGACTTATTGGGTGAATAATTGGTCATTAGGTAAAAAATTAATTATTTTGACCCAAATTAACTTTTTGTTCAAAAGTTGACTTATTGGGTCAATGCATTGGTCATTGGGTCAAGAATTAACCATTTTGATCAAAGTTGACTTTTGGGCAAAAGTTGACCTATTGGGTCAATGGGCTGGTCATTGGGTCAAAAATTGACCATTTTGACCAAAGTTGACTTTTTTGACAAAAGTTGACCTTTTTTGGTCAATGGGTGGTCATTAGGTCAAAGTTTGACTATTTTGACAAAAATTTACTTTTTGGTCAAAAGTTGACCTATTGGGTCAATGGGTTGGTCATTGGGTCAACGCTTGACATTTTTGAGCAAAGTTGACTTTTTGGTCAAAACGTGACCTATTGGTTCATTGGGTTGGTCATTGGGTCAAGGATCGACCATTTTGACCGAAGTTGACTTTTTGGTCAGAGATTGACTTATGGGTCAATAATTGGCCATTAGGTCAAAAATTGATTATTTTGAAAAAAATTTAAAATTTTGGTCAAAAGTTGACCCATGGGTCAATAGGGTGGACATTTGGTCAGAAATTGACAATTTTGACGAAAGTTGACTTTTTGGTCAAAAGTTGACCTATTGGTCAATGAGAAGGTAATTGGGTCAAGAATTTACCATTTTAGCTGAAGATGACTTTTTGGTTAAAATTTGATCTTTTGCGTAAATGGGTTGGTGATTGGGTCAAAAATAGACCATTTTTACAACAATTGACTTTTAGATCAAAAGTTGACCTCTTGGGTCAATGGGTTGGTCATTAGGTCAAGGATTGACCATTTTGAGCAAAGTTGACTTTTTTGTCAAAAGATGACCTATTGGGTCAATGCTTTGGTAATTGGTTCTAGGATTGACCATTTTGACCAAAATTGACTTTTTGGTCAGTGGTTGGCATATTGGTTCAATAATTGGTCATTAGGTCAAAAATTGATTGTTTTGACCAAAATTAAATTTTTGGTCAAAAGTTGAGCCATTGGGTCAACTAAGTGGTCATTGGGTCAGAAATTGATCAATTTGACCAAAGTGGACTTTTTGGTCAAAAGTTGACCTATTTAGTTAATTAGTTGGTTATTGGGTCAAGAATTGACCATTTTGACTGAAGATGACTTTTTGATCAAAAGTTGATCTATTAGGTCAATGGGTTAGTCATTTGGTCAAAAATTAACCATTTTGACCAAAATTGACTTTTAGGTCAAAAGTTAACCTATTGGGTTAATGGGTTGGTTACTGGGTCAGAAATTGACCATTTTATCCAAACTTGACTTTTTAGTCAAAGGTTGACTTAATGGGTTAATGGTGTGGTCATTAGGTCAAAACTTGACAATTTTGACCAAAGTTGACTTTTTGGTTAGAGATTGACCTATTGGGTCAATGGGTTGCTCATTGGGTCAAGGATTGACAATTTTGACCAAAATAAAATTTTTGGTCAAAATAGTCAATTTTGTCAAAAGTTAACTCATTGTGTCAACGGAGTGGTCACTGGGTCAAAAATTGACTATTTTGATCAAAATTGACTTTTTGGTCAAAAGTTGATCTATTGGGTCAATGGGTTGGTCATTGGGTCAAGGATTGACCATTTTAACCAAAATTATCTTTTTGGTCAAAAGGTGACCTATTTAGGTCAATGAGTCGGTCATTAGGTCAAAAATGACAATTTTGAGAAAAATTGACTTTTTGATCAAAAGTTGAACTATTGGGTCAATGTATTTGTCATTGGGTCAAGGATTAACCATTTTGTCCAAAGTTGTCTTTTTGGTCAAAAATTGACCTATTGGTTCAACAATTTGTCATTAAGTAAAAAATTTGTTATTTTAACCAAAATTGACTTATTCGTCAAAAGCCGATCTCTTGCGTTAGTGGGTTGGTCATCGGGTCAAGGATTGACCATTTTCACCAAAGTTGACATTTTGGTCAAAAGTTGACCAACTGGGTCAATGATTTTGTCATTTGGTCAAGGATTGACCATCACGACCAAAGTTGACTTTTTGTTCAGACATTAACTTATTGGGTCAATAATTGGTCATTAGGTAAAAAATGGACTATTTTGATCCAAATTAACTATTTGTTCAAATGTTGACTTATTGGGCCAATGCATTGGTCATTAGGTCAAGAATTGACCACTTTGATCAAAGTTAACTTTTGGTCAAAAGTTGACCTATTGGGTCAATGGGCTGGTCATTGGGTCAAAAGTTAACTTTTTGGTCAAAGGTTGACCTTTTTTGGTTAATGGGTGGTCATTAGGTCAAAGTTTAACTATTTTGGCTAAAATTGACTTTTTGGTCAAAAGTTGACCTATTGGGTCAACGGGTTGGTCATTGGGCCATGGTTTGACCATTTTGAGCAAAGTTGACTTTTTGGTCAAAATTTGACATATTGGGTCAGTGCGTTGGTCATTCGGTCAGAAATTGACCATTTTGACCAAAGTTGACTTTTTGGTCAAAAGTTGACCAATTGGTTCAATGGGTTTGTCATTGGGTCAAAGATCAACCATTTTGACCAAAGTTGATTTTTTTGTCAGAGATTGGCTTACCGGGTCAATAATTGGTCATTAGGTCAAAAATTGACTATTTTGATAACAATTGACTTTTTGGTCAAAAGTTAACCTCTAGGGTCAATGGGTTGGTCATTAGGTGAAGGATTGACCATTTTGACCAAAGTTGACTTTTTAGTCAAAAGTTGACCTATTGGGTCAATGGGTTGGTCATTAGGTCTAGGATTGACCATTTTGACCAAAGTTGACTTTTTGGTCAGTGGTTGACTGAATGGGTCAATAATAGGTCATTAGGTCAAAAATTGATTATATTGACCAAAATTAAATTTTTGGTCAAAAGTTGACCCATTGGGTCAACGGGGTAGGCATTTGGGTCAGAATTGACCATTTTGACCAAAGTTGACTTTTTGGTGAAAATTGACCTATTTGGTCAATGAGTTGGTAATTGGGTCAAGAATTAACCATTTTGACTGAAGTTGACTTTTTGGTTAAATGTTGATCTATTGTGTCAATGGGTTGGTCATTGGGTCAAAATTTAGTCATTAGGTCAAAAATTGACTATTTTGACCAAAGTTAAATTTTGTGTCAAAAGTTAACCCATTTGGTCAACATGGTCGTCATTGGGTTAGAAATTGACCATTTTGACAAAAGTTGACTTTTTGGTCGAAAGTTGAATTATTTGGTTAATGGGTTGGTCATTGGGTCAAGGATTAACAAAAGTTGACTTTTTGGTCAAAAGTTGACCTATTGGGTCAATGGGTTGGTCATAGGGTCAAAAATTGACCATTTTGACAAAAGTTGACTTTTTGGTCAAAAATTGACCTATTGGGCCAATGGGTGGTCATTAGTTCAAAAATTTACTATTTTGACCAAAATTGACTTTTTGGTCAAAAGTTGACCTATTGGGTCAATGGATTTGTCATTGGGTCAAGGACTGACTATTTTGACCAAAGTTGACTTTTTGGTCAGAGATTTACTTATTGGGTCAATAGTTGGTCATGAGGTTAAAAATTGGCTATTTTGACCAAAATGGTCAATGGGGTAGGTCATAAATTGATCATTTTGACCAAAGTTGACTTTTTGGTCAAAAGTCGACCTATTTGGTCAAGAGTTGGTAATTGGGTCAAGAATTGACCATTTTGACCAAAGTTGACTTTTTTGTCAAAAAATGATCTATTGGGTTAATGGGTTGGTCATTGGGTAAAAAATTGGGCATTTTGACTAAAGTTCACTTTTTGGTCAAAAGTTGACCTATTGGGTCTATGGGTGGTCATTAGGTCAAAAATTGTCTTTTTGGTCAAAAGTTGACCTATTGGGTCAATGGGTTTGCCATTGGCTCAAGCATTAACCATTTTGACTAAAGTTGACTTTTTGGTCAGAGATTGACTTATTGTGTCAATAATTGGTCATTAATTCAAAAATTGACTATTTTGACCAAAATTGAGTTTTTCATCAAAAGCTGACCTATTAGGATATTGGGTTGGTCATTGGGTCAAGGATTGATCATTTTGACAAAAGTTGACTATTGGGTCAATGGGGTGGTCATTGGGTCAAGGATTGACCATTTTGACCAAAGATGACTTTTTGGTCAGAGATTGGCTTACTGGGTCAATAATTGGTCATTAGGTCAAAAATTGACTATTTTAACCAAAATTGACTTTTTTGTAAAAAATTAGCCTATTGGGTCAATAGGTTGGTATTGGGTCAAGGATTGACCATTTTGACCAAAGTTGACTTTTTGGTCAAAAGTTGACTTATTGGGTCAATGGTTTGGTCATTGGGTCAGGGATTGACCATTTTGATCAAAGTTGACTTTTTGGTTAGAGATTGACTTATTGGGTTAATATATTGTCATTAGGTCATTAAATTTTATGTCAAAAGTTGACCCATTAGGTCAACGGGGTGGTCATTGGGTCAAAAATTGACCATTTAGACCAAAGTTGACTTTTTGGCCAAAAGTTGACCTATTTGGTGAATGAGTTGCTGATTGGACCAAAAATTGACCATTTTGACCGAAGATGACTTTTTAGTAAAAAGTTGATCTATTTGGTCAATGGGTTGGTCAGTGGGTCAAAAATTGACCATCTTGACCAAAGTTGACTTTTTGGTCAAAAGTTGACCTATTAGGTCAATGGGTAACCATTAGGTCATTGGGTCAATGGGTTGACTTATTGGGTCAATGGGTTTGTCATTGGGCGAAGGATTTACAATTTTAACCAAAGTTGACTTTTTGGTCAAAGATTGACTTATTGGGTTAATAATTGGTTATTAGGCCAAAATTGAATATTTTGACTAAAATAGAATTTTTTAAAAAAAAATAGCCAATTTTTTGGTCAAAAGTTAACCCATTGTACTAACGGAGTGGTCATTGGGTCATAAATTAATTATTTGCACCAAAATTAACTTTTTGGTCAAAAGTTGACCTATTAGGGCAATGGGCTGGTCATTGGTTCAAGGATTGACCATTTTAACAAAAGTTATCTTTTTGGTCAAAAGTTGACCTGTTTAGGTCAATGAGGCGGTCATTAGGTTAAAAATTGACAATTTTGTGGAAATTTGACTTTTTAGTCAAAAGTTGACCTATTGGGTCAATGTGTTGGTCATTGGGTCAACGATTAACCATTTTGGCCAAAGTTGACTTTTTAATCAAAAGTTGACGAATTGGGTCAAAGGGTTGGTCATTAGATCAAGGATTGACCATTTTTAGTAAAGTTGACATTTAGGTTATTGTGTCAGAAATTGATAGTTTTGACTAAATTTGACTTTTTGATCAAAAGTTGGCCTTTTGGGTCAATGAGATGGTTATTAGGTCAAAAATTGACAATTTTGACCAAAATTGACTTTTTGGTCAAAAGTTGTCCTTTTGGGTCAAAGAGTTGGTCATTGGGTCAAGCATTGACCAATTTAACCAATATTGATTTTTTGGGCAAAAGCTGACAAATTGGGTCAATTCAATGGATCAAGGATAATCCATTTTCACCAAAGTTGACATTTAGGTAATTGTGTCAGAAATTGAACATTATGACCAAATTTGACTTTTTGGTCTAAAGTTGACCTTTTGGGTCAATGAGGTGGTCATTAGGTCAAAAATTGACAATTTTGACAAAAATTAAAATTTTTGTCAAACGTTGACCCATTGGGTCAGAAATTGACCATTTTGACCAAAGTTGACTTTTTGTTCAAACGTTGACCTATTTGGTTAATGAGTTGGTAATTGGGTCAACAATTGACCATTTTGAACGAAATTGACTTTTTGGTCGAAGTTGATCAATTGGGTCAATGGGTTGTTAATTGGTCAAAAATTGACCATTTTAACCAAAGTTGACTTTTTGGTCAAAAGTTCACCTATTGGGTCAATGGGTAGTCATTAGGTCAAAAATTGATAATTTTGACTAAAATTCACATTTTGGTCAAATGTTGTCCTTTTGGGTCAATGAGTTGGTCATTGGGTCAAGGATTGATCATTTTGACCAAAGTTGACTTTTTCGTCAAAAATTGACCTATTGGGTCAATGGGTTAGTAATTGGGTCGGAAATTGACCATTTTGGTCAGAGATTGGCTTACTGGATCAATAATTGGTCATTTGGTAAAAAATTGACTTTGTTAACCAAAATTGACTTTTTGGTCAAAAGTTGGCCTATTGGGTCAATGCGTTGGTCATTGGGTCAAGGATTTACCATTTTGACCAAAGTTGTCTTTTTGGTCAAATGTTGACCTATTTGGTCAATGCGTGGTCATTAGGTCAAAATTTGACTATCTTGACCAAAATTGACTTTTTGGTGAAAAGTTGACCTATGTGTCAATGGGTTGGTCATTAGGTCAAGGTTTGACCAATTTGACCAATGTTGAGTTTTTGGTCAAAAGTTGACCTATTGGGTCAATGCATTTGTCATTGGGTCAAAGAATACTTCATTTTGACTAAAGTTGACTTCTTGGTCAGAGATTGGCTTACTGGGTCATTAATTGGTCATTAGGTCAACAATTGACTATTTTGACTAAAATTAACTTTTTAGTCAAAAGTTGACCTATTGGGTCAATGGGTTGGTCATTGGGTCAAAGATTGAATATTTTAAACAAAGTTATCTTTTTGGTCAAAATTTGACCTATTTAGGTCACTGAGGCGGTCAATGGGTTAGTCATTGGGTCAAGGTTTGACCATTTTGACCAAGGTTGTCTTTTTAGCCAAAATTTGAGCTATTTAGTCAAAAGTTGACCTATTGTGTCAATGGGTTGGTCATTGGGTCATGGTTTAACCATTTTGACCAAAGTTGACTTTTAGTCAAAAGTCGACCTATTGGGTCAATGGGTTGGTCATTGGGTTAGAAATTGATCATTTTTACCGAAGTTGACTTTTTGGTCAAAAGTTGACCTATTGGGTCAATGGTTTGTCATTGGGTCAAAGATTGACCATTTTGACCAAAGTTGACTTTTTGTTCAGAGATTGGCTTACAGGGTCAATAATTGGTCATTTGGTCAAAAATTGACTATTTTGACAAAACTTGACTTTTTGGTCAAAAGTTGACTTATAGGGTCAATGGGTTGGTCATTGGATCAAGGATTGACCATTTTAACCAAAGCTGACTTTTTGGTCAAAAGTTGACCTATCGGGTCAATGGGTTGGTCATTGTGTTAAGAATTGATAATTTTAACCAAAGTCGACTTTTTAGTCAGTGATTGACTTATTGGGTCAATAATTGGTCATTAGGTCAAAAATTGATTATTTTGACCAGAATTAAATTTTGAGTCAAAATTTGACAACGGGGTGGTTATTGGGTCAGAAATTGACCATTCTGACAAAAGTTAACTTTTTGGTCAAAAGTTGACCTATTTGGTCAATGAGTCGATAATTGGGTCAAGAATTGACCATTTTGACCAATGATGACTTTTTTGGTCAAAAGTTGACCTATTGCATCAATTGGTTAGTCATTCGGTCAAAAATTGACCATTATAAGCAAAGTTGACTTTTTGGTCAAAAGTTGACCTATTGGGTCAATGGGTTGTTATTAGGTCAAAAATTGACTATTTTGACCAAAATTGACTTTTTGGTCAAAAGTTGACCTATTGGGTCAATGGGTGGTGGTCATTAGGTCAAAAATTATCTATTTTGACCAAAATTGACTTTTTTTGTCAAAGTTGCCTATTGGGTCAATGGGTTTGTCATTGGGTCAAGGATTGATTATTTTGACCAAAGTAGACTTTTTGGCCAGAGATTGGCTTACTGGGTCAATAATTGGTCATTGGGTCAAAAATTGACTATGTTGACCAAAATTGACTTTTTAGTCAAAAGTTGACATATTGGGTCAATGTGTTGGACATTGGGTTAAAGATTGACCATTTTGACCGAAGTTGTCTTTTTGGTGAAAAGTTGACCTATTTGGTCAAGGGGTGGTCATTAGGTCAAAATTTGACTATTTTAACCAAAATTGACTTCTTGGTCAAAAGTTGACCTATTGTGTCAATGGGTTAATCATTGGGTCAAGGTTTGACCATTTTTTACCAAAGTTGACTTTTTGTCCAGAGGCTTAGGGTC
>CM040439.1:56044623-56268126 GCA_022702705.1 Papilionanthe hookeriana x Papilionanthe teres | reverse complement strand
ACTTTTGACCAAAAAGTCAAATTTGGTCAAAATGGTCAATTTTGAACACAATGACCACCCCATTGATCCAATGGGTTAACATTTGACTAAAACCTTAATTTTAGTCAAAATAATAAAATTTTTACCTAATGACCAATTATTGACCCAATAATTCAATCTCCGATTAAAAAGTCAACTTTGCACAAAATGGTTAATCATTGACCCAATAGGTCAACTTTTGACTAAAAAGTCAATTTTTGTCAAAAGAGTCAATTTTTGACCTAATGACCACACATTGACCCAATAGGTTAACTTTTGACCAAAAAAAATCAATTTTTAACCTAATGACCAATTATTGATGTCGACAAATTTTAGATTTTTAGCTTAATATAAATATGTATATATATATATATAGTTAGTTTGAAAAATAGCATTTGATTTTTGAAAATATGAGGCTAAACTGATCTCGTATTATTAATAATTTAAATAAACTAGCATTCCATCACAAGTTACATATGTATTCCGATGAGTAGTCATATTACTTGAAAATGAAGCTCGATTAAATAAACTAGTAATTTTAAGACATCCGTTTGGTCTGCGAACTAATTTTATAAGCTGACAAGTTCTCTTGCTTAATATAAAGGAATTAAGCAGGGTTAATATTACATGGGTTCTTAAAGTTCCCTATAAAGGCAAACCCCTATAATTAATTACATCCTAAATGTCCAAAGTCACTTAAGAAAACTCTCGATAAAGATCAGTGGTTTCGCTTTTAAGAATTTTAAAGTTTAAGCATTCAAAAGGATTTGATTTTTGGAATTTCAAGAGGGATTGGATCAAATTTGGAACGTCTTATTTTGGGATCCAAAGAAAGAGAAGCTAGGGAAGCTGAGGATCCAAGAGGAATCTTAGAAACTTTCCAAACTATCCTATTTGTTTGGCTTCGATTTAGAGAGATATTATTTGATGTTGCAATCCTGCCAATTTTAATTAACTAGGACTTATACTTATATTATATAATCGTACAAATAGCCTAGAAGATTATAAGGATTTATGCAAATATACCAAATGACTACCTCGGAGTCCTAAGACGAGTTAGGGCTTAAATTGCATAACATAATTATGCAAATGCCTAAAGAAAAGTCGAGGATTTATGTTGCACTGGGCAAACTACTCGAACTCCGATAGCTAGTTGTTTAATTTCTAAGGAATGCTTAAGCTGAAAAAAATGGTTGTGCTGCCCATCGCGCTTGGTCCGAGCTCCTTGTTGTTGCAGAGGGTTTAGTTTAAGAAGTTACAATAAAGAGATGAAAGAAGTTTCATTGTTTAAAGGCTGAGTTTCAAATTCAATGTCTTAAGTATTATTATGGGAAATCTTAAAGTTGGTTAAGTAGAACTGGTTAAGATCCCACGGTTCCATCATCCCGACTAGGGGTGTAAACGAACCGAACACGAATGAACAGAGCCATTGTTCATGTTTGAAATGTTCGAACACATCACTGTTCGTGTTTGGTTCATTTGCTTGTCGAATGAACACGAACTTCCTGGCGAACCGAACACGAACTGTTCGCGAACTAGCTTTTTGGACAACCCTAGCTTTGATAGGATACTTCCTCAAAATGAAGCAAATTGATCAGATATTCCGTACACATCAGGTAATCCATACTTCCTCAAAATGAAGCAAACCGAATAAGGCGTTTAGGATTTTGATTAGGGTTTTATTTTAATATATAGTATAGTATATTAATTATAATATTATAATATTTATATTCATATAATTAATAATATAATATTATTATTATTATTAATTTATCATATATTATAATTTATAGAAGTCTAATTATTTAAAATATGATAAATTTTTATAAAATATAATTATTTTTAAAATACCATAAATTTATTATATATATTATTTTAAATTATTTTATATTTCGAACAATAAAGAACTGAATACGAACGAACACAGCAATGTTCGTGTTTGGTTTGTTAAACAAACCGAACGAAAAAAATTATTCGTGTTCTTCTCTTTTGCTTATCGAACGAATCAAACATGAACTTTTTGGCTAACCGAATACGAACTGTTCGCGAACAATGAGCTTTTTTGACAGCCCTAATCCCGACACCACTATTTTCATCAGATTCACTTAGTCCAAATGAATTTGCTAAACTCAACTAAATGAGTTCCACACTTTCATTTAGACCGTGGAAAATCTTGTTAGCAACACATGGGTTACATCATCCGAGGGATTCCCGATCATCCAACAAGAAGTTTTAGTTTTAGTTACAATTACAGGTTTTGTTCTTATTGGTGATTAAATTTTAAGTTGTTTAAACATGCTGAGTTCAACCATTTTCATGAGTATATAGAATGCAGGAAAATAAAACATTTAATAAATGTAAATTGCAATAAACTTAAATATGTACCTGAAGAGTCTTCTCGTTTTCTTCAACTACAACTCAATATGCATGTTATGGCCTAAATACATTTTTGCAACAAACTCCTAGGTAAAGCTAAGGGAATGTTCAGATCATCTACCAACCCTATGATATCTAAGTTTAGATCCTAGTTGCTCACTAAGTTCTATGATGTCTAGGTTAAAATCCTAGTTGTCTATCAAGTCTTATGACATCTAGGTTGAAATCCTAGTTGTTTTTAAGGATGTTTTCCTTCATCAAAGAATTCAAATTGTTCTTCTGAAACAACCAATTAGATTGAGGAAGTGCTCGGGGTAGGACCTCGAACATTTGCTCAAAATCTCTGAATTTAGCTTGAGTCCAAATTATTTCATTCTTTGGATGAATTGATCATCCGGGGTTTAGTTGAATCTTAACTTTTGCTCAGTGAACTTAGATGTTTTAATTGTCTTATAAGAGAGGTGACATGTCATTTGATATTTCATTTAGAAGTGATGAAATGAAATCCCTTGGGGCTAAGTTGGTCCATTAAGGAACCTAACCAATTTAATTAAAGTTGGATTAAAAGTTTCTTTAAGGTGATTTAATTTAGTTCTTAAAGTCTTTAAATTAATTATAGTAATGTTCTTAATGAGTTTTAAATTGACTGTTGCATTTTAAGTTGTTTCAATGTTTTAATTAATTGATTATCTAACTTAATTGATTGATTATTTAATTTAATTGATTATCTGATTAATTGATAATTTAACTTAAGATATTTTAATTCATTTTTGTTTTATTGAAAAGGTTATTTAAATGTTTTAAATTATTTTTTATTTAATTAGAGAAATTATTTTAATGTTTTAAATTGGTATTTTGTTTTATTAAAGAAATTATTTAAATATCTTAAATTATTTTTTAATTTATTAAGGAAATTATTTTTTACACTAATTTTGATATTTCAAATTATTTTTAATTTAAATATTTTAAAATTATTTCAATTAATTTTAAGTTAATTCTTTATGTTTAAGATTATTTCTTATTATTACTGTATCATTATTTCTCTTTAATCACTTTAGATTAATTAGGTTATTTCATTTTAAGCTTTGTTAAGAGTTAAATAGATTTAATTAAATCATTGGCTAGAGGTTTAGATTAAGTTATAAACATCTTCCTGATCATACCCCTAACCCTTCCATTAATACTTGATTAATCTTCCAAATCTTAAGGATTTTAAGTAATTAGTATTTCTTTTTGATATTGATGGAGATTAGTAAGTTCCTACCACTTCATTCCTTAAGTTTCAATTATCTAAGTAAACAATTAAGATCAAATGTTTCCTCTTTACCCATGGTTAAGCCTAAATGTTAATTAGGGTTAAGGTTCCTTAATTACCATTATGCCCTATAAAACTTCATCACCCCATAACTTACTAAATTAAATCCCAATGACTTTGAAATTTTTATGACACTTCTCTCATATGTCAATTAAGATATTAAAGGAGAAAATGTAATTTTCTACTTTTTTATTTTATTTTTAGAATTATTTTTAATGGAAAATTATGGTTTTCAAAGGAAATTCAATAACTTAATAAATACTAACTATCTATCCTTAGGAAAATTATAGGAGGTTTCCGTTGGCCATAGGATCACTTGGACTAAATTTCATGATTTTTTGAATTTTAATTTAATTATAATAATTATTTAAAATTTTAGAGTATTAATTAAAAATAAAATTTTTTAAAAGTAGAAAATTAAGTTTTATATTTTTCAAAAATCTCTCCAAGGTCGGAGAACCTAGAGAAGCAAATTTTACATTTTTCTAATTTTTATTTGATTTATTAGAATTATTTTAGTGAGAGGATAAGAAAATTCATTTTTTTAAATGTTAAAAATTATCCTAAGCCTTAAAAATTAATATCTTAACTTAGAGACTTAGGAAAATATATTTTAATGGTTCCCAAGTGATTGGGAGGCCAAAAGTGACATTTTGGTGAATTTTTATATTTTTGTGATTTTAATGATTTTTTAATTATTAAATATTAAAAAAATGATTAAAAATTAAATTTTTATGAAAAATACAATTTTATTTTTCTTGGGTTTCTCTGATCATAGAGAACTCTTAAAATTAATTTGGTGAATTTTTTAAATGTATTTTGAGTTTTATGAATTTTTTAATATTCAAAATGGCTATGTTACTTAGGAAATTAATTTAGTGGGTTAAATCTATCCCAATTGACTTTAAAATTTTTATGGGGGTTCCTCCTGTCTTAAAGAACAGTGGAGAATTGATTTTGAGTTATTTAAATTTTTAATTTGTTCTAATTAATTCAAAATTGGTTTTTGGTCAAGTGAGCAACTAAGGTTATATTTAGTGTTTTAGTTCATGAAATAATTTTCCTACGTTCCTCTGGCCATAGGGAATCTATCCTAATTTTTCTAGATATTTTCCAACAACTATATTAATTATTATATTTAAATTATCAAAATAGGAACATAAACTTGGAAAATATGGTTCTCTGCCTAAGGATCTCCTCTGGCCTTGAAAATTTTAGGGAATGTTTCCAAAGACAGATGGAACAAAAGTTCCATAGTCCCAAGCCATGGTGAATTGTGTGTGTTGGTGGAGAATTGATTTAAGGTTTACTGTATTTAATTAGTTTAAAAATAAATACTAAGCAAATAATTTTTGTTTTAATTCCACATTATTCTACTCTGTTCACTGAGCAAGAGGGTATTTTTTTTTAATTTTTGGATTTTTATCTGCAAAGTTATGCATTTTAGAAGTTTAATTGAATTAAATAAATAAAAACCCTATTTGTCTATTTAAATGACGCGACAACCACATCATCCTACAGCGACTCCGAACTCCCACGAGTCTTCTCCTGATTTGGAATCACCATCCACCTCAGCGCCACTCGTCTCAGCTGTACATGGATCATTTGCTCATCCAGCGCGATCCTGACCCTCCATTCATTACACGCGTGATCTGACGGCTCTCCTTCATCGTTCCAGACTGGCATGAACTTAGCATCGTCCGCATTCTAAAGTTAAAATATTGGCCGATACTCAATCAAATTGAGTGAAATTTGGTCCTATACCTACATCTAACCTAGCTCTACACATGCATAGGGTTGATCAAGTTTTAATTTCATGTTTATTTCATGAAGGCCTAACCCGAGCTCGGGTTTGGGTGTTTTGAGCCATTACCTTAGTCCAAGAAGTGTTGCCTCACTTGGATGGTAGTGACACCTTCAGAGGGGTCTGGCGAAGCTCCTGTAAGCAGCACTCGAGCTCCATTTAGACTTGGTGTAGAACTACTTCAAATGGTGGGCGGCCTTGGTGGAAGTCCAATGCAGAGACCTCAGTTGATGTTCACTGGGGAACCTCTCTCTACCTCTGGTGAAGGTGTGGAAAGAGTTAATTTTGATTTGGTTGAGGTTTGATGGATGTCTATTTCTGGCCTAAATTTTGACCGGGAAATTGAGCTCATGTGGTGGAGTTCAAGGCAGGAGAACAGTGGGGATCAAGTTCTCTAGGCTGTGAGAGCAATTTAGGTCACGTGGATGGAGATTTGGGGAGGGTTCAGTGCATCAAACCTTTTGGCTGTGGGGGAGAGCTGTTTAAATAGCCATGGCCAGAGGGCTTCCCAGGGGGAGTTAGGGGCTGGGATTACCTGCCTTGGTGAGGAGAAGAACAGCTCCACTGACCAATAGCTATGGGACAGCTCAGCAAGCTCAATTTTGATTTTTGAACCAATTTGAACCTGTCGGCTTGGTGGTTTCCGGCGGCTGAGGTGGTGGTCCGACCAGGGTCAGGTCAAGTCTGAGCTCAGGGAAGTTAGAGAGGTTGAGTGCAGGTTTCAATTTGAGTATTTGCTGGCTCCATGATTAAGATTCAATGGGAACTTAGATTTTTGGTTAAAGGTGGCTAACATGGGTTAGCCCCTTGGTTCTTTGGCTAAACCGTTGCCCAAAGTGGTTTGAGCTGGTTTTAAGACCCTTTAGGAGGTTTGGATGGAGTTTAATGGCTGCCATGGGAGTTTAGGGAGGAGTTTTAATTATTTTAAAAAAGGTAAATCCAAGTGAGGGGAGAGTGAGAAAGGGTCACTTCTCCTTTGCCATATTTGCCAAATTTGACTTTGGATGGCTATGGAATGATGCACATGCCATCCCATAATGCTCAGGAGTCATGGGAAAGTTTCATGTAGAAGGAAATTTTGGATTTTCATGGTTTTCGAATTCATTATGCCAAAATACCCAATTTGGTATGATGCCATGTATGCATGCATTAGATTAGACATGACGCCATGGGATGATGATCAAAATGTCATGAAATGTTAGGATGATGGAAATATGACATATAAGCTTAAGTTGGGCCTTTAAAATTTGATTTTTATGGGCTTTTAAAATGCATAAAGTGGATGGGCCCTTAACATACATGGAAAGATTTGAATTTTTGCAATTTATTGAAGCATTATCAAAACAATTAAAAATTGATTGAAATTGATTTTGGACATGTTGAAATTTGATTTAAGGTTGATTTGGGAATTTTAATGGGTGATGGGATTCAATATAAAAGGAATTTTAGCTTTTGGGCCAAAATTGGGCTTTTGGGTCAAAGTTGGGCTAGTGTTGGATTTGATGTAAAATTAATGTTGCAAAATGTTTATGGGGGTCTGACAAACAGTTTTCAACTTTAGTTGGGTTTTGATTTTGGAATTTGGGCTTGTTTGGGTTCATGGTTAGTTAAGGCTAAATTGGGAAATTTTGATTTGAGTTGAGCTTGGGTTGAGTTTCAATGCAAATTATGGGCAAATTATTGTTGCATTTGGTTTGTAGGGATGTTAGTAAGATTTTGGAATTCATTTTGGAGAAATTTGAGGGGTTTGGGGTTTGATTTGGGTAGTTTGAGTCATGAGGGTTAATTGGGGAAACTTGGATCTATGGGCTTTGGATAATTTTAGAAAAAGCTAGGGATCAAATTGGGGTCAAATTTATAAAATTTTTGGTTTTTGGGAGTGTTATGATGGTTTGGAATTTTATCTGGAGAAAATTAGAGTTAATTTGGTTGACATTGGGTTTAATTGGGTTAAATTTGGGTTAAAAATAAATCAACTTGGTACTATTGGCAAAATTGTATTAATATGACAAAATTGAGCTATGGTATAGTTTAAGAAAATGAAATTGGGAATTTTTGGGATTTTTTGTGATTTTTTGGAATTTTTGAAATTTTTGAAATTTTTGGCTATGAAGAGCATTTTGGTAATTTTTGGGGTATTTTGGGAATTATGGAAATTTTGTCAGATTTGGGTAATTTTGGTCAAATTGGATAGTAGGGAGAAACTTTAAATGATTTTGGTGAATTTTAGGAATTTTTGAGTAATTTATGAAATTTAGGGATTTTAAAGGGTTAATTGGGTAATTTGTTGGGTTTATGGCCCCGAGGGTCAAAAATGAAAATTTTTGAAAAATGAGATTGGTTCAAGGTGAGTAACATTAAATCATTCTGGTTGAGCCATGAAGCCATCTTAAGCTCACAAGGGCCATGAGAGGACTCATTTTAGACAAACAATATGTTGTTCCTAACCCTCTTAGTCTGAGACTAGGGGTTGAGGTCCATCCATCTGAGTCTCCTGAAAGAGTCAGGAGGTTAGGTTAAGTGTGAGTGATTTCAATGTTCAGGCATGTGCAACAATGTGGTGTGTGCAAGCTGGACCTTACCAAGACCAGGCCACCCAGGGTTATCCTGAGGCTTGACCATCCTATAAGAACTCATCCTTATCTTTCTACACATTGATCCTAACCTTCCAAGTAATTTGGAGGTTGATGACCATCCATGTAGGATTCTAAAGAGAGTTTAGATTTGGTTGACTTGCTAAATGGTGGGTTCCATTTCTAGTCTTCTAGGATAGTCAAAGGGAAAAACATATGGCTAGATCCTAAGCACTAAAAGGAAGGAAGGACCTCACCAAAAGGAGGTTAACAATTGACACAATAACTCCATCTCTGACCAAAAATTCAACTTTGGTCAAAATGGTCAATCATTGATCAAATGACCAACCCATTGACCCAATAGGTCAACTTTTGAACAAAAAGTTAATTTTTGTCAAAATAGTTAATTCTTGACCTAATGACGGCCCATTGACCCAATAGGTCAATTTTTGACCAAAAAAGTTAACATTGGTCAAAATGCCCAATCCTTGACGCAATGACCACCCATGGACCCAATAGGTCAACTTCTGATAAAAAAGTCAACTTTAGTCAAAATAGTCAGTCATTGACCTAATGACCAACCCATTGACCAAATAGGTTAACTTTGACGAAAAACTCAATTTGGTCAAAATAGTCAATTTTTGACCTAATGACCTCCCCATTGACACAATAGGTCAACTTCGGTTACAATGGTCAATTTCTGACCCAACGACCAACCCATTGACCCAATAGGTCAACTTTTGACCAAAAAGTCAACTTTGGTTAAAATGATCAATCGTTGACCCAATGACCAACCCGTTGATCCTATATATTAACTTTGTTACCAAAAAGTCAATTTTGGTCAAAATAGTCAATTTTTGACTAAATAACCAATTTTTTACCCAATAAGCCAATCTCTAACCAAAACATCAATTTTGTTCAAAATGGTCAATCCTTGATCCAATGACCAACCCATTGACCCAATAGGCCAACTTTTGAGCCAAAATTTAACTTTGGTCAAAATGGTCAATCCTTGAATCAATGACCAACCCATTGACCCTATAGGTCAACTTTTGACCAAAAAGTCAATTTTGGTTCAAAATAGTCAAATTTTGAACTAATGACCACCCATTGACCCAATAGGTCAACTTTTGACCGAAAAGTCAACTTTGGTCAAAATGGTCAATTTCTGACCCAATGACCAACCCATTCACCCAATAGTTCAACTTTTGAGAAAAAAGTCAACTTTGGTTAAAATGGTCAATTTTGGACCCAATGACCACCGCGTTGACCCAATGGTTCAACTTTTGGCCGAAAATTCAATTTTGGTCAAAGTAGTCAATTTTTTACCTAATGACCAATTATACACCCAGTAGGTCAATCTTTGACAAAAAGTCAACTTTGGTCAAAATAGTCAATGCTTGACCCAAAGAACAACCCATTGACCCAACAGGTCAACTTCTTACCAAAAAGTCCACTTTGGTCAAAATGGTAGATTCTTGAACCAATCACCAACCCATTGACCAAACAGGTAAAAATTTGACCAAAAAGTCAATTTTGGTCAAAATAGTCATTTTTTTACTTAATGACCAATTATTGACCCAATAAGTCAATCTTTGATCAAAAAGTCAACTTAGGATATTATGGTCAATCCTTGACCCAATGAGCAACCCATTAACCCAAGAGTTCAACTTTTGAAAAAACAGTTAACTTTGGTCAAAATGGGCATACCTTTACCAATGTCAAACCCTTTAACCCAATAGGTCAACTTTTGGCCAAAAAGTCAATTTTAGTAAATAAAGTCAATTTTTGACCTAATGACCAATTATTGACCCAATAAGTAATTCTCTGACCAAAAAGTCAACTTTAGTCAAAATAGTCAAGCCTTAACCCAATGACTTAATAAGTCAATTTCTGACAAAAAATTCAGCTTTAGTCAAAATGATAAATCCTTGATCCAATGACCAACTCATTGACCCAATAGGACAACTATTAAACAAAAAATCAGTTTTGGTCAAAATAGTCAATTTTTGACCGAATGAACAATTATTGACCCAATAAGTCAATCTATGACCAAACAGTCAACTTTGGTCATAATGGTTAATCCTTGACCCAATGACCAACCCATTGACCCAATATTTCAACTTTTAACGAAACAATCAACTTTGGTAAAAATTGTCATTCCTTGACCCAATGACCAACCCATTGACCTAATAGGTCAACTTTTGACCAAAAATCAATTTTGATCAAAATTGTCATTTTTTTAGTTAATGACCAATTATTGACCCAATAAATCAATCTCTAACTAAAAAGTTAACTTTGGTCAAAATGGTTAATCTTCAACCCAATGACCAAAAAGTAAATTTTGTTCAAAATAGTAAACTTTTAACCTATTGACCACCCATTGACCCAATAGGTTAACTTTTGACCAAAAAGACAATTTTGGCCAAAATGGTCAATTTCTGACCCAATGACCAACCCATTGACCGAATACATTAACTTTTGACTAAAAAGTTGATTTGGTCAAAGTGGTCAATTTCTGACCCATTGACCAATCCACCAAATAGATCAACTTTTGACCAAAAAGTTAACTTCGGTCAAAATGGTCAATCCTTGACCCAATGACCAACCCATTGACCATATAGGTCAACTTTTGACCAAAAAGTCAATTTTGGTCAAAATAACCAATTGGTCAACTTTTGACAAAAAAAATTCAACGTTGGTTAAAATTGTTAATTCTTGTCCCAATGACCAACTCATTGACCAAATAAGTCAACTTTTGACCAAAATGTAAACTTGATCAAAATGGTCAATATCTAACCTAAGACCACCTCGGTTACCCAATGGTTCAACTTTTGAACAAAAATTCAATTTTGGTCAAAGTAGTCAATTTTTGACCTAATGACCATTTATTGACTTAATAAGTTAATCACTGACCAAAAAGTCAACTTTGGTCAAAATGGTCAATCCTTGACCCAAAGAGCAGCCCATTGACCTAATAGGTCAACTTTTGACCAAAAAGTCAACTTTAGTCAAAATGATCTATCCTTAACCCAATGACCAATCCATTGACCCAATATGTCAACTTTTGACTAAAAAGTCAATTTTGGTCAAAATAGTCGGTTTTTGACCTAATGACCAACCTATTAACCCAATATGTCAACTTTTGACCAAAAAGTCAATTTTGGTCAAAATAGTCAGTTTTCGACCTAATGCCAATCTTTGACACAATAGGCCAACGTTTGACTGAAAAGTCAACCTTGGTCAAAATGGTCAATTTCTATCGTAATGACCAACTCATTGACCCAATAGGTCAACTTATGACCAAAAAGTCAACTTTGGCCAAAATGGTCAATCCTTGACCTAATGACCAACCCATTAAATAATTTGGTCAATTTTTGACCAAAAGGTTAATTTTGGTCAAAATTTTATATTTTTGACCTAATGACCACCCTATTAATCCAATAAGTCAACTTTTCACAAAAAGTCAAGTTTGGTCAAAATGGTCATTTCTGACCCAATGACCAACCCTTTGACCTAATAAGTCAACTTTTGACAAAAAAGTCAACTTTAGTCAAATGGTAAATCCTTGACCCAATCACCAACAAACTAACCCAATAGATCGAATTTTGACCAAAAAGTCAATTTTGGTCAAAATAGTCAATTTTTAACCTAATGACCATCCTATTGACCCAATAGGTTAACTTTTGACTAAAAAGTCAACTTTGGTCAAAATGGTCAATTTTTGACCCAATAACCACCCCATTGACCCAATGGCTCAACTTTTGATCAAAAATTCAATTTTGCCCAAACTAGTCAATTTTTGACCTAAAGACCAATTATTGATGTAATAAGTCAATCTTTGACCAAAAAGTCAACTTTGGTCAAAATGGTCAATCATTGACCCAATGACCTAAGAGGTCAACTTTTGACCAAAAAGTCAACTTTGGTAAAAAGGGTCAAACCTTGAACCAATGACCAGCTCAATGACCTAAAGTCAATTTTGGTCAAAATAATCAAATTTTAACTTAATGACCACCCATTGACCCAATAGGTCAACTTTTGACCAAAGTGAAGTTTGGCCAAAATGGTCAATTCTTGACATAATGACCAATTCATTAACTAAATATGTTAATTTTTGACCAGAAAGTCATGTATGGTCAAAATGGTCAATTTCTGATTTAATGACCACCTTATTGACCCAATGGGTCAACTTTTGACCAAAAATTTAATTTTGGTCAAATTAAGCAATTTTTTACCTAATGACCAATTATTGACCGGGTAAGTCAATTCTGACTTAAAAGTCAACTTTAGTCAAAATGGTCAATCCTTGACCCAATGAGCAACCCATTGACCCAATAGGTCAACGTTTGACCAAAAATTCAATTTTGGTCAAAATAGTCAATTTTTGACCTAATGACCACACATTGACCCAATAGGTTAGCTTTTGAATAAAAAGTCAATTTTGCTAAAATGGTCAATTTCTGACCCAATGACCAACTCATTAACCCAATAGGTCATCTTTTGACCAAAAAGTCAACTTTGGTCAAAATGGTCAATTCTTGACCCATTACCAACTCAATGACCCAATAGGTCAACTTTTGATCAAAAAGTCAAATTTGGTCAAAATGGACAATTTTTGACACAATCACCATCCCATTGATCCAATGGGTCAACTTTTAAGTAAAAATTTAATTTCGGTCAAAATAATAAATTTTTTACCTAATGACCAATTATTGACCCAATAATTCAATCTCTGACTAAAAAGTCAACTTTGGTCAAAATGGTCAATCATTGACCTAATGACAAACCCATTGACCCAATAGGTCAACTTTTGACCAAAAAGTCAATTTTGGTCAAAATAGTTAATTTTTGACCTAATGACCACACATTGACCTAATAGGTTAACTTTTGACTAAAAAATTAATTTTTGACCTAATGACCAATTATTGTTGTCAACAAATTTTAGATTTTAAGTTTAATTTAAATATATATATATATATATATATATATATATACATACATACATATTTAATTTGGAAAGTAGCATTTGATTTTTGAAAATATGAGGCCAAACTGATCCCTTGTTATTAAATTAATAGTTTAAAAAAACGAGCATTCCATCACAAGTGACATATCTATTCCGAAGAGTGGACATATCACTTGAAAATGAAGCTCGATTAAATAAAATAGTAATTTTATGACATCTGTTTGGTCTACGAACCAATTTTATAAGCCGACAAGTTCCCCTGCTTAAAGTTTTACTTTTAAGAATTTCAAAGTTTAAGCATTGAAAAGGATTTGATTTTGGAATTTCAAGAGGGATTGGATCAAATTTAGAACGTCTTATTTTGGGATCCAAAGGAAGAGAAGCAGGGGAAGCTGAGGATCCAAAAGGAATCTTTGCAGCTTCCCAAAATATCCTCTTTGTTTGGCTTCAATTTAGAGAGATATTATTTGATGTTGCAATCCTGCCAATTTTAATTAAATAGGACTTATACTGATATGATATAATCATACAAATAGCCTTGAAGATTATGAGGATTTATGTCGTACCAAACGACTACCTCGGAGTCCTAAGACGAGTTAGGGCTTAAATTGCATAACATGATTATGCAAATGCCTAAAGAAATGTTGAGGATTTATGTTGCACTGGGCAAACTACCTCGAATTCTTATTGCTAGTTGTTTAATTTCTAAGTAATGGTTAAGCTGACAAAGATGGCTGTGCTGCCCACCGCTCTTGCTCCGAGCTCCTTGTTGTTGCAGAGTTAGTTTAAGAAGTGACAATCAAGAGATGAGAGAAGTTTCATGGTTTAAAGGCTGAGTTTCAAATTCAATGTTTTAAGTATTATTAAGGGAAATCTTAAAGTTGGTTAAGCAAAACCGGTTAAGATCCCACGGTTCGATCATCCCGACACCACTTTTTTCATCGGATTCACTTAATCCAAATGAATTTTCTAAACTCAATTAAATGAGTTCCACACTTTCATTTAGACCGTGGAAAATCTCGTTAGCAACATGTGGGTTCTATCATCTGAGGTATTCTCGATCGTCTAACGAGACATTTTATTTTTAGTTACAATTATAGGTTTTGTTTTTGTTGGTGATTAAATTTTAAGTTATTTAAATATGCCTAGTTCGAACATTTTCGTGAGTTTATAGAATATAGGAAAATAAAACATTTAATAAATGTAAATTGCAATAAACTTAAATATATACCTGAAGAGTCTTCTTGTTTCCTCCAACTACAACTAAATATTCATGTTAGGGCCTAAATATATTTTGGCAACAAACTCCTAGGTAAAGCTAAGGGAATGTTCAGATCATCTACCAACCCTATGATGTCTATGTTTAGATCCTTGTCGCTCACTAAGTTCTATGAGTTGTCTTCTTGTTCTAGGTTGAAATCCTAGTTGTCTTTCAAGTCTTATGACGTCTAGGTTGAAATCCTAGTTGGTTTTATGGATGATTTTCTTCATCAAAGAACAATGAAGTCCAATTGTTCTTCTGAAACAACCCATCAGATTAAGGAAGTGCTCGAGGTAGGGCCTCGAACATCTTTTCAAAACCTCTGGATTTATCTAGAGTCAAAATTATTTGATTGTTTGGATGAATTGATCATTCGGGTTTTAGTTGAGTCTTGACTTTTGCTCAGTGAACTTAGATGTTTTAATTGTCTTATGCGAGAGGTGACATTTCACTTGACATTTCATTTAGAAGTTATGAAAGGAAAGCCTTTGGGGCTAAGTTGGTCCATTAAGGAACCTAACCAATTTAATTAAAGTTGGATTAATAGTTTCTTTAAGGTGATTTAATTTAGTTCTTAAAGTCTTTAAATTAATTATAGTAATGTTCTTAAAGGGTTTTAAATTGATTGTTGCATTTAAGATGTTTCAATGTTTTAATTAATTGATTGATTATTTAATTTAATTGATTATTTGATTAATTGATTATTTAACTTAAGATATTTTAATTCATTTTTGTTTTATTTAATAGGCTATTTAAATGTTTTAAATTATTTTTTATTTAATTTGAGAAATTATTTTAAAGTATTAAATTATTATTTTGTTTTATTAAAAAAATTATTTAAATATCTTAAATTATTTTTTAATTTATTAAAGAAATTATTTTTTAAATTAATTTTGATATTTCAAATTATTTTTAATTTAATTATTTTAAAATTATTTCAATTAATTTTAAGTTAATTCTTTATGTTTAAGATTATTTCTTATTATTACTTTATCATTATTTCTCTTTAATCACTTTAGATTAATTAGGTTATTTCACTTTAAGCTTTGTTAAGAGTTAAATAAATTTAATTAAATAATTGGCTAGAGGTTTAGATTAAGGAATAGACATCTTCTTAGATCATACCCCTAACCCTACCATTAATACTTGATTAATCTTCCAAATCTTAAAGATTTTAAGTACTTAGTATTTCCTTTTGATATTGATGGTGATTAGTAAGTTCCTACCACTTCATTCCCTAAGTTTCAGTCATCCAAGTAAACAATTAAGATCAAATGTTTCTTCTTTACCCATGGTTAAGCCTAAATGTTAATTAGGGTTAAGGTTCCTTAATTACCCTTATGCCCTATTAAACTTAATCACTCCATAACTTACTAAATTAAATCCCAATGACTTTGAAATTTTTATGTGTCCTCTCTCATATGTCAATTAAGATATCAGAGGAGAAAATTCAATTTTCTGGTTTTTATTTTATTTTTAGAATTATTTTTAATGGAAAATTATGGTTTTCAAAGGAAACTCAAAAACTTAATAAATTCTAACTATCTATCATTAGGAAAATTATGGAAGGTTTCCATTGGCTAGAGGTTCACTTCGACCAAATTTCATGATTAGTTGAATTTTAATTTTAATATAATAATTATTTTAAATTTTAGAGTATTAATTAAATATAAAATATTTTAAAAGTAGAAAATTATGTTTTATATTTTTCAAAAATCTCTCCAAGGTCAGAGAGCCTAGAGAAGCAAATTTTACATTTTTCTGATTTTTATTTGATTTTTAGAATTATTTTAGTGAGAGGATAAGAAAATTCATTTTTTTAAATGTTAAAAATTATCCTAAGGCTTTTAAAATTAATATCTTAACTGAGAGACTTAAGAAAAAATATTTTAATAGTTCCCAAGTGATTGGGAGGCAAAAAGTGACATTTTGGTGAATTTTTATATTTTTTATTTTTATGATTTCTTAATTATTAAATATTTAAAAAATGATTAAAAATCAAATTTTTATGAAAAATGCAATTTTATTTTTCTTGGGCTTCTCTGATCATAAAGAACTCTCAAAATTAATTTGGTGAATTTTTTAAATGTATTTTGGGTTTTATGATTTTTTTAATATTCAAAATGGCTATGTTACTCAAGAAATTCATTTATTGGGTTAAATCTATCCTAAAGGACTTTAAAATTTTTATGGGGGTTCCTCCTATCTTAAAGAATAGTGGAGAATTGATTTTGAGTTATTTCCATTTTTAGTTTGTTCTAATTAATTCAAAATTGGTTTTAGGACAAGTGAGCAATTAAGGTTATATTTAGTGTTTTAGTTCGTGAAATAATTTTCCTAAGTTCCTCTGGCCATAGGGAATCCATCCTAATTTTCCTAAATTTTTTCCAACTGCTATATTAATTATTATATTTAAATTATCAAAATAGGCACATAAACTTAGAAAATATGGTTCTCTTCCTAGGGATCTCCTCTGGCCTTGAAAATTTTATGGAATGTTTCCAAAGACAGAGGGAACAAAAGCCCCATAGTCCCAAGCCATGGTGCATTGTGTGTGTTAATGCAGAATTGATTTAAGGTTTACTGTATTTAATTAGTTTAAAAATAAATACTATGCAATTAATTTTTATTTTAATTCCACATTATTCTACTCTGTTCACTGAGCAAGAGGGTTTTTTTCAATTTTTAGATTTTTCTCTGCAAAGTTATGCATTTTTGAATTTTCATTGAATTAAACAAATAAAAACCCTAATTTTCTATTTAAAAGAGGCAGTAGCCACATCATCCTACGGCGGCTCCGAACTCCCACGAGACTTCTCCTGATTTGGCACCGCCATCCACCTCAGTGCCACGCGTCTCCACTGTACATGGATAATTTGCTCATCCAACGCGATCCTGACTATTCATTCATTATAAGCGCGATCCGACGGCTCTCCATCATCGTCTCCGACTGGCGTGAACTGAGCACCGTCCGCATTCTAGGGTTAAAATCTTGGCTGATACTCAACCAAATTGAGTGAAATTTGGTCCTACACGTACATCTAACCTAGCACTACACATCCATACGGTTGATCAAGTTTTAATTTAATGTTTTCTTCAAGAAGGCCTAACCTGAGCTCAAGTTTAGGTGTTTTGAGCCATTAACTTAGTCCAAGAAGTGTGGCCTCAATTGGATGGTTGTGACACCTTCAGAGGGGTCAGGCAAAACTCCTGTAAGTAGCACTCGAGCTCCATTTAAAGTTGGTGTAGAACTACTCCAAATGGTGGGCGGCCTTGGTGGAAGTCTAATGCAGAGACCTCAGTTGATGGAGCTTTCACTGGGGAACCTCTTCTCTACCTCTGGTGATGGTGTGGAAAGAGTTAATTTTGATTTGGTTGAGGTTTGGTGGATGTCCTATTTCTGGCCTAAATTTTAACTGGGAAATGGAGCTCAGGTGGTGGAGTTCAAGGCAGGAGAACAGTGGGGATCTAGTTCTCTGGGATGCGAGAGCAATTTAGGTCACTTGGATGGGGATTTTGGGTGGGTTCAGCGCATCCAACCTTTAGCCTTGGGGGAGAATTATTTAAATAGCCATGGTCAGAGGGCTTCCCAGGGGGAGTTAGGGGCTGGGAATACCTGCCTTGGTGAGGAGAAGAAAAGCTCCACTGACCAATAGTAATGGGACAGCTCAACAAGCTCAATGTTGATTTTTGAACCAATTTGAACCTCTCGGCCTGGTGGTTTCCGGCGGCTGAGGTGGTGGTCCGGCCAAGGTCAAGTCAAGTCTGAGCTCAATGAAGTCAGAGAGGTTGAGTGGAGGCTTCAATTTGAGTATTTGCTGGCTCCATGGTTAAGATTCAATGGGAACTTAGATTTTGGGTTCAAGGTGGCTAACTTGGGTTAGCCCCTTGGTTCTTTGGCTAAACCTTTTCCCAAAGTGGTTTGAGCTAGTTTTAAGACCCTTTAGTAGGTTTGGAAGGAGTCTAATGGCTGCCATGGGAGTTTAGGGAGGAGTTTAAATTATTTGAAAAAAGGTAAATCCAAGTGTGGGGAGAGTGAGAAAGGGTCACTTCTCCTTTGCCATTTTTGGCAAATTTGACTTTGGATGGCTATGGAATGATGCACATGCCATGCCATGATGCTCATGATTCATGGGAAAGTTTCATGTAGAAGGAAATTTTGGATCTTCATGGTTTTGGAATTCATTATGCCAAAATACCCAATTTGGTATGCATGCATTAGATTGGACATGATGCCATGGGATGATGATCAAAATGTCATGAAATGTTTGGATGATGGAAATATGACATATAAGCTTAAGTTGGGCCTTTAAAATTTGATTTTATGGGCTTTTAAAATGCATAAAGGGGATGGGGCTTTAACATGCATGGAGTGATTTGAATTTTTTAAATTGATTGTGGTATTATCAAAACGATTAAAAATTGATTGAAATTGATTTTGGACATGTTGAAATTTGATTTAAGGTTGATTTGGGAATTTTCATGGGTCATGAGGTTCAATGTAAAAGGAATTTTAGCTTTTGGGCCAAAATTGGGCTTTTTGGGTCAAAGTTTGGCTAGTGTTGGATTTGATGTAAAATTAATGGTTCAAAATGTTTATGGGGGTGTGACAAACAGTTTTGAACTTTAGTTGGGTTTTGATTTTGGAATTTGGGCTTGTTTGGGTTCATGGTTAGTTAAGGCCAAATTGGGGAATTTTTGTTTGAGTTGAGCTTGGGTTGAGTCTGAGTGCAAGTTGGGGATGTTAGGAAGATTTTGCAATTCATTTTGGAGAAAGTTGAGGGGTTTTGGGTTTGATTTGGGTAGTTTGAGTCATGAGGGTTAATTGGGGAAACTTGGATTTTTGGGCTTTGGATAATTTTAGAAAAAGCTAGGGATCAAATTGGGGTCAAATTAATAAATTTTTTTTTGTTTTCGGGAGTGTTATGAAGGTTTGGAATTTTATTTGGAGAAAATTGGAGTTAATTTTGTTGACATTGGGTTTAATTGGGTTAAATTTGGGTTAAAAATAAATTAACTTGGTATTATTGGCAAAATTAGATTAATTTGACAAAATTGAGCTATGGTGCAGTTGATGAAAATGCAATTGGTAATTTTTGTGATTTTTTGGGATTTTTTGGAATTTTTGAAATTTTTGGCTAGGAAGGGTATATTGGTAATTTTGGGGGTATTTTGGAAATTTTAGAAATTTTGTCAGATTTGGGTATTTTTGGTCAAATTGGATAGTAGGGAACAACTTGGAATGACTTTGGTGATTTTTGGGAATTTTTTGGTAATTTATGAAATTTTGGGATTTTAAAGGGGTAATTGAGTAATTTGGTGGGTTTAGGGCCCTGAGGGTCAAAAATGAAAATTTTGGAAAAATGATGATTGGTTCAAGGTGAGTAACATGAAATCATTCTGATTGAGCCGTGAAGCCATCTTAAGCTCAGAAGGGCCATGAGAGGACTCATTTTAGGCACTCAATATGTTGTTCCAAACCCTCTTAGTCAGAACTAGGGGTTGAGGTCTGTCCATCTGAGTCTCCTAAACGGGTCAGGAGGTTAGGTTAAGTGTGAGTAATTTCAAGGTTCACGCATGTGCAACAATGTGGTGTGTGAAAGTTGGACCTTACCAAGACCAGGCCACCCAGAGTTATCCTAAGGCTTGACCATCCTATAGGAACTCATCCTTATCTTTCTACACATTGATCCTAACCTTCCAAGTAATTTGGTGGTTGATGACCATCCAAGTGGGATTCTAAAGAGAGTTTAGATTTGGTTGACTTGCTAAATGGTGGACTACATTTCTAATCTTCTAGGATAGTCAAAGGGCAAAACATATGGCTAGATCCTAAGCACTAAAAGGAAGGAAGGACCTCACCAAAGGGAGATCAACAATTGACACAATAACTCCATCTCTGACCAAAAATTCAGCTTTGGTCATAATGGTCAATCATCGATCGAATGACCAACCTATTGACCCATTAGGTCTACTTTTGACCAAAAAGTCAATTTTTATAAAAATTGTCAATTTATGAGCTAATGACTGCCCCATTGACCCAATAGGTCAATTTTTGACCAAAAAGTCAACATTGGTCAAAATGGTCAATCATTGACGCAATGACCACCCATTGACCCAATAGCTCAACTTCTGACAAAAAAGTCAACTTTGGTCAAAATGGTCAATCGTTGACCTAATGACCAACCCATTGACCAAATAGGTTAACTTTTGACCAAAAACTCAATTTGGTCAAAATAGTCAATTTTTGACCTAATCACCTCCCCGTTGTCACAATAGGTCAACTCGGTTTTAATGGTCAATTTATGACCGAACGACTAACCCATTTACCAAATAGGTCAACTTTTGACCAAAAAGTCAACTTTGGTTAAAATGATCAATCGTTGACCCAATGACCAACCTAGTGACCCAATATATTAACTTTCTATCAAAAAGTCAATTTTGGTCAAAATTGTCAATTTTTGACTAAATAACCAATTTTTGACCCAATAAGCCAATCTCTGACCAAAACATCAACTTTGGTCAAAATGGTCAATCCTTGACCCAATGACCAACCCATTGACCCAATAGGCCAACTTTTGAGCAAAAAGTCAACTTTGGTCAAAATGCTCAATCCTTGACCCAATGACCAACCCATTGTCAACTTTTGACCAAAAAGTCAATTTTGTCCAAAATAGTTAATTTTTGACCTAATGACCACTCATTGACCCAATAGGTCAACTTTTAACCTAAAAGTCAACTTTGGTCAAAATGGTCAATTTCTAACTCAATGACCAACCCATTGACCCGATAGGTCAACTTTTAAGCCAAAAGTCAACTTTGGTTAAAATGGTCAATTTCGGAGCAAATGACTACCCCGTTGACCCAATGGTTTTAATTTTGACCGAAAATTCAATTTTGGTCAAAGTAGTCAATTTTTGACCTAATGACCAATTATAGACCCAGTAAGTCAATCTCTGACCAAAAAGTCAACTTTGGTCAAAATGGTCAATCCTTAACCCAATGAAGGTCAACTTTTGACCAATAAGTGAATTTTGGTCAAAATCGTCAATTTTTAACACAATGACCACCCATTTACCCAATGGGAAAACTTTTGACCAAATAGTCAACTCTGGTCAAAATAGTCAATTTCCGACCCAATTACCAACTCATTGACCCAATAGGTCAACTTTTAACCAGGAAGTCAACTTTGGTCAAAATGGTCAATTCTTGACCCAATGACCAACTCATTGACCCAATAGATCAACTTTTGACAAAAAACTCAATTTTGGACAAAATAATCAATTTTTGACCTAATGACCAATTATTGACCCAACAAGTCAATCTCAGACTAAAAAGTCAACTTTGGTCAAAATGGTCAATCCTTGACAGAATTAACAACCCATTGAGCCAATAGTTCAACTTTAAACCAAAAAGTGAACTTAGGTCAAAATGGTAAATTCTTGACCCAATGACCAACCCATAGACCAAATAGGTCATCTTTTGACCAAAAAGCCAATTTTGGTCAAAATAGTCATTTGTTTATCTAATGACCAATTATTGACCAAATAAGTCAATCTCTAACTAAAATGTCAACTTTTGTTGTAATGGTCAATCCTTGACCCAATGACCAATCCATTGAACCAAGAGTTCAACTTTTGACTAAACTGTCAACTTTGGTCAAAATGGTCATTCCTTGACCCAATGACCAACCCATTGGCCCAATACGTCAACTTTTGACCAAAAAGTCAGTTTTGGTCAAAATAGTTATATTTTGATCTAATGAAGACCCATTGAACCAATATGTCAACATTGGTCAAGATGATTGATCGTTGACCCAATGACCAACTCATTGACGCAATATATTAACTTTCTACTAAAAAGTCAATTTTAGTCAATATAGTTAATTTTTGACCTAATAACCAATTATTGACCCAATAAGTCAATCCCTGACCAAAACGTCAACTTGGTTAAAAATGGTCAATCATTGACCCAAAGACCAACCCAATGACCCAATATGTCAACTGATCACTGAAAATTTTATTAAGAAATTCATACCTATTTTTGATGAAATTGCACTTTAAAGAAAGGTATTTTCTTTATTTTGTTGCAGGAATGTAGAATTTAGGTGATAAAAGCAAAAATCATAAAAGGAGCGGATTTGGAGCAAAAAGGAAGAAAATAATGCAATTTGTGCTGAGTCGCCGACGGCGATATCAAGCTTGCCGACGGCAAGGGTACGAGGAAGAAATTTTGAAGGATTTATAACTATCTCGCTGACAGCGAGACCGAGCCCGACGACAGCGAGATAGCGCGGTTCGAAGACCTTCTAGAAGCCTCGCCGACAGCGAGGTAGTTCGTCGCCGACGGCGAGGTAGTTCAAATGGCGCAGATACATTGAACCTGGACACTTTTTGAAGGGATGCTTACACACCTCTTGGTCCTTTGCTCACCTCTATATATAGAGGCCGAAATTCAACTTCTAAGTGTGTGTTATAAGTGTGTGTTATAAGTGTGTGTTATTTTGTGTTATGTGTGTAGTTTTGAGTCTTTAAGTGTCAATTTTAGTCTTTAGAGTCTTAATTAGTGAGTTAGTGAGTTTTTAGCGAGTCTTCGTCGTACTCGGAAGGAAGAGTCAAAGGAACTGCGAGGAGTCCGCTGGGATAAATCGAGATAAGTATTTATATTTATTGTTTTTAACTTTAAATGAAATCCATGCTTAGTTTAGTTCCCATGCATTCTGAGTAGTTAATTTAGTCTTTCTCCCTGTTTATGAAATTAAGTGACTAGATGAACAAAAAATAGAAGTACTTTTAAATATTAATAAATTGTGATAATTTTTACTTCAAACTTAATTTACTTTCAAACTCACCATTTGATTTGTTAAAATGTGTTGATTATCAACTATAGTAAAAATTACATCTGATATTAGGGAATTCAAAAGCCTAGGAAGGAGGGTGCAAATAAATAGGGAAATAATATCACTGAGCGTAGAATAGAGCATTTTAGTGTGACAGACTAAAATATTCAATTCGGTCCTATTGTTTGAGAGCTGAAGTGTAGATGTTAGCCCTCAGGCGATGGGAACGTGGGAGCTCTGAAGTGGCAGTCGGTTTCCTCTCAGCCTAGCCGCAGATTCAGTAATCGAACATAGGATTAGTCAATATTCTTTACACCTGGACCAAAGGGTAAAGAATAGGAATGCTCCTATTTGTCACAATACCTTAAAATTATCTATTTAAATTCATCAATCACTTAAATTTCTAAACAAGGGAAAAGATACTTTTTCTGAATAGTTAAGACTTATTTAGCAATTAGTTTAATTTCCTGAACTTTCAATACGTATTAATTTTCTACTTAGTTAAGTTACCTAATTAAAATACTTAGTTTACTTTATTGCACTTAAATTTAGAATTCCAAATTTTCGTATACTATTTTAAAATTATTATTATTATTATTTTAAAATTAGTTGTTATTTAATTTTCTATTTCCCTGTGGGATCGATAACCAGGACTCCACTAGAGCCCTGTATTACTTGATACGATACGTATACTTGCGTAGCATCCACAACATAAACAATTACAATTCTATATATATAATATAGCGGGGTCAAGTTTTTGGCGTCGTTGCAATTAAATTAAAAATATCATAATATAAAATTGTGGGTCAAGTTTTTGTCACCGTTGTCGGGGAAAGTAAGAAAAATTTACTAGAGTAACGGACTATTTTAAAATAATCATAATAAATAAATTAATATCTATTCTAAAATTGTATGCGCAAATTTGGAAACAAAAATTTAATACCTTACGATTCTGAATTAGAGCGTACAATTAAAATAATTAGAAAACAAAAGAAACAAATTATAAATTTAACAGAAATGGTGAATATTCCCGAAATTCAAAATATGAACCAACAAAGACCATTAAGAGATTATGCCAACCCTACATCGGATGAAATTCATTTAACTATTCAAAACCCCGATGTAGCTGCTAATTCATTTGAACTTAAACCTGCAATTATCCAAATGGTACAAAACAATCAATTTAGTGGTTCACCTACTGAAGATCCTAACTTACATCTTGCTAGTTTTCTAGAACTTTGTGCTACTTTTAAATATCAAGGAGTATCTGACGATGCTATAAGACTTAGACTTTTTCCTTTTTCATTAAGGGATAAGGCTAAAATGTGGTCGAATTCGTTAAGCACTCGATCTATTAAAACTTGGGGAGAGTTATCACAAAAATTTCTATCCAAATATTTTCCACCATCTAAAACTGCTAAGTTTAGAAATGATATAACTTCTTTTTGTCAGTTAGATGGAGAATCAATATATGAAGTTTGGGAGAGATTTAAGGAACTTCTTAGGAAATGCCCACATCATGTGCTACCAGTATCGGTCGATTATTCAAACCTTTTATAATGGATTAGTAGGATCTTTAAGATCAATCATCGATGCTACTGCTGGAGGTTCATTAATGTCTAAACCATTTGATGAAGCTTATGCACTAATCGAAGAAATGGTAACAAATAATTTCCAATGGCCTCATTGATAGAGTAAATCCGAAAAAGATAGCCAGCATTCATGAAAACGATGCAATATCTATGTTAGCTTCTCAAATTGCTGCTATATCTAAGAAATTAGATCATTTTGGAATGAACTACTCTCCTACTTTAGAAGAAAACTCATCTAAACAAATCATAGAATCTCAATCTAATTATGAAACTTTAAATGCTATTAATAATAGAACTAATAACCCTTATTCAAACTATTATAATCCTGATTGGAAAACTCATCCAAATTTTAATTGGAATAACACATCTAATCAACAATGGATGAATCAACCTAATCAAGCAAATCCAAACTATAAACCTAATTACCCACCCGGATTTAATAACAATAACCCTCAATTCAAAGATAAGAAATTATCTATGGATGAATTAATTTTGAATATGGGTCATCAACTACAAAATCAAGGAAATCAACTACAAATTCAAGGAAATCAATTACAAATTCAAGGAACATCTATTAAAAATATCAAAACTCAACTTGGACATATTGCTACTGCGCTAAATAATAGAATACCTGGAACTTTTCCTAGTAATGTGGAAATAAATCCTAAAAATCAAGGAAAACAATAAATTAAAGCAATACAACTAAGGAGTGGAAAAGAATTAGAACCTCAAATTCAAAAAGAACTTGAAAGCCAAAAAGAGGAAGTGGAAATTGAAAAGGAAACACTTCAACAAGATTCAAACATAGAACATCCTTTAATACCTATGAAAATTTCTGTTGAAAAACCTCCACCACCATTTCCTCAACGACTAGCTCAACATAAAAAAGATAAACAATTTGCTAAATTTCTTGAAATATTAAAGAAATTAACAATCAATATACCTTTTGTCGAAGCTTTAGATTAGATGCCAAATTATGTAAAATTTATGAAAGATATTCTAAATAAGAAAAGAAAATTCACTGATAATGAAACAGTCGCACTTAGTGAAGAGTGTAGTGCTATTATTCAGAAGAAGATTCCTGAAAAATTGAAAGATCCTGGTAGTTTCACTATACCCTGCGCTATAAGAGAAAAATTTTATTGAAAAGCTTTGTGTGACTTAGGAGCAAGCATCAATCTAATGCCTCTATCGATTTTTAAGAGATTAGGATTAGGAAAAATTACACCTACTTCAGTAACCCTTCAATTAGTCGATCGTTCGGTTACCTATCCTAAGGGAGTTATTGAAGATGTGTTAGTAAAAGTGGATAAATTTATCTTCCCAGTAGATTTTATTGTTTTAGATATGGAGGAAGATAAAGAAATTCATATCATTTTAGGAAGACCATTTTTAGCTACTGGAAAAGCTATGATTGATGTTCAGAAAGGTGAATTAACTATGAGAGTAAATGACCAAAAAGTTACATTTAATATTGCAAAATCAATGAAATATCCTGCGCTAGAAAAAGATGATGAATGTTTTCGGATGGAAATACTTGAACATTTACAACAAGAACATTTTAAGGAATATTACGAAGATAAATTAGAAAAAGAAAACACTGAATTAATTGAAGATAATAATGAAGAACTAGATTATATTCAGGAAAGATTTGAATTTTTGGATAATACCGAAAACACCGACAAGAATATAGTTCCATCAATTATTAAACCTCCTGAACTTGAGCTAAAAATATTACCCGATCATTTGAAATATGCTTATTTAGGTAATTCTTCAACTTTACCAGTTATTATTTCATCTGCATTAAACGAATCTCAAGAACAAAAACTTTTAGAAACTTTAAAAAAATATAAGAAAACTTTTGGTTGGACTTTAGCAGATATTAAAGGAATTAATCCTTCAATCTATATGCATAGAATTATTTTAGATGATGAACATAAACCTAAAGCAGATCCCCAAAGGAGATTAAACTCGATAATGAAAGAAGTAGTTAAGAAAGAAATTTTAAAATGGTTAGATAATGGTATTATATATCCTATTTCCGACGGTGCTTGGGTAAGCCCAATTCATCGTGTTCCTAAGAAGGGAGGAGTGACCGTCACTGCCAATGAAAAGAACGATCTTATTCCTATAAGACAAGTTACTAGTTGGCGTATATGTATTGATTATAGGAAATTAAATACCGCCACCAAGAAAGATCACTTCCCTTTACCATTTCTAGACCAGATGTTAGATAGATTAGCCCTACATAAGTATTTTTGTTTTCTAGATGGATACACAGGTTATCATCAAATACAAATTCCTCCTGAGGATCAAGAGAAAACTGCATTTACTAGTCATTATAGAACTTTCGCTTTTCGAAGAATGCCTTTTGGATTATGTAATGCACCAGCAACATTCCAGAGATGTATGATGTCTATATTTAGTAAGTTAATTGACAATGGAATAGAAGTATTTATGGATGATTTCTCCGTATTTGGAACATCATTTGACACATGCTTAACTCATCTTGAAAAAGTATTAGAAGTATGTGAGAAAATAAATTTAGTTCTAAATTGGGAGAAATGTCAATTTATGGTTGCGGGCGGCATTGTATTAGGGCATAAAATTTCGGAAAAAGGCATGGAAGTGGACCTTGCAAAAATTCAAGTTATAGCTAAATTACCACCTCGAACTACGGTAAAAGGGGTAAGAAGTTTTCTTGGACATGCTTGGATTCTACAGACGCTATATAAAAGATTTTTCAAAAAATTACTAAACCTCTATGCCAACTTCTCGAAAAGGACAATAAATTTGAATTTACAATCGAATGCCAGAATGCTTTTGAACTCTTAAAAGAAAAATTAATTACAACACCTATAATAGTTTCACCTAACTGGGAGAAACCATTTGAACTTTTGTGTGATGCTAGTGATTATGCTTGTAGGAGCGAGTTCTTGGGCAAAGATATGAAAAGATTTTTAAAGTTATATACTATGCTAGTAAAACTCTTAATGATGCTTGAAATAAATTATACGATTACGTAAAGAGAATTATTAGTGGTAGTATATGGTTTTAATAAATTTAGACCTTATCCGATTGGAACAAAATGTATCGTGCATACCGATCATTCTGCTATCAAATATTTAATGCAAAAGAAAGATTCCAAACCAAGTTTAATTAGATGGATGCTATTAATGCAAGAATTCGATTTTGAGATCGTTAATAAGAAAGGAACTCGATAATCAAATTGTGGATCATTTATCAAGATTAGAAAATCATGAATTATCTGATATTGAAAATGAAATTATAGACAATTTTCCTGATGAACAACTATATAATATCAATGAGTGGAAAATACCATGGTAAGCTGATATAGTAAACTATATAGTTAGTAATATTTTCCCACCTATGCTAACTTTGCAAAAATAGAAAAAATTCATCCATGATACGAAAACCTATTTTTGGGATTAACCATATTTATATAAGCAATGTAAGGATTTAATTATTAGAAGATGTGTACCTTATGAAGAAACTTAACCAATTATTTAAAAATGTCATGATTATGATTTTGGAGGACATTTTAGGACTGATAAAACTGCTTATAAGATTCTACAATCTGGATTTTACTGGCCTACTCTATTTAGAGATGTATACAGATATATTAAAACTTGCGATAAATGTCAAAGAGTAGGAAATATATCTAGAAAAAATGAAATGCCTCTGAATTTTATATTAGAAGTTGAAATTTTTTATGTTTGGGGATTAGATTTTATGGGACCTTTTATTCCTTTGTTTGGAAACTCATATATATTAGTAGTTGTTGATTATGTTTCCAAATGGATTGAGGCACAAGCTTTACCTAGGTGTGATGCTAAGAGTGTTTCAAAATTTCTGATGAAAAATATTTTTACTAGATTTGGAATGCCGAGAGTGATTATCACTGACGGAGGAACTCGTTTTAGAAATAAATACATTCACAAACTAGTAGAAAAATACGATATTACTCATAAGATATCCACTGCTTATCATCCACAGACTAGCGGATTAGCTGAAGTATCTAATCGTGAGATTAAACGTATTTTAGAAAAATCTGTAAACCCAAATAGGATAGATTGGTCTATTAGATTAGACACTGTATTATGGGCTTACAGGACTGCTTATAAAACTCTGATTGGAATGACTCCTTACAAGCTTATATATGGAAAAACATGCCACTTACCAGTTGAATTAGAACATAAAGCATATTGCGCGATTAAAGAATTTAATTATAATATGAAGGAAGTCTGGTGAGAAAAGATTGCCGCAATTAAATGAATTGGAAGAATTAAGAAATGAATCATATGATAATGATCGGATTTATAAAGAAAAGATGAAATTATGGCATGATCGGAAGTTTAATCAGAGAAATTTTGAACCAGGACAGGAAGTTTTGCTATATAATACTAGATTGAAATTATTTCCTGGAAAATTAAATTCTCGATGGTTAGGACCTTTCACCAAAACTCAAATATTTTCATACGAAACTATAGAAATCGAAGATCCAAAAACTGGACATAAATTTAAAGTTAATGGACATAGATTAAAACCATATTTTGAAGGTATAAGACCTAACTATAAAGAGGTTTTAATGCTTAGTCGACTTGATTAATAATTGAAATTAAGTCGGCCGACGACGTTAAACCAAGCGCTTTATGTGAGGCAACCCATATTAGTTATCTATTTTTATTGTATCTTAATAGTTAGTCTATATTATTGAAACTTTACTACTCAATTATTATTAAGAATCATCACATATTCGAACCATTATGATGAGGAAGAAAATTATTCGATTTAAGATGCGAAATTGGACATTATTTTGGAATCTCGCCGACGGCGAGGTCGATACTCGCCGAAAGCGAGGTTCGCGCCTAAATTAAATTCAGTTTATTTATCAAGCTCGCTGACAGCAAGAAACGTCCCGCCGACAGCGAGAACATGGGAGGCAGTTTTTATAACTGAGTCGCCGATGGTGAGAAACTTCTCGCCGACAACGAGGAAGTTATAAAGATGAGTTATTTATAATTTGAATGCCGATTTGGACGGTTTCAACACCAATTCCTTTGTGAAAACCCATTCTTAAATCATTCTAGATCTGCCTTCTTCACTAGAATTCATTTCATTCACCATAATGGCCTCCAATTTCTTAGATTCCTCTAGTTCTGGAGTGTTTAACCGGAGGAAATTTGTGAGTGCGGAAGCGCAGCGGATCTTCAACAAGGTTTTGGTAAAGAAAAGAGTTATCAAGGAACAGGGATTTGTCAATCTAGGATTAGAGAATTCCACTACAAAGATAGAAGAAACGATCGCACAGCGACACTGGGAAGTATTTTGTTACACTACGTCTGCTGTTGTTATTCTAGTTGTGAAAGAGTTCTACTCTAACTTACATGCGATCAACAATGGGAATGTCTACGTCCGATGAAGATGGGTGACGTTTACTCCATCAAGAGTAAATGAATTATTCTCTATAGAAAACACCCCGGTATGTCACTATTCAAATTTTGTGCCTTCTCGATATAATATGAATGAGATTTTCGATATCTTACTGATGAACCGGAAGATTGGGAAATGCGTGAAGACGGGTATGTTAGTTTCTCTGCATCACTTTTGAATCATGTCTCAAAGCACTGGCACTTTTTCATCTCATCTAAATTGTTACCTACTATGAGGGTAAACAAGGTTTCGAAGGAATGCGCTATATTGAATTATTGTATTCAAAATGGATTGCCTATTGATGTTGGATCAATAATTGTTAAGTCTGCATTGGGTTTAATTGTGCATGGGTCAGTTCACGGACTAGGACACCCATCTACTATTTTTGCATTATGCACGATCGGTCTATGAGCTACTAGGTTTCTTATGAAGCTTGGGAAAATGTTCTGTTACCTTGGAAGCCGCTTGATCCTACAGATATGTTCCCTACTTTGGACAATAATGATGAAATTACATTTATCTCTGATAGAGATTCACAGAATAATCCTATAGCAAGGCATATTTCAGATAAAACAGAGTTACTTATGAAGAAAATTAAAGGAATAGAGAAAGAACTGCAGAAAGTGAGAGATTCAATCGACAATATATCTGATTTATTTGATCACATTGACTGGAGGATGAAGGAACACTTTGATCATTCCGGACACCCTGAAGCTAGCTTTCTTCATTTACCGAGACAGAAGGGTTGGATCATTGAAGAATCTGCTTTGGAGTTTCCCTTCAGGCCTTCCTATAACTTATTTGTGCATCATCGTCATATCAAAAATATCAGAGAAGATGAAGATTCTGACATTGAAGAGTGTCGGCATATTTTTAGGTCGGTGTGTTGTGTTTTGAAGAGGGGTCGCCTACAGAAATTGTCGGTGAATTCTTAATTTAGTTTAAATAAATAATTTGAAAAAATAATATTTGATTTTGAAAATAATTTTAAATTTGAAGGTTTTAAGATATGAGATTAAACCGATCTCACATCCCAAATAGTTTATATAAACGAGCACCGCACCACAAACCATGTATCTATCCCTAAGGATAGACACACCGCTCGACGGTAGGGCTCGATTAAATAAACTAGAAGATTTGTGACATCCGTTTGATCTCGCGAACCAATTTTATAAGCCGACAAAATTCCCTCGCTTAATATGAAAGCATTAAACAGGGTTTATATTACTCAGGTTCTTTAAAATTCCCTATAAGGGCAAGCCCCTATAGTTAATTACATCTTAAGTGACGGGAATCACCTAAGAAAACTCTCGATAATAATCAATAATTCTGCTCTCAAGGATTTCAAAGTTTAAGTTTTCAATGGATTGAATTTTTGAATTTCAATAGGGAATGGATCAAGTTTGGAACATTTTGTTTTGGGAATCCAAAGGAAGAAAAGTAGGAGAAATCACAGATTCGAAGCGAACTTCGGTAATTTCCCGACTATCCTATTGTTTGGCATGGATTTAGGAAAGTCCTAATATTTATTTAAATGTTTTGATTTTGCCAATTTTAGTTAATTAGGACTTATATTTATATGATAGAATCATACAAATAGCCTTGAAGATGTGAGGGTTTATGTCGTACCCAAACGACTACCTCGAAATCCTAATACCGGTTAGGGCTTAATTTGCAATGCAAGTGCCTAACGAAGAGGTTGAGTATTTATGTTGCACTAGGCAAACTACCTCGAAATCCTATGGCTTGGTTATTTAATTCTAGGAAAGTTTTGCTGAAGTAGACTCAGGTTTTGCTGATGACGATGGCCGTGCTGCCCACCATGCTCCGAGCTCCTTGTTGTTGCAGAGGTTTAGTTTTAGAAGTCATAAATCAGGGGGTGAGAAAAGTGTTTTGGTTTAGAGAAGATCATAATTTCCAAGTGTTTTCAATATTTTAATTAAAACAAATCTTAAAGTTGATTATAACGACACCGGTTAAGATCCCACGGTTCCATCCTTCCGGCATCATTATTTTTATCGGATTCACTTAGTCCAGATGAATTTGCTAAACTCAACCGAATGAGTTCCACACTTTCATTTAGACCGTGGGAAATTCCGTTAGCAACACGTAGGTTACATCATCCGAGGTATTCCCGATCATCCAACAGGACGTTTTAATTTAGTTGTAATTGTAGTTTTGTGTTCTGTTTGTGATTAAATTTTGAGTTGTTTTATATTTTGAAATGTTGTGGCGGTGAATTTTATCTTGCAATGACTTTTAACTTAGTTTTGGTTTCAGTTTTAGAGACTATCCTAAAGGTGTGGGTTTTCACGCAACAGTTGTTTATCATGCAAGAAAAGTAAGTGCGATGCGATTAATGAAATTGCAATAATGTAAATTGCAAGAAAGTAAATTGCAATAAAATAAAAGCATACCCGGAGGGTCTTCCCGTCATCCCAAGCTGCACTTAAAACACAATTAGAATATTTAAGCAAGTTCCTAGGTAAAGCTAAGGTAAGGGTTATGGTTTTCTACCAAGTTCCTAATCCTATAACTAGTCATTTCCTATGACGTCTAGGTTCTTTGTGTTTTTGTTTGAAGACGATTTTCTTCATCAAAGAATAATTAAATTCAATTGTTCTTATAAATGTCCTATCATATTGAGGAAGTGCTTAAGAAGAATCTAAAACATCTTTTCAATATTTCTAGGATTGTTTTAAGTCCAAATGGGTTTAATTATACAAATGAATTAATCTTCCGAGAATTCAAGTTTTGTTGTTATCTTGCTCGATGAACTAGGACATTTGAATATCCTATAAGTGAAGTAACATTTCATTTAATGTTCTGTTTAGGAGTTATGATTACTAAAACTTTCGAGGGTAAATTGGTATTCAAATGATTTGATTTAAGTTAAAGGGTTTAAATTTGGAATAGTGTTCAAGTTGCTTTATATTTAATTTCTTTCTGTTTTAGGTGTTGTTTTTCAATTCAATTTAATTTAATTTAATTTAATTTAATTGAGTTTTAATTTTAATTTAATTTAATTCAATTTAGTTTGATTTGATGTTAAATTAATTTAATTTGATTTGATTTAATTTTAATTTAATTTGATTTAATTTAATTTATTTTAATTTAATTTAATTTAATTTAATTTAATTTAATTTAATTTGTTTTAATTTAATTTAATTTAATTTAATTTAATTTAATTTAATTTTAATTCATTTGATTTGATTTAATTTAGTTTAATTTAATTTGATTTAATTTATTTCATTAATTTAATTTAATTTGAATTTAATTTAATTTAATTTAATTTAATTTAATTTAATTTAATTTAATTTACTTAATTTAATTTAATTTTTAATTTAATTTTATTTTTTAATTTTAATTGAAATTTTTAAAAGAGTTTAATAATTTAATTTTAGTTTAATGATTAAGTCTTTTAATGTTTTGAATTTGAGTTATAATTTTAATTAAGAATTGAATATTAATGAGATGATTAATTTAGGGATTTTTTTAAATTAAAGAATAAATCTCTTCCTAATAATATCCCTATTTTAATAATTCCAATTTTATTATTCTTCCAAATTTAATCAATTATTTAATTAAAGTTTAATTATTTTAAAATTGTTTAATGGGTTTCTACCCTTTAATTATTTAAATTTCAATCATCCAAATCAAAAGATGATCAAATATTTTACTTGTTAATTTTTTATTAAACCTAAAAGTTTTAATTAAGGATTAAAGATTTTAATTACCATTTTACCCTTTAAGCTTAATAATTTCATAACTCACTAAATTGAACTCAAATGAACTTGAAATTTTTATGTGACTTCACTCATATGTCAATAAAGACATGAGAGGAGAAAATGTGATTTTTCTGTATTTAATTTATTTATATAATTATTTTTCGTAGAAAATAGAGATTTTCAAGGAAAATTTAATAACATGACCAAGGGAAAGTTTCTGTCCTTAAGAAAATTAGGGGACATTCCTAATGACCAGAGGACCACTTGAACCAATTTTGGTGATTTTTTGAATTATATTATTTTTATTATAATTATTTTAAGTTTTGGAATGTTAATTAATTTAAAAATAAAATAAATGTTGAAAAATGAATTTTATATTTTTCAAAAATCTCTCTGATATCAAGGAAACCAGAAAAGTAAATTTTGTAATTTTCTGATTTTTCTATGATTTATTATAATTATTTTAGTGAAAATGCTAGAAAATACATTTTTTAATTTTAAAATTACCCTAGGGCTTTAAAATTTAATATCTCACTAAATAGACCTAAGAAAAATGTGGGATTTGTTCCTATGTGATTAAAATTCAAAATGTGACATTTTGGTGAATTTTATTATTTTTGTGATTTTTATTATTTTTTAATTATTAAAAATATTAAAATATTATTAAAAATCAACTTTTTTTAGAAAATTGAAATTTTAATTTTCTTAGGTTCCCCTGATATCAGAGAGGCTCCAAAACCAATTTGGTGAATTTTTGAAAGGTATTTTAAAAGTTATGAATTTTTAAAGTTTAAAATGACTAAGTGGCTTAATCAACCCAATTAGTGGGGCTAACCAAGTCCAATTGAGCTCAAACTTTTATGGTGGATTCCTCTGATCCTAAAGGTCAGTGGAGAATTGATTTCAAGTCAATTTGATGCACGGTTAACTCTAATTAATTAGAGACCTATTTTGGGTGTTTAAGCCAATTAGGGTTGTTTTAAATGAACTAAGTCAAAACCTATTTTTCCTAGGGTTCTTTGGTCATAAGAAACATCACCAAATTTTCCTAGAATTTATTTCACAACATGCTATTTATTGGAATTAAAATACTCAAAACAGCAACATGAATTTGAAAAATCAATAACTTTTTATAGGGATGGCCTCGACTTTGGAAAATTCAGGGAATGTTCCCAAATTCGGAGGCTTCAAAAGCCCTATGGTCTCATGCCATGGTGAATTGTATACATGCATGGAGAATTAAAAGTATGCAGAGAGTAAATAAATTATAAAAAATAAAATACTTGATGAAATTAAATGATTTCTTTTCCACATTATTCTCCTCTGTTCACTGAGCAAGAGGGTATTTTTATTTTATTTTTCTGATTTTTCTACACAGAGTTATGAATTTTTGAAGTTTAGGGAATTAAATAAATAAAAAAAAACCTAATTTTCTATTTATCCACGCGGCGCCAACTCATCCTCGGCATCTCCGAAACGCCGCGTGTCGCGCTCCCATTCGACGCCGCCACCTGAGTCGCCGGTCCGGGCCCCGCGGTTCTCGTACCGTCTCCCGGTCCGATGCCATCTGAGCCGTTCGTCCGCGCGTGTATTGAATGGACGACATCCGTTCATCGTCCCCGAGCGTCCTCACCCGAGAGCCGTCCACACTAAATCCCTAAGATCTCACTCGATACTCAATGGATTTTCATGTTCTTATGCTCTATGGATTCGTCTTGAAGAGACAAACACATCTATACGGTTATCATGCATTGAAATTAAGGCATTTGAAATGGAGAATCTCCAGAGGCTCGAGATGAAGAATTAGCTCATACCTTTGCTCAGAGAAGTGTGGCTTCGATCTGAGAGTTGTTGCACCTTCGATTGGATCCCAGCAAGCTCCGGATGAAGTCTCCCGGTCGCAGTGAATTGTCTAGATGTGATTTCGACCAAGCCCGATCACAAAGCTTGGAGGCCGGAGCAACTGGGTGGCCTGGAGATGGGGCTTTTGCTGGTGGACACCTTCCCTTGGTCTGGTGAAGGTGTAGAACCAATAAATTTAGGAATTGGCTCACTCTGGAGAAGTATCCTAGTTTTGGGTGGAATTTCAGTTGGGAAATTAGATTTTATCAGTGGGGATTAGGGCAAATTGACACTGGGGATCAACTGCTCTAAGGGTGGAGAAGGGTTTGGAACAATTTTGGCGCAGTTTCGGCAAGGTTTGTGCAACTCTCTTCTCGTGGCCGTGAGGGTGAGGGGTTTAAATAGAGGTGGCCGGAGAGCCTCCCGGGGATGGCCAAGGGTTAGGATCGACGCTGCTCGGTCATGGGAAGAACAGCCATGGTGGCCATTGGGCATGGGGCAACTCAAGCAAGGTGGAATTTCAAAGTTGGCTCACATGTGAGCTCTCGGGTGTGGTGTTTTCCGGCGATCCGAGCGGCTGGCCGGCAGCATGGGTCACCATCTTGACCGGGGAGGTCGGGGCTTGGCAATGGTGAAGTCAATTGGGCTTGGACATGTGTAAAGTGTTTGGATTAAAATGGAATGGGGGAGAGGCCACTTTGGCTTGAAATTGGTCAACCCATTGGTTTGGGTTGGGTGCACCTCCCCATGGCCTCGCTTTTGGGCTGAGAGGATCAGTTGGGTCGGCCAAGGGAGAGTGGTGTGGTCTCTATCCATGATGAGGTGGCTAAACATGGTTTAGTGTGTGACATGCTTAAGGTGAAAAATGGGTTAAGGAGGATTAGGAAAGGGGCTCCTCCTTTTGCCATTAATGGCTTGATCACATGTCAAGCCTTCCATGACTTCATGTGGCTTGTCCATGGCTTGCATGGCTCACCTTTGGCTTGGGAAAAGGTTTGGTCAATTTCATGAAAATAGGTTTTAAGAATTTTTGGTAATTTGATGCAAATTTGTATGAAACTTGATTTGGAATGGTTTAATTGATGATTTTGAAACTTAGGGGTGATTTTGATTAAATGGATGATGAGGGGAAATGCCATGTGGGCTTTGGATGGATTTGGGCTTTTGAATGTGGTGAAGTGGGCTTTTAGGACGGTTTAAGGGGAATGGGCTTTTTGATTTTAGGATGGGCATTTGGGTAAAGATTTTGTGAAGAACTTTGTCAAATAAATGTCATAATTGGTTTAGGGGTGTTCTATGAAGGGCTTGGAATCAATTTGGTGTGATTTGGAGTTGAATTGGTTTGAATTTGGGTTTATTTGGTAAGTGGGCCTATGTAGGTCAAATTGGGCTAACTTGGGCTAATGTTGGGCTAGGGTTGAAATTGATATAAAATCAATGTTGAGAAATGTTTATGGGAGTGTTTCAAAGAGGTTTTGACTTTGGTTGGGCTTCGATTTCGGGGTTTGGGTCTAAATTTTGGGTTAGGTTTGGGTTTAGGTCAAAATAGGGCCTTTTAGCTTTGGGTTGAATTTGAGTGGGGTTTGGGTCTAAATTTTGGGCAAATCATGTTAGTGTTTTGTTTGTGGGAATGTTAAGGAAGATTTAGAAAAGATTTGGGGTTAATTGGAATTGAATTGGGTGAGTTTGGGTTAGGTTTGGGTCATGGGTCCAAATTGGGCTTTAAGGCCAAAAGTGAGATTGGATCCAAATGTCAATCAAATTGGACTTGGATTTGGCCTAGATTGGTATTGGGGATATTGAATTGAAGTTTATAATTGAATTGGATCAAAATTGGGGTCAATTGGGTAGGTTTGGTTTGACATTGGGTTCACTTTGGGTTAAAATGGGTCAAATTGGGGGTTTTGACAAAAGTAGGGTAAATGGACAAAATTGGCCCATGGTGTAGTTGGACAAAATAAAATTGGGAATATTTGGGATTTTCTAGAATTTTCTGGGAATTTTCTGAATTTTTGGATTTTTTGGCCAAGAGGGGTATTTTGGGTATTTGGAGGGTATTGGGAGGTATTTTTGGAATTTTTGGTATTTTTGGGTATGGATGATCAATTTAAGTGATGTGGAAATGTTTGGGAATGATTTTGGAGAATTTTGGATAATTTGGAAATTTTTGAGAAATTTGGGTAATTTCGGGGTTTTGGGTAAGCTAAGCGGGTGTAGGGTCCCGGGGTCAAAAATCGAAAATTTGGAAAATTGAAGATTGGGTGGATGTAAGTGGAAAGAAGTCATTTTGGTTGAGCCATGAAGCCATGTCAAGCCCACATGAGCCATGAAGGGACTCATTTGAGGCATTCACTGTGTTGTTCCTAACCCTCTTAGCCAAGGGCTTAGGGGTTAAGGACCATCCATGTGCATCACCCACATGAGTCAGGAGGTCAAGTTAAGTATGGGTGTGTGAAAGTGTAGTGTATAGGTGTAGTGTATAAGTGTAGTGTTTGTGTAAGTCAGCCCCCTTCACCAGACCAGGCCACCCAAGGCAGTCCTAAGGCCAAAGAGTCCTATAGGAACTCATCCTTTAAACTTCCACATTTGATTTCAACCCTCTAGGTGATTAGGGGTCTACAGTCAAGTTTGTAGAGTTTGCAGGGAGTTAAGAAGTGGTTTGAATTTCTAAAAGGTGGGTCCCAATTCTAGTCCTCTAAGACAAGTCAAAGGAAAAGCCTAAGGCTAGATCCTAAGTACTAAAGAGAAGAAGAGAAGACCTCATCAAAAATGAGGTCAACAAAGTAGTAGTAAAGATTTCCATAGTATGTTTGTATTTATGTTATTTGATTTGATTTAGATTTTATTATGTGTGGAGTGATGATTTGAATATCTCAAACTTAATTGAGATATGCGTCATAGTTTTGTATCGGCATTTAGTGTGTCGTGGATTGGTTTGCGATGCTCGATTAGTAGTAAGGATTGGAGAATCGAAGTTTGATTATAGAGTTTAAAATTATGTTAGTTTGTACATCTCATGGATTTCAATATTAAAGTTAATTTGTTGTGTTGTGTGAATTTGTTTGTGTATAAGTAGCTAATCTTCATATTAAATTAATAAATGATGAGATCGAAAATATAATATAAGGCAAATCAAGGACGAAAATGAGTGACGAATTTCAGAAATTAAATTTTTTGGAATCTCGCCGACGGCGAGAAAAATCCCGCCAACAGCGAGATCGATCTCGCAGACAGCGAAGGTTAGAGCAAAAATTTCGCGCCGACAGCGGATTTTTCCCGAGAGTTTTTGGTTCTAAAAAATATTAGCTCGCCGACGGTGAGAAAAATCTCGCTGACAGCGAGGTCGCGAAAAACACTTTAATTGACTGGTCAAGAACACTATTCATTATCCCCAACCTCTCATTTTCGCAAAAACTACCCTAGGGCTCACAAAATTTCGGATTTAGAGGCGATTTCATCACTCAAAAACACCGAATTTCATCTTCTCTTGGTAAGTGCTTCACTCCTATGCAAAAATTTTTGATTTTCACCATGTATTTTCTCCACATTGAAAAATTTTGAAAAATCCTACATGTGGAAGAATTACTCGGTAGAAATCCATAAAATTTGTTTTAATTTGATCTTAGATGTTGTATGAAGCCTCCTTAGTAATATTAGGAAGTTTAGTGATGATTTTTATGAATTTCATAGATCGATCGAAAAATGGCTCCGCGATAGAAAAGACGAGTAGATTACGATACTGACCGATTTGTCAATGCACGAGCACAAAATCAGTATTTTCAAAACATTCAAGCAAGAAAGTGCATTGCGAATCGAGTTTTTAAGAATCCGGGAGGCGAAGTTGAGTGGATCATTAAAGAACGAGGTTGGGAGAATCTCCGCTACATCACCGATAGTAGCTGCTCGTGGAAGTAGTAAAGGAATTTTATTCTAACTCGATCGTTGTAGAGGACGCACCAGTAAAGGTACGTGCATTTATGGTTGACTTCAGTGCTGCTAGAATTAACGCCTTCTATGAAGTTCGGGACGGTCCAAATGAGTGCGAAACATTTGGAACTATGCCGGAACCTCTAGAAGATGTGATAAATTTTCTTACTGACAGGACTGGAGTTTGGAAGATAAAGCAGCGGGAAATAGTGAATTTTCCTCTTTCTAAGTTAAATGCAAATTCTAAAGCATGGCACTATTTTATTTGTTCTACTTTGTTACCTACATATCACCACAGTGAGGTAACAAGGGATAGAACAGTTCTGAATTTCTATATTCAGAACAATAGAAGTATAAACATTGGAAGTGTCATCTATAGAAATATCTTAGCCACTACTGGAAATGAAAGTGGAGGCGGATTGGGACATCTTGGGTTGATTTATGCAATCTGCCAACTCTCTGGAGTTGAGACAGCAGATGATGAGGAGTGGATAGAACCCATGAACCCACTCACAGCGGCCAATATTAAGAAATATGAGTCTCATGAAGGGTGGAGATCAGGAGTGAGAAGTTATTTCACTCAGTCAAGTTGAGATATACCCTCTACTAGCTATGATCCTCTTGAGCCTACCACCCCTACCCTACAAGATCTGATGAATGAGCTGACACTGCATAGGAGGAGTTTTAAGCAGTTTGGAGAGACAATGGGGAGAAGATTTGATCATTTTGATCAAAGGATTGATAATCTAAAGAGGAGACATGATTATGATAGTGAGTACCTGTAGAGACATTCAGAGTACGAGATAGCATATCATGAAGTTGAACGTCGCTACAGGAGTGGAGATTTAGATGTTATCTTTCCAGAATGCCCCAGGTATACTCAGTATCATCCTGCTCAGTCTTCTCAGCCTGCAGATCAAGGAGGGGATGACAATATAGTTTGGGACTTCAATATATAAGATTAGGACTTTATTTGTTTTGTTTGTTTGATGTTAAGTTATTTTAGAAACTTTTATATATTTGTAATATTCAGTACTTTATGTTGTGAGACATTGGATATTTGTTAGATTATTTGCTTGAATTGTTATAGTAGTTTAGTTTTTGTTTTTGTGTTAGTTAATTGCATTTGTTTTTATGTTAAATAGGATGTTAGTTCTCTTTAGTATGTTTTTATTTTATTCTGTATTGTTTTAAGTTGTAAAATTGTTAATGTGTTAGTTAAATTATTTTAATATGTTAGTAATTCATATGTGTAGTGTAGAGTTAATTTTAATTGTTGTATTTAATACTTATCTCAGATTTTATCCCTGCATTTTCTTTAAATTGTTATATATATATGGAGAATACTAACAGTACATGTTCAATGAAAAATGAAAAAGCCTGCAAAAATTTCAAAGAAAAAGAAATACCTAAACTTCAAAGGTATGATTTATTTACTTTCCTTTTTTTTCATTATTTAGAGTAGATATAAAAATTTAAGTTTGGGGGGAGTAAAATACAAATTTAGTTATTAACTTGTTCTCAATTTCTATTTTTAAATTATTATAAATTGATTTTTATAGAAAATTTTTCAATTTAATTAATATGAATTATTTTATTTAATTATTATAAAAGGTTAAATGAAATATTTCTAGTGCTTTAATTAATTAAATAGAATAAAATATTTGGTTAAAGGGAATAAGAATATAGTAAAATATTTTTAGTAAGGAAAACTATATTCTAAAAATTAAAATTCTTAAGTATTCAAGTGAAAAAGAAAAGATTGAAAATCAATGAAGTAAAAACTATGAAGTATATATAAGCTAAGAAATATTCCTAAGTTTCAAATTTAGGAAATTGAAAATGAAGTTCAAAATTATTAACAGGCTCTCCAGATACAGTAATCCTCATTAGTTTAAAAAAAAGAAAAAAAAATGAGAAGCTTGAGGAGATGCCTTATCAAAAATTGGCTTCATTTGAATTAACCTAAAAGGAAAAAACTTAGATATTTCCAAACTTATGTTTATGGATCAGAATTTTACCTAATAGTGTTTTCTTGAATTTCTTATCATATGAATATCTTAAGTAATTATTATTTTAAATATAGTTATTCCTGAAATGAATAGTAAGCTAGAAATCTTAGACCTGATAACTAAATAATTTATTTCTATAAGATTAATTAAATTACATGAATTATTTTTATTTAACTTTATTATGATATTAATTAATCTAGTTCATAGTTTATTTGAATTGAAAAATCTTACTATAGAAATCATTATTTTTATGTAGTACTAAAAATTACTTGAGGACAAGTAATAAGTAAGTTTGGGGGATTTTGATCACTGAAAATTTTATTAAGAAATTCATACCTATTTTTGATGAAATTGCACCTTAAAGAAAGGTATTTGTTTATTTTGTTGCAGGAATGTAGAATTTAGGTGATAAAAGAAAAAATCATAAAAAGGAGCGGATTTGGAGCAAAAAGGAAGAAAATAATGCAATTTGTGCTGAGTCGCCGACGGTGAGATCGAGCCCGCCGACGGCGAGGGTACGAGGAAGAAATTCTGAAGGATTTATAACTGTCTCGCTGACAGCGAGACCGAGCCCACCGACAGCGAGATAGTGCGGTTCGAAGACCTTCTAGAAGCCTCGCCGACAGCGAGGTAGTTCGTCACCTACGGCGAGGTAGTTCAAATGGCGCAGATACATTGAACCTGGACACTTTTTGAAGGGATGCTTACACACCTCTTGGTCCTTTGCTCACCTCTATATATAGAGGCCGAAATTCAGCTTCTAAGTGTGTGTTATAAGTGTGTTCTATAAGTGTGTGTTATTTTGTGTTATGTGTGCAGTTTTGAGTCTTTAAGTGTCAATTTTAGTCTTTAGAGTCTTAATTAGTGAGTTAGTGAGTTTTTAGCGAGTCTTGTCGTACTCGGAAGGAAGAGTCAAAGGAACTACGAGGAGTCCGCTAGGGATAAATCGAGATAAGTATTTATATTTATTGTTTTTAACTTTAAATGAAATCCATGCTTAGTTTAGTTCCCATGCATTCTGAGTAGTTAATTTAGTCTTTCTCCTTGTTTATGAAATTAAGTGACTAGATGAACTAAAAATAGAAGTATTTTTAAATATTAATAAATTGTGATAATTTTTACTTAAAACTTAATTTACTTTCAAACTCGCCATTTGATTTGTTAAAATGTGTTGATTATCAACTATAGTAAAAATTACATCTGATATTCGGGGAATTCAAAAGCCTAGGAAGGAGGGTCCAAATAAATAGGGAAATAATATCACTGGGCGTAGAATAGAGCATTTTAGTGTGACGGACTAAAATATTCAATTCGGTCCTATTGTTTGAGAGCTGAAGTGTAGATGTTAGCCCTCAGGCGAGGGGAACGTGGGAGCTCTGAAGTGGCAGTCGGTATCCTCCCAGCCTAGCCGCAGATTCAGTAATCAAACATAGGATTAGTTAATATTCTTTACACCTGGACCAAAGGGTAAATCATAGGAATGCTCCTATTTGTCACAATACCTTAAAATTATATATTTAAATTCATCAATCACTTAAATTTCTAAACAAGGGGAAAGATACTTTTTCTGAATAGTTAAGACTTATTTAGCAATTAGTTTAATTTCCTGCACTTTCAATACGTATTAATTTTCTACTTAGTTAAGTTACCTAATTAAAATACTTAGCTTACTTTATTGTGAAATTTAAAATTCCAAATTTTCGTGTACTATTTTAAAATTATTATTTTAAAATTAGTTGTTATTTAATTTTCTATTTCCCTGTGGGATCGATAACCATGACTCCACTAGAGCCCTGTATTACTTGATACAATACGTATACTTGCGTAGCATCCACAACATAAATAATTACAATTCTATGCATATAATATAGCGGGGTCAAGTTTTTGGCGTCGTTGCAATTAAATTAAAAATATCATAATATAAAATTGTAGGTCATCAACGTTTGAGAAAAAACTCAACTTTGGTCAAAATGGTCAATCCTTGGTCCAATGACAAACCTATTGATCCAATAAGCCAATCTCTGACCAAAAAGTCAACTTTGGTCAAAATGGTCAATCCTTGACGCAATGACCAACCCATTGATCCAATATGTCAACTTTTGACCAAAAATTCAACTTTGGTCAAAATGGCCAAACCTTGACACAATGAAAAACCCATTGACATAATATGTCAACTTTTCAACAAAAAGTAGATTTTGGTCAAAATAATCAATTTTGACCTAATTGCCAATTATTGACCCAATAAGTCAATGACTGAAAAAAGCCAACTTTTGACAAAATGGTCAATTTCTGACCCAATGATCAACCCATGAATCAATAGGTCAACTTTTGACCAAAAAGTCAACCTTGGTCGAAATGGTAAATCCTTGACCCAAAGACCAACCAACTGACCCAATAGATCAACTTTTGACCAAAAAGTCAATTTATGACCTAATGACCAACCCATTGACCCAATATTTCAAATTTTGACCAAAAAGCTAACTTTGGCCAAAATGGTCAGTCCTTGACCTAATGACCAACCCATTGACCCAATAGGTCAACTTTTGACTAAAAAAGTTAATTTTTGTCAAAATTGTCAATTTTTAACCTAATGACCACCTCATTGACCTAAATAGGTCAACTTTTAACCAAAAAGTCAACTCTGGTCAAAATGGTCAATTTCTGACACAATGACTACCCAATTGACCCAATGGGTCAACTTTTGACGAAAAATTCAATTTTGGTCAAAATAATCAATTTTTAACATAATGACCAATTAATGACCCAGTAGGTCAACTTTTAACCAAAATGTCAACTTTGATCAAATTGGTCTATCTTTGACCCAATGACCAACCCATGGACCAAATAGGTCAACTTTTGACCAAAAAGTAAACTTTGGAAAAAATGGTTAATCCTTGACCCAATGACCAACCCTTTGGCCCAATAGGTCAACTTTTGCCTAAAAAGTCAATTTTTGACCTAATGACCACCTCATCGACCTAAATAGGACAACTTTTGACCAAAAGTCAACTTTAGTAAAAATGATCAATTTTCGACATAATGACTATAACCACTCCATTGGCCCAACGGTTGGGTCAACTTTTAAATAAAAATTCAATTTTGATCAAAATAATCAATTTTTGACCTAAAGACCAATTTTTGGCCCAATATGTCGACTATTGACCTAAATGTCAACTTCGATCAAAATGGTCTATCCTTGACCCAATGACCAACTCATTAACCCGATATGTCAACTTTTGACCTAACGACCACCTCATTGATCTAAATAGGTCAACTTTTGACCGAAAAGTTAACTTCAGTCAAAATATTCAATTTCTGACACAATGATCACCCTATTAACCCAATGGGTCAACTTTTGACCAAAAATTTAACTTTGGTCAAAATGGTCAATTCTTGACCCGATGACCAACTCATTAACCCAATAGGTCAACTTTTGACCAAAAAGTTAATTTTGGTCAAAATGGTCAATTTCTGACCCAATGACCACCCCGTTTACTCAATGGATCAACTTTTGACTAAAAAATCAATTTTAGTCAAAATAGTTAATTTTTGACGTAAAGACCAATTATTGACCCAATAAATCAATTTCTAATAAAAAAGTCAACTTTGGTCAAAATGGTCAATCTTTCACCCAATGATAAATCCATTGTCCCAATTGCTCTACTTTTGACCAACAAGTCAATTTTGGTCAAATTGGTCAATTTCTAATCCAATGACCAACTCATTGAACCTATAAGGCAACTTTTGACCAAAAAGTTAACTTTGGGCAAAATGGTCAATCCTTGACCCAATAACCAACCCATTGACCCAATAGGTCAACTTTTGACCCAAAAGTCAATTTTTGTCAAAATTGTCAATTTTTGACCTAATGACCTCCTATTAGCCTAAATAGGTCAACTTTTGACCAAAAAAACAACTTTGGTCAAAATGGTCAATTCTTGAGCCAATGATCAACCCATCGATCCAATAGGTCAACTTTTGACTAAAAAGTCAACTTTAGACAAAATGGTCATTTCTTGACCCAAAGACCAACCAATTGACCCATTAGGTCAAGTTTTGACCAAAAAGTTAATTTTGGTCACAATAGTCAATTTTTGGCCTAATGACCAATTATTGACCTAATAAGTCAATGTTTGACCTCAATGTCAACTTTGATCAAAATGGTCTATCCTTGACCCAATGATCAACCCATTGACCCAATAGGTTAACTTTTGACCAAAAAATTAACTTAGGCCAAAATAGTCAATCCTTGACCCAATGACCAACCTAGTGACCCAATAGGTCAACTTTTGACCAAAAACTTATTTTTTGTCAAAATTGTCAATTTTTGACCTAACGACCACCTCATTGACCTAAATAGGTCAATTTTTGATCAAAAAGTCAACTTTGGTCAAAATAATCAATTTTTAACTTAATGACCATTTATTGACCCAATTAGTCAATCTATAACCAAATAGTCAACTTTGTTCAAAATAGTCAATTCTTGACCCAATGAATAACCCCTTGTCCTAATAGGTCAAATTTTGATCAAAAAGTCAATTTTCATCAAAATATTCAATTTTTGACCAAATGATAGATTATTGACCCAGAAAGTCATTCTCTGACCAAAAAACTAACTTTGGTCAAAATGGTCAATCCTTGACCCAATGACCAACCCATTGACCCCATTGGTCAACTTTTGACTAAAATGTCAACTTTGATCAAAATGGCCAATCCTTGACCAATGACTAACCCATTGACCTAATAGGTAAACTTTTGACAAAAAAATCAATTTTAGTCAAAATAGTCAATTTTTGAATTAACAAACAAATATTGACCGAATAAGTCAATCTCTGACCAAAATATCAACTTTGGTCATAATAGTCAATCCTTGACCCAATGACCAACCCATTGACCCAATAGTTTAACTTTTGACCAAACAATCAACTTGGTCAAAATGGTCATTCCTAGACCCAATGACCAACCGATTGACCTAATAGGTCAACTTTTGACCAAAAGTAAATTTTGGTCAATATAGTTAATTTTTGAATTAATGACCAATTATAGACCCGATAAGTCAATCTCTAACCAAAAAGTCAACTTTGGTTAAAAAATTCGATCCTTGACCCAATGACTAACCCATAGACCCAATAGGTCAACTTTTGAGCAAAAAGTCAACTTTGGTCAAAATTGTCAATCCTTGGCCTAATGAAAGATCCATTGACCCAAAAGGTCAACTTTTGACCAAAAAGTAAATTTTGGTCAAAATAGTCAATTTTTGACCTAATGAACACCCACTGATCTAATAGGTCAACTTTTGACCAAAAAGTCAATTTTTGTCAAAATAGTCAATTTTTGAATTAATGAACAAATATTGACCCAATAAGTCAATCTCTGATAAAAAAAGTCAACTTTGGTCATAATGGTCAACTTTGAACCACTAACCAACCCATTGACCCAATAGTTCAACTTTTGACCAAACAGTCAACTTGGGTTAAAAAGGTCATTTCTAGACCCAATGACCAATGGATTGACCTAATATGTCAATTTTTGACCCAAAGTAAATTTTGGTCAATATTGTTAATTTTTGAATTAATGACCAATTATTGGCCCAATAAGTCAATCTCTGATCAAAAAGTTAACTTTGGCCAAAATGGTTAATCCTTGACCCAATTACCAACCCATAGACCCAAGAGGTCAACTTTTGAGCAAAAAGTAAACTTTGGTGAAAATTGTCAATCCTTTACCCAATGAAAAACCCATTGACCTAATAGGTCAACTTTTGACCAAAAAGTCAATTTTGGTCAAAATAGGTAGTTTTTGATCTAATGAACACACATTGACCAAACAGGTCAACTTTTGACCAAAATGTAAATTTTGGTCAAAATGCTCAATTTCTGACCCAATGATCAACCCATTTACCCAATAGGTAAAATTTTTGGCCAGAAGGTCATCTTTGGTTAAAATGGTCAATTCTTGACTCAATGACTAATTCATTGACCAAATAGGTCAACTTTTGATCAAAATGCTAACTTTGGTCAAAATGGTCAATTTTTGACCCAATGACCATTTCGTTGACCCAATGGTTCAACTTTTGACAAAAAAGTTCAACTTTGGTCAAAATAGTCAATTTTTGTCCTAATGACCAATTATTGACCCAATAAGTCAATCCTGACAAAAAAGTCATCTTTGGTCAAAATGATCAATCCTTGACCTAAACACCAACCCATTGACCTAATAGGTTAACTTTTGACCAAAAAGTCAACTTTAGTCAAAATGGTCAATCCTTGACCCAAAGACCAACCCATTGACCAAATAGGTCAAATTTTAACCAAAAAGTATATTTTGGTCAAAAAAGTCAATTTTTAAGCTAATGACCACCCATTAAAACAATAGGTCAACTTTTGACCAAAAAGTCAACTTTGGTCAAAACGGTCAATTTTTGACCCAATGACCAACCCATTGACCCAATAGATCAACTTTTGACCAAAAAGTCATCTTCGGTCAAAATGATCAATTCTTGACCCAATTACCAACTCATTGACCAAATAGGTCAACTTTAGACCAAAGAGTTAACATTAGTCAAAATGGTCCATTTCTGACAAAATGGTCAAAGTGGTCAATTTTTGATCCAATGACCAACCATTGACCCAATAGGTCAACTTTTGACCAAAAAAGTCATCTTTAGTCAAAATGCTCAATACATTACCCAGTTACAAACTCATTAACAAAATATGTCAACTTTTGACCAAAAAGTCAACTTTAGCCAAAATGGTCAATTTTTGTCAATATGATCATTGGGTTAAATTTTGACCAAAAATTCAATTTTCGTCAAAATAGTCAATTTTTGACCTAATGACTAATTATTGACCCAGTAAGTCAATCTCTAACAAAAAAAGTCAACTCGGGTCAAAATGGTTAATCGTTGACTCAATGATAAACCCATTGACCCAATAGGTCAACTTTTCACCAAAAAGTCAATTTGGGTGAAAATTGTCAATTTTTAACATAATGACCACCCATTAACACAATAGGTCAACTTTTGACCATAAAGTAAACTTTGGTAAAAAATGTCAATTTTTGACCCATTGACCAACCCGTTGACCCAATAGATCAACTTTTGACCAAAAAGTCATCTTCGGTCATAAAGGTCAATTCTTAACCCATTACCAACTCATTGACCAAATAGGTCAACTTTTGACCAAAATGTCAACTTTGGTCAAAATGGTTAATGTCTGACCAAGAAGTCATCTTTGGTCAAAATGGTCAATCCTTGGCCCAAGGACCAACCCGTTGACCCAGTAGGTCAACTGTTGACCAAAAAGTCAACTTTGGTCAAATTGGTCAATCCTTGACACAATGACCAACCCATTGACCCAATAGGTCAACATTTTACCAAAAAGTCAATTTTGGTCAAAATAGCCATTTTTTGACCAAATGACCAATTATTAAACCAGTAAGCCAATCTCTGACCAAAAAGTCAACTTTGGTCAAAATGGTCAATCCTTGACCCAATGAACAACCCATTGACCCAATAGGTCAACTTTTGACCAAAAAGTCAACTTTGGTCAAAAAGATCAATCCTTGACCCAATGACCAACCCATTTGCCTAATATGTCAACTTTTCACCAAAAATTTAAATTTAGTCAAAATTGTCAATTTTTGAATTAATGACTAATTATTGTCCATATAAGTCAATCTCTAACCTAAAAGTTAACTTTAGTAAAAAAGGTTAATCCTTGACCCAATGACAAACCCGTTGACTTAATAAGGTAACTTTTGTTCAAAAAGTCAATTTAGGTCAAAATAGTCAATTTTTGACCTAATGAACACCCATTGACCCAATAGGTGAACTTTTGACCAAAAAGTCAACTATGGTCAAAATGGACAATTTTGGACCCAATGACCAACCCATTAACCCAATAGGTCAACTTTTAACCAAAAAGTCATTTGGTCAAAATGGTCACTTTCTTACCCAATGACCACCACGTTGTCCCAGTGGGTTAACTTTTGACAAAAAATTCAATTTTGGTCAAAATAGTCAATTTTTTACCTAATGACCAATTATTGACCTAATAAGTCAATCTCTGACCAAAAAGTCAACTTTGGTCAAAATGGTCAATCCTTGGCCCAATAATAAACCCATTGACCCAATATGTCAACTTTTGACCAAAAAGTCAATTTTGGTCAAAATAGTAAATTTTTGATGTAATTTCCAACTCATTGACCAAATAGGTCAACTTTTGACTAAAAAGTCAACTTTGGTCAAAATGGTCAATTTCTGACCCAATGACCACCACGTTGACCAAATGGGTCAACTTTTGACCAAAAATTTAATTTTGGTTAAAATAGTTAATTTTTGACCTAATGACCAAAATAGTCAATTTTTTAGTTAATAACTAATTATTGACCCAATAAGCCAATCTTTGACGAAAAAGTTAACTTTGGTCAAAATGGTCGATCCTTGACCCAATGACAAACCCATTGACCCAAAAGGTTAAATTTTGAGCAAAAAGTCAATTTTTGTCAAAATCGTCAATTTTTTATCTAATGACCACCGACTGACCCAATAGGCCAACTTTTGACCAAAAAGTCAATTTTGGTCAAAATAGTTAATTTTTTACCTGATGACCTATTGTTCACCCAGTAAGCCAATCTCTGACCAAAAAGATAACTTTGGCCAAAATAGTCAACCTTGACTTAATGACCAACCCACTGACAAAATAGATCAACTTTTGACCAAAAAGTCAACTTTGGTCAAAATGGTCAATTTTTGACCCAATGACTAACCCACTAACCCAATAGGTCAACTTTTTACTAAAAAGTCAACTTTGGTCAAGATGATCAATCATTGACCCAACGACCAACCCATTGGCCTAATAGGTCAATTTTTGACTAAAAAGACAATTTTGGCCAAAATAGTTATTTTTTGAATTAATGACTAATTATTGACCCAAAAAATCAATCTCTAACCAAAAAGTCAACTTTAGTCAAAATGGTCAATGCTTGAGCCAATGGCAAACCCATTGACCTAATAGATCGACTTTTGACCAAAAAACTTAATTTTGGTCAAAATAGTAATTTTTTGACTTAATGAGCAATTATTGACCCAATAGGTCAACTTTTGACCAGAAAGTCAACTTTTATGGAAATGGTCAATCCTTGACCCAATGACCTACCCATGTCCTAATAGGTCAACTTTTGACCAAAAAGTCAACTTCGGTCAAAATGGTTAATCCTTGACCCAATGACCAACTCATTGACCCAAAAATGACAACTTTTGACCAAAAAGTCAATTTTTTGTCGAAATTGCCAATTTTTGACCTAATGACCACCTCATTCACCAGAAAGGTCAACTTTTGACCAAAATGTCAAATTTGGTCAAAATGGTCAATTTCTGACATAATGACCTATATGTCAGCTTTCGTGCAAATTGTCAAACTTTGATGAAATGACCAACCCATTGATCCAATTTGTCAACTTTTGAATAAAAAGTCAACTTTGGCCAAAATGGTGAATCCTTGACCCAATGACCAACCCATTGACCCAATAGGTCAACTTTGGACCAAAAAGTCAACTTTTCTTAAGATTGTTAATTTTTGACCTAATGACCGCCTCATTGACCTACATAGTTCAACTTTTTACCAAAAAGATAACTTTCATAAAAATGGACAATTCTTGACCCAATGACCAACCCATTGACCCAATATGTCAACTTTTGACCAAAAAGTCAATTTTGGTCAAAATAGTTAATTTTTCACCTAATGACCAATTATTGACCCATTAAGACAAACTCTGACCAAAAAGTCAACTTTGGTCAAAATGGTCAATCCTTGACCCAATGACCAACCCTTTACCCAATAGGTCAACTTTTGACCAAAAAGTCAACTTTGGTCAAAGTGATCAATCCTTGACCCAATGACTAACCCATTGGCATAATATGTCAACTTTTGACCAAAAAGCCAATTTGGCTCAAAAGAGTCAATTTTTTAATTATTGACCTAATAAGTCAATCTCGAAAAAAGGTCATCTTTGGTCAAAATGGTCAATCCTTAACCCAATGACAAACCCATTGACAAAATAGATCAAATTTGACCAGAAAGTCAATTTTGGTCAAAATAGTCAATCTTTGACCTAATGACCACACAAAGACCCAATAGGTCAACTTTTGATCAAAAAGTCAACTTTGGTCAAAATGGTCAATTTTTGACCCAATGACCAACCCATTGACGCAATAGGTCAACTTTTGACCAAAAAATTCATTTTTGGTTAAAATGGTCAATTCTTGACCCAATTACCAACTCATTGACCAAATAGGTTAGCTTTTGACCAAAAAGTCAACTTAGGTCAAAATGGTTGATTTCTGACCCAATGACCTCCCCGTTCACCCAATGGGTTAACGTTTAACCAAAAATTTAATTTTGGTCAAAATAATCAATTTTTGACCTAATGACTAATTATTTACCCAATAAGTCTGACAAAAAAGTTTAACTTCGGTCAAAATGGTCAATCCTTAACCCAATTACAAACCAATTAATCTAATAGGTTAACTTTTGACTAAAAGTCAATTTTGGTTAAAATAGTCAAATTTTGACCTAATGGCCACCCAATATTAACCCAATAGGTTAACTGTTGACCAAAAAGTCAACTTTGGTCAAAATTGTCAACTTTTGACCAATAACCATCCCATTGACCCAATAAATCAAATTTTGATTAAAAAGTAATCTTCGGTCAAAATGGTAAATTCTTGACCCAACTAACAACACATTAACCAAATAAGGCAACTTTTGACCATAAAGTCAACTTTGGTTAAAATGATCAATTTCTGACACAATGACAACCCCGTTCACGCAATGAATTAACTTTTGACCAAAAATTATTCTTTGGTTAAAATGGTCAATTTCTGACCCAATAACCACCCCGTTGACCCAATGGGTTAATTTTTGACCAAAAATTTAATTTTGGTCAAAATAGTCAATTTTGACCTAATGACCAATTATTGACCCAATAAGTCAATCTCTGCCCAAAAATTCAACTTTGGTCAAAATGGTCAATTTCTGACCAAATGACCACCCCGTTGACCCCATGGGTCCACTTTTGACCAAATATTTAATTTTTGTCAAAAAAGTCAATTTTTAACCTAATGAACAAAATGGTCAACTTTTGAATTAATGACAAATTATTGACCCAATTGTTCAACTTTTAAACAAAAAGTCAACTTTGGTCAAAATGGTCAATCCTTAACCCAATGACAAACCCAATGACCCAATAGGTCAACTTTTGACCAAAAAGTCAATTTTGACCTAATGACCACCAATTGACCAAATAGGTCAACTTTTCACCAAAAAGTCAACATATGTCAAAGTGGTCAGTTTTTTACCCAATAGGTCAACTTTTGACCAAGAAGTCATCTTTGGTCAAAATGGTCAATTCTTGACCCAATACCAACTCAATTACGAAATAGGTCAACTTTTGACAAAAAAGTCAACATTGGTCAAAATGAACAATTTCTGACCCAATGATCACCCCATTAACCCAACGGGTTAACGTTTGACCAAAAATTCAATTTTTGTCAAAATAGGTCAACTTTTAACCAAAAAGTTATCTTTGGTCAAAATGGATAATTTCTGACCCAATGACCACACCGTTGACCCAATGGGTTAACTTTGGACCAAAAATTCAATTTCGGTCAAAATAGTCAATTTTTGACCTAATGACCAATTATTGGCCCAATAAGTCAATATCTGACCAAAAAGTCAACTTTATTCAAAATGGTCAATTCTTGACCGAATGACAAACCCATAGACACAATAGGTCAACTTTTGACCAAAAAGATATTTTTGCTCAAAATAGTTAATTTTTTACCTAATGATCACCTATTGACCAAAAAGTCAATTTTGGTCAAATAAGTCAATTTTTGACCTAATGACCAATTATTAACCTAGTAAGCCAACCTCAAACCAAAAAGTCAACTTTGGTAAACATGGTCAATCCTTGACCCAATAACAAACTCATTGACCCAACTGGTCAACTTTTGATAAAAAGTCAACTTTGGTCAAAATGTTCAATTTCTGACCCAATGACCACCCCATTGACACAGTGAGTCAACTTTTGACCAAAAATTTAATTTTGGTTAAATTAATCAATTATTGACCTAATGATTAATTATTGACCCAATAAATCAATCTCTGACCAAAAAGTCAGCATTGGTCAAAATGGTCAATCCTTGACCCAATCACTAACACATTGACGAAATAGGTCAACTTTTGACCAAAAAGTTAATCAGGTCGAAATTGTCATTTTTTGACTTGATGTCCACCCATTGACTCCAAAGGTCAACTTTTGACCAAAAAGTCAACTTTGGTCAAAATGGTCAATTTTTTACCCAATCACCGATCCATTAACCCAATAGGTCAACTTTTGACCAAAAAGTCATTTTTTGTCAAAATGGTAAAATTCTTGACCCAATTACCAACTCATTGACCAAATAGGTCAACTTTTGACCAAAAAGTCAACTTTGGTCAAAATGATCAATTTCTGACCCAATGACCAGGTCGTTGACCTAATGGGTTCACTTTTAAACAAAGATTCAATTTTGGTAAAAAAAGTCAATTTTTGACCTAATGACAAATTATTGACCCAATAAGTCAATCTCATACCAAAAATTCAACTTCGGTCAAAATGGTCAATCCTTGACCCAATGACCAACCCATTGACCCAAAAGGTCAACTTTTGACCAAAAAGTCAATTTTGGTCAAACTAACCAACTTTTAATTTAGTGTCCACCCATTGACCAAGTGGTAAACTTTTGGCCAAAAAGTCAATTTTGGTCAAAATAGTCAATTTTTGACCTAGTGGATAATTATTAACCCAGTAAGCCAATCTCTGACCAAAAAGTCAACTTTAGTAAAAATGGTTAATCCTTGACCCGTTGACCTAATAGGTCAACTTTTAACCAAAAAGTTAATGTTGGTCAAAATAAACAATTTCTGACCCAATGATCACCCCGTTGACCCAACGGGTTAAGTTTTGACCAAAAATTCAATTTTTTGTAAAAATAGGTTAACTTTTGACTGAAAAGTCATATTTGGTCAAAATGGCCAATTTCTGACCCAATCACTACCCCGTTGACCGAATGGGTTAACTTTGGACCAAAAATTCAATTTCGGTCAAAATAGTCGATTTTTGACCTAATGACCAATTATTGACCCAATAAGTCAATCTCTGACAAAAAAGTCAACTTTGTTCAAAATGGCCAATCTTTGACCCAATGAAAAACCCATAGACCCAATAGGCCAACTTTTGACCAAAAAGTCATTTTTGCTCAAAATAGTCAATTTTTTTCCTAATGATGACCTATTGACCAAAAAGTCATTTTTTGTCAAATAGGTCAATTTTTGACCTAATGACCAATTATTAACCTAGTAAGCCAACCTCTAACGAAAAAGTCAACTTTGGTAAACATGGTCAATCCTTGACCTAATGACGAACCCACTGACCCAACTGGTCAACTTTTGACAAAAAGTAAACTTTAGTCAAACTGTTTAATTTTTAACCCAATGACCACCCCATTGACGCAATGTGTCAACTTTTGACTAAAAATTTAATTTTCGTCCAAATAATCAATTATTGACCTAATGACTAATTATTGACCCAATAAGTCAACCTTTGACCAAAAAGTCAACTTTGGTCAAAATGGTCAATACTTGACCCAATCACTAACACATTGACGAAATAGGTTAACTTTTGACCAAAAAGTCAATCAGGTCGAAATAGTCATTTTTTGACTTGATGTCCACCCATTGACTCAAAAGGTCAACTTTTGACCAAAAAGTCAACTTTAGTCAAAATGGTCAAGTTTTAACCCAATCACCGACCCATTAACCCAAAAGGTTAACTTTTGACCAAAAAGTCATTTTTGGTCAAAAAGGTAAAATTCTTGACCCAATTACCAACTCATTGACCAAATATGTCAACTTTTGACTAAAAAGTCAACTTTGGTCAAAATGATCAATTTCTGACCTAATGACTACCCCGTTGACCTAATAGGTTAACTTTTAAACAAAAATTCAATATTGGTAAAAAAGTCAATTTTTGACCTAATGATAAATTATTGACCCAATAAGTCAATCTCATACCAAAAATTCAACTTTGGTCAAAATGGTCAATCCTCGACCCAATGACAAACCCATTGACCCAATAGATCAAATTTTGACAAAAAATTCAATTTTGGTCAAAATAAGTAATTTTTAATTTAGTGTCCACCCATTGACCCAGTAGGTCAACTTTTGGCCAAAAAGTCAATTTTCGTCAAAAAAGTCAATTTTTGACCTAGTGGATCATTATTGACCCAGTAAGCCAATCTCTGACCAAAAAGTCAACTTTAGTCAAAATGGTTAATCCTTGACCCATTGACCCAATAGGTCAACTTTTAACTAAAAAAGTTAACTTTGGTCAAAACGCACAATTTCTGACCCAATGATCACCTCATTGACCCAATGGTTTAACTTTTGACCAAAAATTCAATATTTGTCAAAATAGGTCAACTTTTGGCCAAAAAAGTCATCTTTGGTCAAAATGGTTAATTTCTGACCCAATGACCACCGCTTTGACCCAATGGGTTAACTTTGGACCAAAAATTCAATTTCGGTCAAAATAGTCAATTTTTGACCTAATGACCAATTATTGGCCCAATAAGTCAATATCTGACCAAAAAGTCAACTTTATTCAAAATGGTCAATTCTTGACCCAATGACAAACCCATAGACACTATAGGTCAACTTTTAACCAAAAAGATATTTTTGCTCAAAATAGTTAATTTTTTACCTAATGATCACCTATTGACCAAAAAGTCAATTTTGGTCAAATAAGTCAATTTTTGACCTAATGACCAATTATTAACCTAGTAAGCCAACCTCAAACCAAAAAGTCAACTTTGTAAACATGGTCAATCCTCGACCCAATAACGAACTCATCAATCTAACTGGTCAACTTTCGATAAAAAGTCAACTTTGGTCAAAATGTTCAATTTCCGACCCAATGACCACCCCATCGATCACAGATGAGTCAACTTTCGACCAAAAATTTAATTTTGGTTAAATTAATCAATTATTGACCTAATGATTAATTATTGACCCAATAAATCAATCTCTGAGCAAAAAGTCAGCATTGGTCAAAATGGTCAATCCTTGACCCAATCACTAACACATTGACGAAATAGGTCAACTTTTGACCAAAATGTTAATCAGGTCGAAATTGTCATTTTTTGACTTGATGTCCACCCATTGTCTCCAAAGGTCAACTTTTGACCAAAAAGTCAACTTTGGTCAAAATGGTCAATTTTTTACCCAATCACCGATCCATTAACCCAATAGGTCAACTTTTGACCAAAAAGTCATTTTTTGTCAAAATGGTAAAATTCTTGACCCAATTACCAACTCATTGACCAAATAGGTCAACTTTTGACCAAAAAGTCAACTTTGGTCAAAATGATCAATTTCTGACCCAATGACCAGGTCGTTGACCTAATGGGTTCACTTTTAAACAAAAATTCAATTTTGGTAAAAAAAGTCAATTTTTGACCTAATGACAAATTATTGACCCAATAAGTCAATCTCATACCAAAAATTCAACTTCGGTCAAAATGGTCAATCCTCTACCAATGACAAACCCATTGACCCAATAGGTCAACTTTTGACCAAAAAGTCAATTTTGGTCAAACTAACCAATTTTTAATTTAGTGTCCACCTATCGACCAAGTGGTAAACTTTTGGCAAAAAAGTCAATTTTGGTCAAAATAGTCAATTTTTGACCTAGTGGATAATTATTAACCCAGTAAGCCAATCTCTGACCAAAAAGTCAACTTTAGTAAAAATGGTTAATCCTTGACCCGTTGACCTAATAGGTCAACTTTTAACCAAAAAGTTAATGTTGGTCAAAATAAACAATTTCTGACCAAATGATCAACCTCGTTGATCTAACGGGTTAAGTTTTCGACCAAAAATTCAATTTTTTGTAAAATAAAGTTAACTTTTGACTGAAAAGTCATATTTGGTCAAAATGGCCAATTTCTGACCCAATCACTACCCCGTTGACCGAATGGGTTAACTTTGGACCAAAAATTCAATTTCGGTCAAAATAGTCAATTTTTGACCTAATGACCAATTATTGACCCAATAAGTCAATCTCTGACAAAAAAGTCAACTTTGTTCAAAATGGTCAATCCTTGACCCAATGAAAAACCCATAGACCCAATAGGCCAACTTTTGACCAAAAAGTCATTTTTGCTCAAAATAGTCAATTTTTTTCCTAATGATGACCTATTGACCAAAAAGTCATTTTTTGTCTAATAGGTCAATTTTTGACCTAATGACCAATTATTAACCTAGTAAGCCAACCTCTAACGAAAAAGTCAACTTTGTAAACATGGTCAATCCTCGACCTAATGACGAACCCACCGACCCAATCGTCAACTTTCGACAAAAGTAAACTTTAGTCAAACCGTTTAATTTTTAACCCAATGACCACTCCATCGACGCAATGTGTCAACTTTCGACTAAAAATTTAATTTTCGTCCAAATAATCAATTATCGACCTAATGACTAATTATCGACCTAATAAGTCAACCTTCGACCAAAAAGTCAACTTTGGTCAAAATGGTCAATACTCGACCCAATCACTAACACATCGACGAAATAGTTAACTTTTGACCAAAAAGTCAATCGAGTCGAAATAGTCATTTTTCGACTTGATGTCCACCTATCGACTCAAAAGGTCAACTTTTAACCAAAAAGTCAACTTTAGTCAAAATGGTCAAGTTTTAACCCAATCACCGACCCATTAACCCAAAAGGTTAACTTTCGACCAAAAGTCATTTTTGGTCAAAAAGGTAAAATTCTCGACCTAATTACCAACTCATTGACCAAATATGTCAACTTTTGACTAAAAAGTCAACTTTGGTCAAAATGATCAATTTCTGACCTAATGACTACCCCGTTGACCTAATAGGTTAACTTTTAAACAAAAATTCAATATTGGTAAAAAAAGTCAATTTTTGACCTAATGATAAATTATTGACCCAATAAGTCAATCTCATACCAAAAATTCAACTTTGGTCAAAATGGTCAATCCTCGACCCAATGACAAACCCATTGACCCAATAGATCAAATTTTGACCAAAAATTCAATTTTGGTCAAAATAAGTAATTTTTAATTTAGTGTCCACCCATTGACCCAATAGGTCAACTTTTGGCCAAAAAGTCAATTTTAGTCAAAAAAGTCAATTTTTAACCTAGTGGATCATTATTGACCCAGTAAGCCAATCTCTGACCAAAAAGTCAACTTTAGTCAAAATGGTTAATCCTTGACCTATCGATCTAATAGGTCAACTTTTAACTAAAAAGTTAACTTTGGTCAAAACGCACAATTTCGACCCAATGATCACCTCATCGATCCAATGGTTTAACTTTTGACCAAAAATTCAATATTTGTCAAAATAGGTCAACTTTCGCAAAAAGTCAACTTTGGTCAAAATGATCAATTTCTGACCCAATGACCACCCTTCCGCCCAATGGGTTTACTTTGTACCAAAACATCAATTTCGGTCAAAATAGTCAATTTTTGACCTAATGACCAATTATTGACTAATAAGTCAATCTTTGACCAAAAAGGCAACCTTGGTCAAAATGGTCAATCTCGACCCAATGACAAACCCATGTACACAATAGTCAACTTTTCGACCAAAAGATTTTTTTGCTCAAAATAGTTAATTTTTTACCTAATGATCACCTATCGACCAAAAGTCAATTTTGGTCAAATAAGTCAATTTTTGACCTAATGACCAATTATTAACCTAGTAAGCCAACCTCAAACCAAAAAGTCAACTTTGGTAAACATGGTCAATCCTTGACCCAATAACGAACACATTGACCCAATTGGTCAACTTTTAACAAAAAGTCAACTTTGGTCAAAATGTTCAATTTCTGACCCAATGACCACCCCATTGACACAGTGAGTCAACTTTTGACCAAAAATTTAATTTTGGTTAAATTAATCAATTATTGACCTAATGATTAATTATTGACCCAATAAATCAATCTCTGACCAAAAAGTCAGCATTGGTCAAAATGGTCAATCCTTGACCCAATCACTAACACATTGACGAAATAGGTCAACTTTTGACCAAAAAGTCATTTTTGGTCAAAATAGTAAAATTCTTGACCCAACTGCCAACTCATTGACCAAATAGGTCAACTTTTTACCAAAAAGTCAACTTTGGTCAAAATGATCAATTTCTAACCTAATGACCACCCCGTTGACCTAATGGGTTCACTTTTAAACAAAAATTCAATTTTGGTAAAAAAAGTCAATTTTTGATCTAATGAAAAATTATTGACCCATTAAGTCAATCTCATACTAAAAATTCAACTTTGGTCAAAATGGTCAATTCTTGACCCAATGACAAACCCATTGACCCAATAGATCAACTTTTGACCAAAAAGTTAATTTTGGTCAAAATAAGCAATTTTTAATTTAGTGTCTACCCATTGACCCGTTGGTCAACTTTTGGCAAAAAAATCAATTCTGGTCAAAATAGTCAATTTTTGATCTAGTGGATAATTGTTGACCCAGTAAGCTAATCTTTCACCAAAAAGTCAACTTTAGTCAAAATGGTTAATCCTTGACCCATTGACCCAATAGGTCAACTTTTAACCTAAAAGTCAACTTTGGTCAAAATGATCAATCATTGACCCAATGACCAACCCATTGGCTTAATAAGTCAACATTTGACCAAACAGTTAATTTTGGTCAAAATAGTCAATTTTCGAATTAATGGCCAATTATTGACCCAATAAGTCAATCTCTGACCAAATAGTGAACTTTGGTCAAAATGGTAAATCCTTGACCAATGACCAAATTGTTCAACTTTTGACCAAAAAGTCAACTTTGGTCAAATGGTCAATTTTTGACCCAATGACCAACCCATTGACCCAATCGGTCCACTTTTGAGCAAAAAGTCAACTTTGGTCAAAATGGTCAATTCTTGACCTAATGACTAACTCATTAAACCATATGGAGAACTTTTGACCAAAAAGTTAATTTTGGCCAAAATTGTCAATTTTTGACCTATTGACCACCTCATTGACCCAAAAGGTCAACTTTCAACCAAAAAGTTAAATTTGGTCAAAATGATCAAATTCTAACACTATGACCGAAATGTGAACTTCGGTGAAAATAGTTAATCCTTGATCCAATGACAAACCCATTGACCCAGTTTGTCAATTTTGACTAAAAAGTCAACTTTCACCAAAATGGTTAATCCTTGACAAATGACCAATCCATAGACCAAATAGGTCAACTATGGACCAAAAAAGTCATTTTTGCTCAAAATTGTTAATTTTTGACCTAATGACAGCCTCAGTGACCTAAATAGGTCAACTTTTGACCAAAAAGATAATTTTGGTCAAAATGGTCAATCCTTGACCTAATGACCAACCCAATGACCCAACAGGTCAACTTTTGACAAAAAATTGAATTTTAGTCAAAATAGTCAATTTTTGACCTAATGACCAATTATTGACCCAGTATGCCAATCTTTGACCAAAAAATTAACTTTGGTCAAAATGATTAGTCCTTGACCTAATGAACCCATTGGCCTAATAGGTCAACTTTTGACCAAAAAGTCAATTTTGGTCAAAATAGTCAATTTTTGAATTAATGAACAATTATTGACCCAATAAGTCAATCTCTGACCAAAATGTAAACTTTGGTCAAAAAAGTAAATCCTTGACCCATTGACAAAACCATTGACCCAATAGGTTAACTTCTGACCAAAAAGTCAACTTTGGTCAAAATGGTCAATTTTTTACCCAACAACCAACACATTAACACAATAGATCAAATTTTGACCAAAAAGTCATCTTCGGTCAAAATGTTAATTCTTGACCCAATTACCAACTCATTGACCAAATACGTCAACTCTTGACTAAAATGTCAACTTTGGTCAAAATGGACAATTTCTGACCTAATTACCTCCCCGTTGACCCAATGGGTCAACTTTTGACCAAAAATTTAATTTTGGTCAAACTAATCAAATTTTGACCTAATGACCAATTATTGACCCAAAAGTTAATCTTTGACCAAAAAGTCAACTTTGGTCGTAATGGTCAATTCTTGACCCAATGACAAAACCAATTACTCGATAGGTAAACTTTTGACCAAAAAGTCTATTTGGGTCAAAATAGTCAATTTTTTACCTAATGAACACTCATTGACCCAATAAATCAATCTCTGACCAACAATTCAACTTTGGTCAAAATGGTCAATTTCTAACCAAATGACCACACTGTTGACCCAGTGGATCAACTTATGACCAAATATTTAAATTTTGTCAAAAAAGTTAATTTTTAACCCATTGACCAAAGTAGTCAATTCTTGAATTAATGTTCAATTATTGACCAAATAATTCAATTTCTGACCAAAAAGTCAACTTTGGTCAAAATGGTCAATCGTTGACCCAATGACAAACCCATTGAACCAATTGGTCAACTTTTGACCAAAAAGTCAATTTTGGTCAAAATACTTAATTTTTGAACTAATGACCATCCATTTACCCAATCAGTCAACGTTTCTCCAAAAAGTCGACTATGGTCAAAATGGTCGACTTTGACCCAATAGTCATCTTTCGACCGAAAAGTCATCTTTGGTCAAAAAGGTCAATTCTTGACCCAATTACCAACTCATTTACCAAATAGGTCAACTTTTGACCAAAAAGTCAACTTTAGTCAATATGGACAATTTCTAACCCAATGACCACCCCGTTGACCCAATTGGTTAACTTTTGAACAAAAATTCAATTTTAGTCGAAATAGGTCATCTTTTGACCAAAAAGTCATCTTTAGTCAAAATGGTCAATTTTTGACCCAATGACCACACTCGTCAATCTAATGGGTAAACTTTCGACCAAAAATTCAATTTCGGTCAAAATAGTCAATTTCTGATCTAATTAACATTTTTTGACCGAATAAGTCAATCTCTGACCAAAAAGTCATCTTTGTTCAAAATGGTCAATCCTTGACCCTGTGAAAAACCGATTGACCCAATAGGTCAACTTTTGACCAAATTGTCAATTTTTGTCAAAATAGTCAATTTTTGACTTAATGACCACCCATTAAACCAATAGGACAACTTTTTAGCAAAAAGTTAATTTTGGTCAAAATAGTCAATGTTTTACCTTATGACCAATTATTAACCTCGTAAGCCAACCTCTGACCAAAAAGTAAACTTTGGTAAAAATGGACAATCTTTGACCCAATGACGAACCTATTGACCCAACAGGTCAACTTTTGACCAAAAAGTCAACTTTAGTCAAAATGGTCAATTTTTGACCCAATGACCACTTAGTCAAAATAGTCAAAAGTCAACTTTGGTCAAAATGGTCAATTAATGACCAATTGTTGACCCAATAAGTCAATCTCTGACCAAAAAGTCAACTTTGGTCAAAATGGTCAATCCTTAACCCAATGACTAACACATCTACCAAATAAGTTAACTTTTGACCAAAGAGTCAATTCTCGTCATTATAGTCAATTTTTGACTTGATGTCCAACCTTTAACCCGAAAGGTCAACTTTTGACCAAAAAATTAACTTTAGTCAAAATGGTCAATCCTTAACCCAATAACCACCGATTAACCCAATAAGTCAACTTTTGACCAAAAAGACATATTTGGTTAAAATGGTCAATTCTTGACCAAATTACCAACTCATTGACCAAATAGGTCAACTTTTGATCAAAAAGTCAACTTTGGTCAAAATGGTCAAATTCTGACACAATGACTACGTCATTAACCAAATGGGTTAACTTTTGACAAAAAATTCAATTTTACTCAAAAAGTCAATTTTTGACCTCATCACCAATTATTGACCCAATAAATCAATCCGAGACCAAAAATTCAACTTTGGTCAAAATGATCAATCCTTGACCCAATGACAAACATATTGACCCAATAGGTCAACTTTTGACCAAAAAGTCAATTTTGGTCGAAAAAGTCAATTTTTTATTTAATGAACACTCATTGACCCAATAGGTTAACTTTTGACCAAAAAGTCAATTTTGGTAAAAATAAATCAATCTTCGACGTAATGAATAATTATTGACCCACTAAGCCAATCTTTGACCAAAAGTCAATTTCAGTCAAAATGATCAATCCTTGACCCAATGACCAAACCAATGACCCAATAGGTCAACTTTTGACCAAAAAGTCAACTTTGGCCAAAATGATCAATCATTGACCCAATGACCAACCCATTGGCCTAATATATCAACATTTGACTAAAAAATTAATTTTGGTCAAAATAATTAATTTTCGAATTGATGGCCAATTATTGACCCAATAAGTCAATCTCTGACCAAAAAGTGAACTTTAGTCAAAATGGTCAATCCTTGAACCAGTGACAATCCCAATGAGCAAATAAGTCAACTTTTGACCAAAAAGTCAACTTTTGTAAAAATGGTCAATTTTTGACCCAATGACCAACCCATTGACCTAATAGGTCAACTTTTGAGCAAAAAGTCAACTTTGGTCAAAATGGTAAATCCTTAACCCAATGACCAACTCATTGAACCAAAAGAACAACTTTTGACTAAAAAGTCAATTTTGGTCAAAATTGTCAATTTTTGACCTAATGACCACCTCATTGACCCATAAGGTTAACTTTCGACCAAAAAGTTAAATTTGGTCAAAATGGTCAATTTCTAACACAGTGACTTAAATGTCAACTTCAGTGAAAATTGTCAATCCTTGATCCAATGACCAACCCATTCACCCAGTTTGTCAACTTTTGACTAAAAAGTCAACTTTAGTAAAAATGGTTAATCCTTGACTAATGACCAACCAACAGACCCAATAGGTCAACTATGGACCAAAAGTCACTTTTTCTCAAAATTGTCAAATTTTGACCTAATGACCGCCTCATTGACCTAAATAGGTCAACTTTTGATAAAAAGTCAATTTTGGTCAAAATGCTCAATCCTTGACCCAATGACCAACTTATTGACCTATGTGGTCAACTTTTGACCAGAAACTTAATTTTGGTCAAAAAAATCAATTTTTAACCTAATGACTAATTATTGACCTAATAAGTCAATCTCTGACCAAAAAGTCAACTTTGGTCAAAATGGTCAATCCTTGACCCAATGACTATTCCATTGACTTAACAGGTCAACTTTTGACCAAAAAATCAACTTTGGTCAAAATGATCAATCCTTGACCCAATGACCATCCCATTGGCCTAATAGGCCAACTTTTGACCAAAAAGTCAATTTTGATCAAAATAGTCAATTTTTGAATTAATGAACAATTTTTACCCAATAAGTCAATCTCTGACCAAAAAGTCAACCTTTATCAAAATGGTCAATCCTTGACCCAATCACAAACCAATTGATCCAATAGATCAAATTTTGACCAAAAAGTCAACTTTGGTCAAAATGGTCAATTTTTGACCCAATGACAAACCCATTAACCCAATAGATCAAATTTTGACCAGAAAGTGATCTTTGGTCAAAATGGTCAATTCTTTACCCAATTACCAACTCATTGACCAAATACATCAACTTTTGACTAAAAAGTCAACTTTGGTCAAAATGGTCTATTTATAACCTAATTACCACCCCATTGACCCAATGGGTCAACTTTTGACCAAATATTTAATTTTGGTCAAAATAATTAATTTTTTACGTAATGACCAATTTTCGACCCAATAAGTGAATCTCCGACCAAAATGTCAACTTTGGTCATAATGGTCTAATCCTCGATCTAATGACAAAACCATCGACCCAATAGGTAAACTTTTGACCAAAAAGTCTATTTGGGTCAAAATAGTCAATTTTTTACCTAATGAACACTCATTGACACAATTGGTCAACTTCTGACTAAAAATCAAACTTTGGTCAAAATAGTTAATTTTTAACCCAATGACCAATTCATTGACCCAATGGGTCAACTTTTGACAAAAAAGTCATCTTTGGTCCAAATGATCAATTCTTGACCCAATTACCAACTCATTGACCAAATAGGTCAATTTTTGACCCAAAAGTCAACTTTGGGAAAAGAGAGCAATTTCTGACCCAATGACCACCTCGTTGAACCAATGGGTTTACTTTTGACAAAAAATTCAATTTTTGTCAAAATAGGCAACTTTAGACCAAAAAGTCATCTTTGGTCAAATTGGTCAAATTCTAACCTAATGACCACCCGTTGAACCAATGGTAACACATTGGACCAAAAATTTAATTTTTGTCAAAATAGTCAATTTTTGACCTAATGACCAATTATTAACCCAATAAGTCAATCTCTGACCTAAAAGTCAACTTTGGTCAAAATGGTCAATCCTTCACCCAATGACAAACCCATTGACCCAATAAGTCAACTTTTGATGAAAAAGTGAATTTTGGTCAAAATAGTCCATTTTGGTTAAAATAGTCAATTTTTGACTTAATGACCACCCATTAACCCAATTTGTCAACTTTTGACTAAAAAGTCAACATCGGCCAAAATGGTTAATCCTTGACCCAAGGACATACCCATTGACCCAATAGGTTAACTTTTGACTAAAAAAGTCAATTTTGGTCAAAACTGTCAATTGTTTACCTAATGACCGCCTCATTGACCTAAATAGGTCAACTTTTTACCAAAAAGTCAACTTTAGTCAAAATGGTCAATCCTTGACCCAATGACCAACACATTGACCCAACAGGTCAACTTTTGTCCTAAAAGTCATTTTTGGGCAAAAATTGTCAACTTTCGACCTAATGACCAATTATCGACCCGAAGAAGCCAATCTTCGACCAAAAAGTCAACTTTGGTCCAAATGGTCAATCCTGCCTAATGACCAACCCATCGATCTAATCAAGTAAACTTTTGACCAAAAAGTTAACTTTGGTCAAAATGATCAATCCTTAACCCAATGACCAACCCATTGCCCTAATAGGTCAACTTTTGACCAAAAAGTCAATTTTGGTCAAAGTAGTCAATTTTTAAATTAATGACCAATTAATAGCCTTATAAGTCAATCTTTAACCAAAAAGTCAACTTTAGTCAAAATGGTCAATCCTTGACCCAATGACAAATTCATTGACTCAACAGGTCAACTTTTGACCAAAAAGTCAATTTTGGTCAAGATTGTCAATTTTTGACCTAATGACCACCCATTGACCCAATCGGTCAACTTTTGACCAAAAAGTCAACTTTGGTTAAAATCGTCAATTTTTGACCGATGACTAAACCATTGACCCAATAGGTTAACTTTTGACCAAAAAAGTCATTTTGGTCAAAATGGTCAATTCTTGACCCAATTACCAACTCATTGACCAAATAAGTTAACTTTTGACCAAAAAGTTAACTTTGGTCAAAATGGTCAATTTCTGACCTAATGACCACCCCGTTTACCCAACGGCTCGACAAAAAATTCAATTTTGGTTAAAATAAGTCAACTTTTAACCAAAAAGTCATCTTTGGTCAAAATGGTTAATTTCTGACCCAATGACCAACCCGTTGACCTAATGGGTTAACTTTGACCCAAAATTTAATTCTGGTCAAAATAATCAATTCTTGACCTAATGACCAATTATTGACCTAATAAGTCAATTACTGACCAAATAGTCTACTTTGGTCAAAATGATTAATCCTCGATCTAATGACTAACCCATCGACCCAATAGGTCAACTTTTGACTAAAAAGTCAACTTTGGTGAAAATAGTCAATCCTTGATCCAATGACCAACCCATGGACCCAATAAGTCAACGTTTGACCAAAATGTCAATTTTGGTCAAAATAGTCAAATTTTGACATAATGACTAATTATTAAACTAGTAAGCCAATCACTGACAAAAAAGTCAACTTTGGTCAAAATGGTTAATCTTTGACCCAAGGACAAACCCATTGACCCAATAGGTCAACTTTTGACCAAAAAGTCAACTTTGGTCAAAATTGTCAATTTCTGACCCAATGACTAATCCATCGACCCAATCAGTTAACTTCTGACCAAAAAGTTTACTTTTGTCAAAATGGTCAAACCTTGACCCAATGACCAACCCATTGACACAATAAGTCAACTTTTGACCAACAAGTCAATTTTGCTTAGGATAGTCAATATTTGACCAAATGACCACCCATTGACCAAACAGTCAACTTTGCGACTAAAAAGATAATTTTTGTCAAAATGACCAACCTCGACACAATGACTAACGCATTGACCTAATAGTCAAATTTTCACAAAAAATCAATTTTGGTCAACAAAGTCAATTTTCGACCTAATGAATGCAATTATCGACCCAAGAAGTTAATCTCCGACCAAAAGTAAACTTTGGTCAAAATGGTCAATCCTCGACCTAATCAAGTCAACTTTCGACAAAAAGTCAATTTTGGTCAAAATCATCAATTTTCGACCTAATGACCACCCATCGACCTAATAGGTCAACTTTGACCGAAAAGCCAACTTCGGTCAAATTGGTCAATTTTCGAGCCATTACTAACCCTTTCGACCCATTTGATCAACTTTCAACCAAAAAGTCAACTTCGTAAAAAATGGTCAATTCTCGACTTAATTACTAACTCATTTACCAAATAAGTCAACGCTTCAACAAAAAGAAAACTTTAGTCAAAATGGTTAATTACTGACCCAATGGGTCAAATTTTGACAAAAATTTTAATTTTTTGTCAAAATTGTTAATTTTTGACATATTGACCAATTATTGACTCAATAAGTCAATCCCTGACCAAAAAGTCAATTTTGGACAAAATTGTCAATTTTTGACCTAATGACCACCTCATTGACCCAAAAGGTCAATTATTGACCAAAAAGTCAAATTTGGTCAAAATGTTTAATTTCTTACACAATGACCTATATGTCAATTTTGGTGAAAATGGTCTATCCTTGATTCAATGACCACCCCGTTAACCCAATTTGTCAACTTTTGATTAAAAAGTCAACTTTAGCCAAAATGGTTAATCCTTGACCTAATGACCAAGCCATTGACCCAATAGGTCAACTTCCGACCAAATATGTCAATTTTGGTCAAAATCGTCAACTTTTGACCTAATGACCGCCTCATTGACCTAAATAGGTCAACTTTTGATCAAAAAAATAACTTTGGTCAAGATGGTCAATTCTTGACCCAATGACCAACACATTGACCCAATAGGTCAACTTTTGAACAAAAAGCTAATTTTAGTCAAAATAGTCAGTGTTCGACCTAATGAACAATATTGATCCAGTAAGCCAATCTCTGACCAAAAACTCAACTTTGGTCAAAATGGTCAATCCTTTTGATTAAAAAGTCAACTTTGGCCAAAATGGTCAATTCTTGACCCAAGGACCAACGCATTGACTTAATTGCTCAACTTTTGAACAAAAAGTAAATTTTTGTCAAAGTAGACAATTTTCGACATATCGACCAATTATTAACCCAATAAGTCCTTCGACTAGAAAGTCAACTTTGGTTAAAATGGTTAACTCTCGACCCAATTACAAATCCATCGACCCAAAAGGTCAACTTTCGACCAAAATATCAACTTTGGTCAAAATGGTCAATCCTCGACCCAATGACCAACCCATCGACCCAATAGATCGGCTTCAACCAAAAAGTCAATTTTGGTCGAATAGTAAATTTTCGACTTAATGACCAATTATCGACCCAATAGGTCAACTTTTGACAAAAAGTCAACTTTGGTCAAAATGGCCAATCCTTAACCCAATGACCAATCCATTGACCCAATATGTTAACTTTTGACCAAAAAGTTAACTTTGGTCAAAATGGTCAATCCTTTACTCAATGACGAACTCATTAACCCGAAAAGACAAGTTTTGACTTAAACATCAATTTTGGTCAAAATTGTCAATTCTTAACCTAATGACTACCCCAATGACCCAAAAAGGTCAACTTTTGATCAAAAAGTCAAATTTGGTTAAAACGGATGATTTTTGACACAATGACCTAAAAGTTAACTATGGTGAAAATGATCAATCCTTGATCCAATGACGAACCCTTTGACCCAATTCGACAACTTTTAACTAAAAAGTCAACTTTGGCCAAAATGGATAATCCTTGACCCAATGATTAACACATTGACCCAATTGGTCAGCATTTGACTAAAAAGTTAATTTTGCTCAAAATTGTTATTTTTGACTCGATGACCGCCTCATCGACCTAAATAGTCAACTTTCGACACAAGATAATTTTGGTCAAAATGGTCAATCCTTGACCCAATGACGAACCCATTGACCCAATAGGTTAACTTTTGACCAAAAAGTCAATTTTTATCAAAATAGTTAATTTCTGACCCAATGGGTTAACTTTTGACCAAAAATTTATTATTTGACCAAAAATTCTATTTTGGTCAAAATTGTCATTCCATGACCCAATGACCAACCCATTGACCCAATAGGTCAATCTCTGACCAAAAAGTCAACTTTGGTTAAAATTATCAATTTTTGACCTAATGACCACCTATAAACCCAATAAGTCATCCTTTGACCAAAAAGTTAAGTTTGGTTAAAATGGTCGATTTTTGACCCAATGACCAACCCATTAACCCAATAAGTTAACTTTCGACCAAAAATTCAAGTTTCGACCAAATGACCAACACATCGACCCAATAGATCAACTTTCGACCAAAAAGTAATCTTCGATCAAAATGCTCAATTCTTCACCCAGTTACCAACTCATTGACCAAATAAGTCAACTTTTGACCAAAAAATCAACTTCGGTCAAAATAGTAAATTTCTGACCCAATGACCACCCCGTTGACCCAATGGGTTAACTTTGGACCAAAAATTCAATTTCGGTCAAAATAGTCAATTTTTGACCTAATGACCAATTATTGGCCCAATAAGTCAATCTCTGACCAAAAAGTCAACTTTATTCAAAATGGTCAATTCTTGACCCAATGACAAACCCATAGACACAATAGGTCAACTTTTGACCAAAAAGATATTTTTGCTCAAAATAGTCAATTTTTTACCTAATGATCACCTATTGACCAAAAAGTTAATTTCGGTCAAATAAGTCAATTTTTGACCTAATGACCAATTATTAACCAAGTAAGCCAACCTCAAACCAAAAAGTCAACTTTGGTAAACATGGTCAATCCTTGACCCAATAACGAACCCATCGATCTAACCGGTCAACTTTCGATAAAAAGTCAACTTTGGTCAAAATGTTCAATTTCTGACCCAATGACCACCCCATTGACACAGTGAGTCAACTTTTGACCAAGAATTTAATTTTGGTTAAATTAATCAATTATTGACCTAATGATTAATTATTGACCCAATAATTCAATCTCTGACCAAAAAGTCAGCATTGGTCAAAATGGTCAATCCTTGACCCAATCACTAACACATTGACGAAATAGGTCAACTTTGACCAAAAAGTTAATCAGGTCGAAATTGTCATTTTTTGACATGATGTCCACCCATTGACTCCAAAGGTCAACTTTTGACCAAAAAGTCAACTTTGGTCAAAATGGTCAATTTTTTACCCAATCACCGATCCATTAACCCAATAGGTCAACTTTTGACCAAAAAGTCATTTTTTGTCAAAATGGTAAAATTCTCGACCCAATTACCAACTCATCGACAAAATAGTCAACTTCGGACCAAAAAGTCAACTTCGGTCAAAATGATCAATTTCCGATCTAATGACTATGTCGTTAACCTAATGGGTTCACTTTTAAACAAAAATTCAATTTTGGTAAAAAAGTTAATTTTCGACCTAATGACAAATTATTGAACCAATAAGTCAAACACAGACCAAAAGTCAACTTTGGTCAAAATGGTCAATCCTCGATCTAATGACCAACCCATCGACCTAAAAGGTCAACTTTTGACCAAAAAGTCAATTTTGGTCAAACTAACCAACTTTTAATTTAGTGTCCACCCATTGACCCAGTGGTAAACTTTTGGCCAAAAAGTCAATTTTGGTCAAAATAGTCAATTTTTGACCAGTGGATAATTATTAACCCAGTAAGCCAATCTCTGACCAAAAAGTCAACTTTAGTAAAAATGGTTAATCCTTGACCCATTGACCCAATAGGTCAACTTTTAACCAAAATGTTAACGTTGGTCAAAATAAACAATTTCTGACCCAATGATCACCCCGTTGACCCAACGGGTTAACTTTTGACCAAAAATTCAATTTTTTGTAAAAATAGGTTAACTTATGTCTGAAAAGTCATATTTGGTCAAAATGGCCAATTTCTGACCCAATCACTACCCCGTTGACCGAATGGGTTAACTTTGGACCAAAAATTCAATTTCGGTCAAAATAGTCAATTTTTGACCTAATGACCAATTATTGACCCAATAAGTCAATCTCTGACAAAAAAGTCAACTTTGTTCAAAATGGTCAATCATTGACCCAATGACAAACCCATAGACCCAATAGGCCAACTTTTGACCAAAAAGTCATTTTTGCTCAAAATAGTCAATTTTTTTCCTAATGATCACCTATTGACCGAAAAGTCATTTTTCGTCAAATAGGTCAATTTTTGACCTAATGACCAATTATTAACCTAGTAAGCCAACCTCTAACGAAAAAGTCAACTTTGTTAAACATGGTCAATCCTTGACCTAATGACGAACCCACTGACCCAACTGGTCAACTTTTGACAAAAAGTAAACTTTGGTCAAAATGTTTAATTTTTGACCCAATGACCACCACATTGATGCAATGAGTCAACTTTTGACTAAAAATTTAATTTTCGTCCAAATAATCAATTATTGACCTAATGACTAATTATTGACCCAATAAGTCAACCTTCGACCAAAAAGTCAACTTCGTCAAAATGGTCAATACTCGACCCAATCACTAACACATCGACGAAATAAGTTAACTTTTGACCAAAAAGTCAATCGAGTCGAAATAGTCATTTTTCGACTCGATGTCCACCCATCGACTCAAAAGGACAACTTTCGACCAAAAAGTCAACTTTAGTCAAAATGGTCAAGTTTTAACCCAATCACCGACCCATTAACCCAAAAGGTTAACTTTCGACCAAAAAGTCATCGTTGGTCAAAAAGGTAAAATTTTCGACCTAATTACCAACTCATCGACCAAATATGTCAACTTTCGACTAAAAAGTCAACTTTGGTCAAAATGATCAATTTCCGACCTAATGACCACCCCGTCTGACCTAATACAGTTAACTTTTAAACAAAAATTCAATATTGGTAAAAAAGTCAATTTTTAACCTAATGATAAATTATTGACCCAATAAGTCAATCTCATACCAAAAATTCAACTTTGGTCAAAATGGTCAATCCTCGACCCAATGACAAACCCATTGACCCAATAGATCAACTTTTGACCAAAAATTCAATTTTGGTCAAAATAAGTAATTTTTAATTTAGTGTCCACCCATCGATCTAATAGGTCAACTTTTGGCCAAAAAGTCAATTTTAGTCAAAAAAGTCAATTTTTAACCTAGTGGATCATTATCGACCTCAAGAAGCTAATCTCTCGACCAAAAGTCAACTTTAGTCAAAATGGTTAATCCTTGACCCATTGACCCAATAGGTCAACATTTAACCAAAAAAGTTAACTTTGGTCAAAATGCACAATTTCTGGCCAAATGATCACCCCGTTGACCCAATGGTTTAACTTTTGACTAAAAATTCAATATTTTTCAAAATAGGTCAACTTTTGGCCAAAAAAGTCATCTTTGGTCAAAATGGTTAATTTCGGACCCAATGACCACCGCTTTGGCCCAATGGGTTAACTTTGGACCAAAAATTCAATTTCGGTCAAAATAGTCAATTTTTGACCTAATGACCAATTATTGACCCAAAAAGTCAATCTCTCACCAAAAAGTTAACTTTGTTCAAAATGGTCAATCCTTGACCCAATGACAAACCCATAGACCCAATAGGTCAACTTTTGACCAAAAAGTCATTTTTGCTCAAAATAATCAATTTTTTACCTAATGATCACCTATTGACCAAAAAGTCAATTTTGGTCAAATAAGTCAATTTTTTACCTAATGACCAATTATTAACCTAGTAAGCCAACCTCTAACCAAAAAGTCAACTTTGGTAAACATGATCAATCCTTGGCCCAATGATGAACCCATTGACCCAATTGGTCAACTTTTAACAAAAAGTCAACTTTGGTCAAAATGTTCAATTTCTGACCCAATGACCACCCCATTGACGCAATGAGTCAACTTTTGACCAAAAATTTAATTTTGGTCAAAATAATCAATTATTGACCTAATGACTAATTATTGACCCAATAAGTCAATCTCTGACCAAAAAGTCAACTTTGATCAAAATGATCAATTTTTGACCCAATCACCGACCATTAACCTAATAGGTCAACTTTTGACCAAAAAGTCATTTTTGGTCAAAATAGTAAAATTCTTGACCCAATAGCCAACTCATTGACCAAATAGGTCAACTTTTTACCAAAAAGTCAACTTTGGTCAAAATGATCAATTTCTAACCTAATGACCACCCCGTTGACCTAATGGGTTCACTTTTAAACAAAAATTCAATTTTGTTAAAAAAAGTCAATTTTTGACCTAATGACAAATTATTGACCCATTAAGTCAATCTCATACTAAAAATTCAACTTTGGTCAAAATGGTCAATCCTTGACCCAATGACAAACCCATTGACCCAATAGATCAACTTTTGACCAAAAAGTTAATTTTGGTCAAAATAAGCAATTTTTAATTTAGTGTCTACCCATTGACCCGTAAGTTAACTTTTGGCAAAAAAAATTAATTCTGGTCAAAATAGTCAATTTTTGACCTAGTGGATAATTATTGACCCAGTAAGCTAATCTTTCACCGAAAAGTCAACTTTAGTCAAAATGGTTAATCCTTGACCCATTGACCCAATAGGACAACTTTTAACCTAAAAGTCAACTTTGGTCAAAATGATCAATCATTGTCCCAATGACCAACCCATCGGCTTAATAAGTCAACATTCGACCAAACAATTAATTTTGGTCAAAATAGTCAATTTTCGAATTAATGGCCAATTATCGACCCAATAAGTCAATCTCTCGACCAAATAAATGAACTTTCGTCAAAATGGTAAATCCTCGACCAATGACCAAATTGTTCAACTTTTGACCAAAAAGTGAACTTTGGTCAAATGGTCAATTTTTGACCCAATGACCAACCCGTTGACCCAATCGGTCCACTTTTGAGCAAAAAGTCAACTTTGGTCAAAATGGTCAATTCTTGACCTAATGACCAACTCATTAAACCACAAGGAGAACTTTTGACCAAAAAGTCAATTTTGGCCAAAATTGTCAATTTTTGACCTATTGACCACCTCATTGACCCAAAAGGTCAACTTTCAACCAAAAAGTTAAATTTGGTCAAAATGATCAAATTCTAACACTATGACCGAAATGTGAATTTCGGTGAAAATAGTCAATCCTTGATCCAATGACAAACCCACTGACCGAGTTTGTCAACTTTTGACTAAAAAGTCAACTTTCACCAAAGTGGTTAATCCTTGACAAATGACCAATCCATAGACGAAATAGGTCAACTATGGACCAAAAAGTCATTTTTGCTCAAAATTGTTAATTTTTGACCTAATTACAGACTCAGTGACCTAAATAGGTCAACTTTTGACAAAAAAGATAATTTTGGTCAAAATGGTCAATCCTTGACCTAATGACCAACCCAATGACCTAACAGTCAACTTTCGACAAAAATCGAATATTAGTCAAAATAGCTCAATTTTCGACCTAATGACCAATTATCGACCCAAGATGCCAATCTTCGACCAAAAAATTAACTTCGGTCAAAATGATTAGTCCTTGACCTAATGAACCCATTGGCCTAATAGGTCAACTTTTGACCAAAAAGTCAATTTTGGTCAAAATAGTCAATTTTTGAATTAATGAACAATTATTGACCCAATAAGTCAATCTCTGACCAAAATGTAAACTTTGGTCAAAATTGTAAATCCTTGACCCATTGACAAAACCATTGACCCAATAGGTTAACTTCTGACCAAAAAGTCAACTTTGGTCAAAATGATCAATTTTTTACCCAACGACCAACACATTAACACAATAGATCAAATTTTGACCAAAAAGTCATCTTCGGTCAAAATGTCAATTCTTGACCCAATTACCAACTCATTGACCAAATACGTCAACTCTTGACCAAAATGTCAACTTTGGTCAAAATGGTCAATTTCTGACCTAATTACCTCCCCGTTGACCCAATGGGTCAACTTTTGACCAAAATTTAATTTTGGTCAAACTAATCAAATTTTGACCTAATGACCAATTATTGACCCAAAAGTGAATCTCTGACCAAAAGTCAACTTTGGTCATAATGGCCAATTCTTGACCCAATGACAAAACCAATTACTCGATAGGTAAACTTTTGACCAAAAAGTCTATTTGGGTCAAAATAGTCAATTTTTTACCTAATGAACACTCATTGACCCAATAAATCAATCTCTGACCAACAATTCAATTTTGGTCAAAATGGTCAATTTCTAACCAAATGACCACACTGTTGACCCAGTGGGTCAACTTATGACCAAATATTTAAATTTTGTCAAAAAAGTTAATTTTTAACCCATTGACCAAAGTAGTCAATTCTTGAATTAATGACCAATTATTGACCAAATAATTCAATCTCTGACCAAAAAGTCAACTTTGGTCAAAATGGTCAATCGTTGACCCAATGACAAACCCATTGAACCAATAGGTCAACTTTTGACCAAAAAGTCAATTTTGGTCAAAATACTTAATTTTTGACCTAATGACCACCCATTTACCCAATAGGTCAACGTTTCTCCAAAAAGTCGACTATGGTCAAAATGGTCAGTTTTTGACCCAATAGGTCATCTTTTGACCGAAAAGTCATCTTTGGTCAAAAAGGTCAATTCTTGACCCAATTACCAACTCATTTACCAAATAGGTCAACTTTTGACCAAAAAGTCAACTTTAGTCAAAATGGACAATTTCTAACCCAATGACCACCCCGTTGACCCAATTGGTTAACTTTTGAACAAAAATTCAATTTTAGTCGAAATAGGCCATCTTTTGACCAAAAAGTCATCTTCAGTCAAAATGGTCAATTTTTAACCCAATGACCACACTGTTGCCCCAATGGGTAAACTTTCGACCAAAAATTCAATTTCGGTCAAAATTGTCAATTTCTGATCTAATAACCATTTTTGACCCAATAAGTCAATCTCTGACCAAAAAGTCAACTTTGTTCAAAATGGTTAATCCTTGACCCTGTGAAAAACCGATTGACCCAATAGGTCAGCTTTTGACCAAATTGTCAATTTTTGTCAAAATAGTCAATTTTTGACTTAATGACCACCCATTAAACCAATAAGACAACTTTTTACCAAAAAGTTAATTTTGGTCAAAATTGTCAATGTTTTACCTTATGACCAATTATTAACCTCGTAAGCCAACCTCTGACCAAAAAGTAAACTTTGGTAAAAATGGACAATCTTTGACCCAATGACGAACCTATTGATCTAATCGGTCAACTTTGACCAAAAAGTCAACTTTAGTCAAAATGGTCAATTTTTGACCCAATGACCACTTAGTCAAAATAGTCAAAAGTCAACTTTGGTCAAAATAGTCAATTAATGACCAATTGTTGACCCAATAAGTCAATCTCTGACCAAAAAGTCAACTTTGGTCAAAATGGTCAATCCTTAACCCAATGAATAACACATCTACCAAATAAGTTAACTTTTGACCAAAAAGTCAATTCTCGTCATTATAGTCAATTTGTGACTTGATGTCCAACCTTTGACCCAAAAGGTCAACTTTTGACCAAAAAATCAACTTTAGTCAAAATGGTCAATCCTTAACCCAATAACCACCGATTAACCCAATAAGTCAACTTTTGACCAAAAAGACATATTTGGTTAAAATGGTCAATTCTTGACCAAATAGGTCAATTTTTGATCAAAAAGTCAACTTTGGTCAAAATGGTCAATTTCTGACACAATGACTACGTCATTAACCAAATGGGTTAACTTTTGACAAAAAATTCAATTTTACTCAAAAAGTCAATTTTCGACCTCATGACCAATTATTGACCCAATAAATCAATCCCAGACCAAAAATTCAACTTTGGTCAAAATGATCAATCCTTGACCCAATGACAAACATATTGACCCAATAGGTCAACTTTTGACCAAAAAGTCAATTTTGGTCAAAAAGTCAATTTTTTATTTAATGAACACTCATTGACCCAATAGGTTAACTTTTAACCAAAAAGTCAATTTTGGTCAAAATAGTCAATTTTTGACGTAATGAATAATTATTGACCCACTAAGCTAATCTTTGACCAAAAGTCAATTTTAGTCAAAATGATCAATCCTTGACCCAATGACCAAACCAATGACCCTATAGGTCACTTTTGACCAAAAAGTCAACTTTGTCCAAAATGATCAATCATTGACCCAATGACCAACCCATTGGCCTAATATATCAACATTTGACTAAAAAATTAATTTTGGTCAAAATAGTCAATTTTCGAATTGATGGCCAATAATTGACCCAATAAGTCAATCTCTGACCAAAAAGTGAACTTTAGTCAAAATGGTCAATCCTTGAACCAGTGACAATCCCAATGAGCAAATAAGTCAACTTTTGATCAAAAAGTCAACTTTTGTAAAAATGCTCAATTTTTGACCCAATGACCAACCCATTGACCTAAGAGGTCAACTTTTGAGCAAAAAGTCAACTTTGGTCAAAATGGTAAATCCTTAACCCAATGACCAACTCATTGAACCAAAAGAATAACTTTTGACCAAAAATTCAATTTTGGTCAAAATTGTCATTTTTTTACCTAATGACCACCTCATTGACCCATAAGGTTAACTTTCGACCAAAAAGTTAAATTTGGTCAAAATGGTCAATTTCTAACACAGTCACCTAAATTCCAACTTCAGTGAAAATTGTCAATCCTTGATCCAATGACCAACCCATTCACCCGAGTTATTAACTTTCGACTAAAAAGTCAACTTTAGTAAAAATGGTTAATCCTTGACTAATGACCAACCCACAGACCCAATAGGTCAACGATGGACCAAAAGTCACTTTTTCTCAAAATTGTCAATTTTTGACCTAATGACCGCCTCATAGACCTAAATAGGTCAACTTTTGATAAAAAGTCAATTTTGGTCAAAATGCTCAATCCTTGACCCAATGACCAACCTATTGACCCAAGTGGTCAACTTTTGACCAAAAAGTTAATTTTGGTCAAAATAATCAATTTTTAACCTAATGACTAATTATTGACGTAATAAGTCAATCTCTGACCAAAAAGTCAACTTTGGTCAAAATGGTCAATCCTTGACCCAATGACTATTCCATTGACTCAACAGGTCAACTTTTGACCAAAAAATCAACTTTGGTCAAAATGATCAATCCTTGACCCAATGACCATCCCATTGGCCTAATAGGCCAACTTTTGACCAAAAAGTCAATTTTGATCAAAATAGTTAATTTTTGAATTAATGAACAATTTTTACCCAATAAGTCAATCTCTAACCAAAAAGTCAACCTTTATCAAAATGGTCAATCCTTGACCCAATCACAAACCAATTGACCCAATAGATCAACTTTTGACCAAAAAGTCAACTTTGGTCAAAATGGTCAATTTTTGACCCAATGACAAACCCATTAACCCAATATATCAAATTTTGACCAGAAAGTGATCTTTGGTCAAAATGGTCAATTCTTGACCCAATTACCAACTCATTGACCAAATACATCAACTTTTGACTAAAAAGTCAACTTTGGTTAAAATGGTCTATTTATAACCCAATTACCACCCCATTGACCCAATGGGTCAACTTTTGACCAAATATTTAATTTTGGTCAAAATAATTAATTTTTTACGTAATGACCAATTTTTGACCCAATAAGTGAATCTCTGACCAAAATGTCAACTTTGGTCATAATGGTCAATCCTTGACCCAATGACAAAACCATCGACCCAATAGGTAAACTTTTGACCAAAAAGTCTATTTGGGTCAAAATAGTCAATTTTTTACCTAAAGAACACTCATTGACACAATAGGTCAACTTCTGACCAAAAATCAAACTTTGGTCAAAATAGTTAATGTTTAACCCAATGACCAATTCATTGACCCAATGGGTCAACTTTTGACAAAAAAGTCATCTTTCGTCCAAATGATCAATTTTTGACCCAATTACCAACTCATTGACCAAATAGGTCAATTTTTGACCCAAAAGTCAACTTTGGGAAAAGAGAGCAATTTCTGACCCAATGACCACCTCGTTGAACCAATGGGTTTACTTTTGACAAAAAATTCAATTTTGGTCAAAATAGGTCAACTTTAGACCAAAAAGTCATCTTTGGTCAAATTGGTCAATTTCTGACCTAATGACCACCCGTTGAACCAATGGTAACACATTGGACCAAAAATTTAATTTTGGTCAAAATAGTCAATTTTTGAACTAATGACCAATTATTAACCCAATAAGTCAATCTCTGACCTAAAAGTCAACTTTGGTCAAAATGGTCAATCCTTCACCCAATGACAAACCCATTGACCCAATAAGTCAACTTTTGATGAAAAAGTGAATTTTGGTCAAAATAGTCCATTTTGGTCAAAATAGTTAATTTTTGACTTAATGACCACCCATTAACCCAATTTTTCAACTTTTGACTAAAAAGTCAACTTCGGCCAAAATGGTTAATCCTTGACCCAATGACATACCCATTAACCCAATAGGTTAACTTTTGACTAAAAAGTCAATTTTGGTCAAAACTGTCAATTTTTTACCTAATGACCGCCTCATTGACCTAAATAGGTCAACTTTTTACCAAAAAGTCAACTTTAGTCAAAATGGTCAATCCTTGACCCAATGACCAACACATTGACCCAATAGGTCAACTTTTGTCCTAAAAGTCATTTTGGGCAAAAATTGTCAACTTTTGACCTAATGACCAATTATTGACCCAGTAAGCCAATCTTTGACCAAAAAGTCAACTTTGGTCCAAATGGTCAATCCTTGGCCCAATGACCAACCCGTTGACCTAATAGGCAAACTTTTGATCAAAAAGTTAACTTTGGTCAAAATGATCAATCCTTAACACAATGACCAACCCATTGCCCTAATAGGTCAACTTTTGACCAAAAAGTCAATTTTGGTCAAAGTAGTCAATTTTTAAATTAATGACCAATTAATAGCCATATAAGTCAATCTTTAACCAAAAAGTCAACTTTAGTCAAAATGGTCAATCCTTGACCCAATGACAAATCCATTGACTCAACAGGTCAACTTTTGACCAAAAAGTCAATTTTGGTCAAGATTATCAATTTTTGACCTAATGACCACCCATTGACCCAATCGGTCAACTTTTGACCAAAAAGTCAACTTTGGTTAAAATCATCAATTTTTGACCGATGACTAACCCATTGACCCAATAGGTTAACTTTTGACCAAAAAAGTCATTTTGGTCAAAATGGTCAATTCTTGACCCAATTACCAACTCATTGACCAAATAAGTTAACTTTTGACCAAAAAGATAACTTTGGTCAAAATGGTCAATTTGTGACCTAATGACCACCCTGTTTACCCAATGGGTTTGACAAAAAATTCAATTTTGGTTAAAATAAGTCAACTTTTAACCAAAAAGTCATCTTTAGTCAAAATGGTTAATTTCTGACCCAATGACCAACCCGTTGACCTAATGGGTTAACTATTGACCCAAAATTTAATTCTGGTCAAAATAATCAATTCTTGACCTAATGACCAATTATTGACCTAATAAGTCAATTACTGACCAGAAAGTCTACTTTGGTCAAAATGATTAATCCTTGACCTAATAGGTCAACTTTTGACTAAAAAGTCAACTTTGGTGAAAATTGTCAATCCTTGATCCAATGACCAACCCATGGACCCAATAAGTCAAATTTTGACATAATGACTAATTATTAAACTAGTAAGCCAATCACTGACAAAAAAGTCAACTTTGGTCAAAATGGTTAATCTTTGACCCAAGGACAAACCCATTGACCCAATAGGTCAACTTTTGACCAAAAAGTCAACTTTGGTCAAAAAGGTCAATTTCTGACCCAATGACTAACCCATCGACCCAATAGGTTAACTTCTAACCAAAAAGTTAACTTTTGTCAAAATGGTCAAACCTTGACCCAATGACCAACCCATTGACACAATAAGTCAACTTTTGACCAAAAAGTCAATTTTGCTTAAGATAGTCAATATTTGACCAAATGACCACCCATTGACCAAATAGGTCAACTTGCGACTAAAAAGATAATTTTTGTCAAAATGGCCAACCCTTGACCCAATGACTAACGCATAGACCCAATAGGTCAACTTTTCACAAAAAAATCAATTTTGGTCAACAAAGTCAATTTTCGACCTAATGAACAGTTATTGACCCAGTAAGCCAATCTCTGACCAAAAGTAAACTTTGGTCAAAATGGTCAATCCTTGACCCAATAGGTCAACTTTTGACCAAAAAGTCAATTTTGGTCAAAATTGTCAATTTTTGACCTAATGACCACCCATTGACCTAATAGGTCAACTTTTGACCGAAAAGCCAACTTTGGTCAAATTGGTCAATTTTTGAGCCATTACCAACCCTTTGACCCATTTGATCAACTTTCAACCAAAAAGTCAACTTCGGTAAAAATGGTCAATTCTTGACTTAATTACTAACTCATTTACCAAATAGGTCAACGTTTGAACAAAAAGAAAACTTTAGTCAAAATGGTTAATTACTGACCCAATGGGTCAAATTTTGACAAAAAATTTAATTTTTTGTCAAAATTGTTAATTTTTGACCTATTGACCAATTATTGACCCAATAAGTCAATCTCTGACCAAAAAGTCAATTTTGGACAAAATTGTCAATTTTTGACCTAATGACCACCTCATTGACCCAAAAGGTCAATTATTGACCAAAAAGTCAAATTTGGTCAAAATGTTCAATTTCTTACACAATGACCTATATGTCAATTTTGGTGAAAATGGTCTATCCTTGATTAAATGACCACCCCGTTGACCCAATTTGTCAACTTTTGACTAAAAAGTCAACTTTAGCCAAACTGGTTAACCCTTGACCTAATGACCAAGCAATTGACCCAATAGGTCAACTTCTGACCAAATATTTCAATTTTGGTCAAAATCGTCAACTTTTGACCTAATGACCGCCTCATTGACCTAAATAGGTCAACTTTTGACCAAAAAAATAACTTTGGTCAAGATGGTCAATCCTTGACCCAATGACCAATACATTGACCCAATAGGTCAACTTTTGAACAAAAAGCTAATTTTTGTCAAAATAGTCAGTGTTTGACCTAATGAACAATTATTGATCCAGTAAGCCAATCTCTGACCAAAAACTCAACTTTGGTCAAAATAGTCAATCCTTTTGATTAAAACTCAACTTTGGCCAAAATGGTCAATTCTTGACCCAAGGATCAACGCATTGACTTAATAGCTCAACTTTTGAACAAAAAGTCAATTTTTGTCAAAATAGACAATTTGTGACCTATTGACCAATTATTAACCCAATAAGTCTTTCTTGACTAGAAAGTCTACTTTGGTTAAAATGGTTAATCCTTGACCCAATTACAAATCCATTGACCCAATAGGTCAACTTTTGACCAAAATATCAACTTTGGTCAAAATGGTCAATCCTTGACCCAATGACCAACCCACTGACCCAATAGATCGGCTTTTGACCAAAAAGTCAATTTTGGTCAAAATAGTAAATTTTTGACTTAATGACCAATTACTGACCCAATAGGTCAACTTTTAACAAAAAGTCAACTTTGGTCAAAATGGCCAATCCTTAACCCAATGACCAATCCATTGACCTAATATGTCAACTTTTGACCAAAAAGTTAACTTTGGTCAAAATGGTCAATCCTTTACTCAATGACGAACTCATTAACCCAAAAGGACAAGTTTTGACCTAAACATCAATTTTGGTCAAAATTGTCAATTGTTGACCTAATGACTACCCCAATGACCCAAAAGTTCAACTTTTGATCAAAAAGTCAAATTTGGTTAAAACGGATGATTTTTGACACAATGACCTAAAAGTCAACTATGGTGAAAATGATCAATCCTTGATCCAATGATGAACCCTTTGACCCAATTCAACAACTTTTAACTAAAAAGTCAACTTTGGCCAAAATGGATAATCCTTGACCTAATGACCAACACATTGACCCAATTGGTCAGCATTTGACTTAAAAGTTAATTTTGCTCAAAATTGTTATTTTTGACCTGATGACCGCCTCATTGACCTAAATAGGTGAACTTTTGACACAAAATAATTTTGGTCAAAATGGTCAATCCTTGACCCAATGACAAACCCATTGACCCAATAGGTAAACTTTTGACCAAAAAGTCAATTTTTATCAAAATAGTTAATTTCTGACCAAATGACCACTCTGTTGACCCAATGGGTTAACTTTTGACCAAAAATTGAATATTTGACCAAAAATTCTATTTTAGTCAAAATTGTCATTCCATGACCCAATGACCAACCCATTGACCCAATAGGTCAATCTCTGACCAAAAAGTCAACTTTGGTTAAAATTGTCAATTTTTGACCTAATGACCACCTATAAACCCAATAAGTCATCCTTTGACCAAAAAGTTAAGTTTGGTTAAAATGGTCGATTTTTGACCCAGTGACCAACCCATTAACCCAATAGGTTAACTTTTGACCAAAAATTCAAGTTTTGACCAAATGACCAACACATTGACCCAATAGATCAACTTTTGACCAAAAAGTAATCTTCGATCAAAATGCTCAATTCTTCACCCAGTTACCAACTCATTGACCAAATAAGTCAACTTTTGACCAAAAAATTAACTTCGGTCAAAATAGTAAATTTCTGACCCAATGACCACCCCGTTGACCCAATGGGTCAACTTTTGACAAAAATTTTAATTTTGGTCAAAATAATCAAATTTTGACATAATGACCAATTATTGACCCAATATGACAACCATCGACCAAAAAGTTAACTTTGGTCAAAATGATCAATCCTAGACCCAATGACCAACTCATTGACCTAATAGGTCAACTTTTGACAAAAAAGTTGATCTAATGACCAACCCATTGACCCAATAGGTCAACTTTTGACCAAAAAAGTCAACTTTAGTCCAAATGGTCAATCCTTGACCTAATAACCAACCTAGAATGGCCGATAAATGCACCTTTCTTTTTATCCGGTACTACAACATGAACGTGTGTTCCATCTATTGCATCGATGCAAGAAATAAGACAAATCATTTCAATATGCAATCCATTAATAATTAGTTTGAGTATAGAGGTGTACCTTGAAATATGACATATATCGGTCATCGTTATGGATCTCTATTGGAGTCCTTGCAAAAGTTGGATCGGTTGGTTTTATTATGGCGTGTGCTAGATCGATAAGTGAACTCAAACAATCGAGAAATATTTGCTTATTGTTTCGAACGAGTGTTGGAAGCGTTCCATTGCTCCCCATATTGACTCATTTTGTGATAGTATGTAAAGTGTTATGCCCAATACATCACTGTCTGTTGTCCTAGAAGACCCATGAAGTCCATGAGATGTTGTCAGATCTAATAAAAGATCACTGAAAACATCATGGGACATGCGGAAGATGTTTTGAAATCTCGTTGGGTGTCCTGAAATAATTTCTCTCATCCATTTGTCCCCAATCTGAGATGATGTGTAATAGGGTTCACGATCGACGTACGTATTATAGTATTGCACTAGTATATTTAGCAATGCATTTCACCTTCGGCGTCGAACTTTTTTCGGGTCCATGATGATATAAACTGTACCTTTTAATTAAACTAAGTTAGGGTCTATAGAAATCATAGATGGACTAAAACAAGCACATAGATGAATAATATTTGAAAAAGAAAAAAACTTAAACATTAGTTCAATCAAATATAACTTTTCTAAATAACTACATCACTGGCACTAGTATACATCTAATTTAATTTGTTCCAGATAAAATCACATACAAACAACGACATCACTGGCAGAAGTACCTAAATAGGAGGTCCTCTTCACAAGTTGCGACAGTTTATAATAATAGCATATGTATTCTAGTTGTCGCTCTTTGCTCAGTGCAGTAAAGAAGTCTCGATGGAGGGAATCACGGAAGAGGTCGTCAGCAAAGTAGAAAAGATCACAATCTCCTGTAAATTCTAGGTCGTCTTCAAAAACTCTTATGACCTCGTGGACGTCATTATTTTGAACTCGGTGTGGGGCATCATTATATGAGTCCACTAAGTATGAGAGCTGATCCCTGATAGATGCAGGAACACTCTTACTCTTTCTTTCGTTTCGGGCCGCTTCGTACGGTTTGTTGATTGAATTTCAGGTTGCTCGTACATGCAGAATTCTGCTGAATAGTTTGATAATTCCAAAACCACATTTTCAGGGCTTGTTTAAAAAATTGTTTGGCTAGGGGGAGTTGAATCTTTCCCTGTAGCTACCACCCCACTAAACATCCTTTCGAGCTTGTCCTCCAATTCTGGTTCTATCACAACCAATCTGAACTTCTTTTCCACAAGAAAAATCTGTAATAGAGAATAAAATGTTATTAGAAAATAAGAAAGAAAACTGCTCAACATTATAAAAATTAATTCAATAATATCTTACTGCAAGCCTTTCTGCCCACCATGCTTCAGAAGCAACAATAGTTCGCTTCACCGAATCCCATCCCAAGCCAGTCGATCCTTTTTTTAAATCCTTCCAAAGTTTCCACTCTTTCATGAGTTGGTCCCATTAAATTTTTAGCTGGAGCCTCTCATACTCTCTGCCTGTGACCTCCCTAAACTTTGTAACAATGTTTTGACAACCTTCTTTGTTGAAAAAAAAATTGGCCTATTCCTCTTTTCGATTTCAGTTATGCATAGATCGCATAATATCATTTTAATAACTTTCTCTCAAAGTGCAGGAGTAGCAACTTCTTTGTTTTTATTAGCCATACTATGAATAAGAGAAACAATTACATTAAAAAAGAGTTGACATAACAGATGCTAAAATGTCTACTAAAATAAATTTAAATGAGTAATAATTTTTAAAAAATATATTTTTTATAAAAAAACATTTGTTTGTTAAGATTCGTAATAATTTTTGAGTCCTTTTGATATGATAGATACGAACAATATAGCAATGATGTGGGACACAGTTGTAGCAGAAATCATAAGTCAACAATACTAGCGTGCGAAACAATAATAATACGTGCATGATGTTAAATAAGAAACACAGTATTTATAGTGGTTCGGTCAAGCTGACCTACATCCACGGGAAAGGGTGCAAAATATTTTATTAGAGCAATAAAGAAGAAGGTACATAGCTTTGAATTCATACATGAACCGAATTTCAAAACAACCAGACTGCAAATTACTACCAAGAACCAAACTTAAAATTACAATAAGAGTGCATAAACTTCAAAGAGAAAACCTTCTCCAAACATTTAACCAGCCCAAAAAAAAAGAAAACGATAGACACCAGAGCTCTAACCAGCCTAAAAGAACAAAAAAAATCGAAAGACAGTAGGGCTCAAACCAGCCCAAAACTGAGCAAAACAACAATGCCAAAACCAAGTAGGAGAACTATACAAAATCCTCCTCTAACTCCTTCACATGTGCAATAATTAAAGAATGTGCTTTTCAATATGTGTTTTCGATGTTCAAGCCTTCAATAGATGCACCAAATTCCAACTTGCATAAATAACATTTGAAACCATACTTTCAAATCTAATACTTGCATGGGGTTAAACAAACTTACCACCCAAAAGCATGCTTTTCAATCCTTCCTACACAACCAAGCAAAACAAAGTCGATACCATGAATCGAAGAGGGAGTACAACTCTCCAAATATCAAAAAAGAAAATCTCCCCACCCTTATGCTTCTTTTTTTAAGAGAAAAGAACAATTCGTCTCAGATTTTTTTTTTAAAGAAAGAACACACTTTCTTCCATTTCAAGCCTTTCAAATACATCTCTCAATATTTCCGAGAAAGCCCAATTACTTTAAATGTTTCAGATTTTGAAAGAAGAGAGTCATCATGATATAGTAGTTTGTACATCATGGTATTTAAAGTATAGGAGCATGCAATTAATCCAATAAAGCCACAAAAAGCCTCCAAACAAAGACAACAAATACTGCTTGAAAGTCACTAAACAAACCCAACAAATGCAACTTAAAAGCCATGGATTGGACCTAACAAAATGCAGTCCAAGAGTCTTCCAATACAGGATTTAAAGTAACCCCCAAATAGAGTGTTTTAACACTTCTAAAATGGTGAACAAAATAGTCTAGAAAACAGCATTTAACCGTCTCCAAAATTGAGGTTTAAATGACCTCAAATACACCATTTGTAATGACCTCAAGCATCACTTAAACTCATTCCAATTCAACAAGTATATATATAGAAAAATCAGCTCTTAAACGCCTCTAAAATCAAAAAGTGTATAAGGCAAGATAGCTCTTATATGTCATGAAAAATCAGCATTTATATAGCTAAAAAATAACACTAAAAGTGTCTCACAAAATAGCACACAATTCTTATGTATGTACATTCTGAGCACCCAAAATTCAACACTTTCATTTGTAACACATTAATCTCACGAACTTGTGCATGCCGTGGTGTATTTCACATTTCCAAGTTTAAAAATGGAGAAGCTCTATGCGTGAAATGACAGTTTAGGTGTTTGATATGTAACATCATAAGATTTGTGTGGCACTTGGGTGAGTTTCTCCAACTGTAATATGTAAAAATGCATGCATGAACCTGAACATCAATTCCCCCATCTTTGCTAACAAAACAAATACAATGATCTCCATTTTTCATTTCCTAATGTAAGTAATCCATATGCATTTCTGTAATCATCCATATGCATATGTAAATAAACTCCTAAAGCAAAAAAATAGAACTCATGAATTCCTATAGAAACATAAATAAAACTGCCATAGAGGAAGAAGTGGCATAATGGAATGATTTGGTTTCTCAAACAGCTCCTAAAACAAAAACCAAACACATTACCCACATTGAAGTAAACCAAATGAGTAGATTTAACAGATCCGAATGGGAGAAAAGAGATATGTAGAGGATAAGAGATGTATGTTGCAGGGGAGAAGACATCGTGCAGGGGAGAAGAGAGATCCCATTGTAAAGTTTTATCCCGATTCGGAGGAGATGAAGAAGTGGCAGAAGAGAGATTCATCAATATGAGCGAGGAAGAAGAGGGGCATTTCAGTTACCTTCAAAGTAAGGAGCTCAGTCGAGAAATAGGAGGCGTTGGAGGCTCGCGAGAACTTCTTGGGCGGAAAAGGAGAAGCTCGAGTTCCTATGAAGGGCAAGGGAAACAATTGGAAAAAGGTCGCGGCAGCGGAGTGAAATCTGGGGCCGTGGAGTTTATTCTGCGGCCCGCTGTGAGGGAACTTCGCTCACCTTATTGGATTAACTACCCCAAATAAGTTAATACCAACAACATAGCCTCTACTGAAGAAAAACTTGGTGGAAGATCACCCACTCTCACCAAAATCACTGAGTTCAATGATAATATTCAGAAGGCTGCTTTATTTGACTTGGGTTTTTAGGGTAACAAATTCACCTGGAGAAGAGGAAAGATATGGGAAAGGCTGGATAGGTTCTTGGCTAACGAGTGCTTGGCATCAAAATTTCCTCTACACCACAATAAAACATCTGAATTTTGCAGGGTCTGACCATAGACCACTCCTTGTTTCCATCACCACACCATCTCAACAAACCACTCCCACTCCTTTCAGATACATGAATTTTTGGCCTTCACATCACAGTTTTCAGTCCATTATTTGTGAGCACTGGACTGGGTGCTCTCATCCCAACCCTTTTATCAAACTCAAGCTACTTCAAGTAAAAATTGTAGGTGTGCTCAGAAAATGGAACTGGGAAAGTATTGGGGATATCTTCCAGGGTGTCACCAAGGCTGAGGAGGAAAGCTGCTCGCTTTGGAAGTTGCCTCTCGGACCGATGATTCCAAATATGGTTTTTTCATAGCTGCTCAAGAACACCTACTTACTTTACTCACTTGGCAAGACCTGATTGCTTGAGGCAGAAAGGCTGCTAGTATTAAATTCAAAGAAGGAGATAGAAATACAAAATTTTACCATGCTTGGATTAAATACAGAAGAAAGTGTAATGCTATCCACACTATAGAAACTGACCAGGGGGTTCTGCTTAGGGAGGAGTCTGAAATTGCTGAGGATGCTGTCAAGTATTTTCACAAACTCCTTACTTACTCCCCTACTCCCAGACCCACCATTGACAGCAATCTATTCAGGGATGATCATCAATTCACTAACATCAATCTTTCTGACTCTCCTTCCCAGGAGGAGATCTGGGTTGCTCTCAGCTCCATAGATAGTTCTAAAGTAGCAGGGCCTGATGGCTATACTGCTGACTTTTATAAAAAGACTTGGGATATTTGTAAAGGGGATGTTACTACTGCTGTTCAGAGTTTCTTTCAGGGCACTGATTTACCAGAATACTTCCATGCTTCCAATATAGTACTCCTACCCAAAACTAATGCTCCTAAGACATGGAATCAGTACAGACCCATTAGCCTCACGACTGTTATTAGCAAAATCATAAGTAAAATCCTAGTGGGAAGACTTTAACCTCTCCCGGAAAAAATTATAAGTCCCAACCAATCCGCATTTGTCAAAGGTCGTTCCATCACCGATAATGTCCTCCGTGCCCAAGAGTCGCTATCGGATTTGGACGAGACCTTGTAGAGGGGAAATATTATCTATAAACTTGATATAAAGAAAGCTTATGATACTATTGATCGGAACTTCATCCTTCAGGTGCTGCAAGCCAAAGGTTTCAATTCTGGTTTCTGCCATCTGATCAAAAGATGGTTACAACACAATCATCATTCAGTTCTCATTAATGGTAATTGCTGGGGAGGTTTCCAAGCTACCAGGGGTCTAAAACAAGGGGATCCCTTATGTCCCACCATTTTCATCATAGTCATGGATTACTTCTCTAAGTTGCTGCAGTCCAAGGTCACACCCTTCCTTTATGCCAGATATCACCACAAGTCCAACCTGGTTATCTCACATTTGATGTATGCCAGATGATGTCATGCTTTTCTCCAGGGCATCCAAACCTGCTGTTAAAAGAGTTTATGAATGCTTGTCCCAATTTCAACAAATTTCTGGCCTCCATTTCAACCACTCCAAATGTGAGGTGGTCTGCCCCAGGGGCATTACTGCTACCAATACTCAGTGGATCACTCACTACACTGGTTTCTATAGAGCCCATCTACCTCTGAAATATCTTGGAGTACAACTTATCAAAGGGAGATCAAAGTAGGTGCAGTTTGATGATATCATTGGGAAACTTAATGCACAACTATCCAACTGGGTCAACTCTTACATTTCTTCTGGTGGGAGAGTCACTCTCCTTGCTAGCATTCTAACCACATTCCCCTCCTATGTACTTCAAATGACTTGCATGAAGAAGAGTTCAAGAATCCAGATTGAGAGAATTTTCAACAGGTTCCTTTGGTCTGGGCAAAGGAAACTATTCCACTGGGCTAGTTGGCAAAAACTGGCTAAACCTCTGGAGACTGGGGGTCTGGGTTTTAAAGGTCCGAAGCATCTGCGGAAAGTGAACTTTTGCAAGCTTTGGATCCTCTTCGAGTGACGAAGTCTCTCCGGGCTCGCTTCTTGAAAGGTAAATATTGCAAGGACATTCACCCCACTAATGCCTGCAAGTAAACGCGGCGGTTCAAGGATATGGAAGCATATGGTGAGGCATAGAGAAGTTGCTTGAATCTCTTTTCCTGTGGGAGCCGGGCAAAGGGGATATTTCTTTTTGGCATGATAAGTGGTGCCCTGAAGAGATGTTGGTGGCCTTACCCAACACTGTTAAAACTATTTTTCCAGTGGCTTCATGCTGGGAAGGGGACAGTTGGTCCATTCCCAAACTTCAACAATTCCTGGAAGAGGATTCAGTCAGCCAAATTGCCAATATTCAGCTTGACAGATCCCTCCCTGACAGAATTATCTGGTATTCTACTAGGAAGCATACACTCACCAAACACATCTATCAAAAGATTTATAACTTGTCTCCTGCCAGCTGGGGAAAGATAATTTGGAACAAATATCTCACCCCCTCTATGTCCTTCATGATATGGAGAGTGTTTCATAACTACATACCCACAGATGACATTCTCAAGTTAAAAGGCCTGAGAGGACCTTCCAAATGTTATTTATGTCAGTGTCATGCTGAGACTGTTCAACACCTTTTCTTCTCCTGCCCTTTTACTCAAAAAGTATGGAATGGTGTCTTGAATCTTTTCAATTTTTCCACTTTATTGCTTGGATTGGCGAGGACTCGCTTGTGTGCTCGGGAATCATGGCAGAAGACCAAGGTGGGTTGCATTCCTTTCATTGTGGCTTGGTTCATTTGGATGCATAGGAATGGGTTGAAGTTTGATGGGAGGGTCTGCAGAGCTGATATGGTTGTTGCCAACTGTCAATCATTCATTTCCAAGTTGATCACTAATAAGCATTTTCCCAGCATCCTTAGCACCCCTATCCCTGACGACCAGAGTAAAGCCAAAATCATTCTCATCCATTGGAAGACTCCTACTCACCCCACAATTAAAGTGAACACTGATGGTGCTTTCAGGTGATCGGCTTGCTCGGTATTGGAGGCACTTTCGGGAACCATAAAGCTAAGTGCATCGGTTATTTTCGGTCCCCTATGTTGGTTGCTGATCCACTTGAAGCCGATTTGGCGACGAGTTTCCGGGCCATCTATATTGCTTCATATAACCATTGGGCCAACATAACTGTGGAGGGTGACTCCACCTCTGTTATTCAGTATATGCAACAGGCTATTGCACCTCCCTGACACCATTCTCAATGGATTAAAAGAATCAAAACTCTCACTCATCAAATTTCGTTTACTTAGACTTCATCCATAAGGAAGGTAATAGGCCGGCAAGATGGCTAGCTCAATCTGCCATCACTGAACAGGAAGTAAGAATCTCTAAGTCTCCACCACCTCAACTGTCTTTTCTTTTGGAAGAAGATATTTTTCAGGCCCCCCATTTCAGAATCATTGAGGACTGATGCTGCTGCTTTGGTTTCTCCTTTATGATGGTTTTTTTGGTTTTTTGGGTATACTGCCATAGCAAGACATGTATAAGTTTTTATATTTTGGGTAGTGCAGTGCTCTCTTGTAAATGTCACCTCCCCCCTGGGGCAGACTCTGGCTTATCAATTTGATTAACATGTAGGGAGCAAGTGTTTGCTCCTTTCTTTCAAAATATATATATATATATATATATATATATATATATATATATATATATATATATATATATATATATATTATAAGTCATTTTTATTTTAATTTATTATTGTCATTAATTATATGTATATTTAAGTTCATCATTTATATTATTTATTTATCATTTATATTATTATTTATTAATTAAAAAGCTTTTCATTTTCTCTCTCCTCAATAATCCTTTTCGTTATTTAAAGTTATGATCATTTATATTAAGTTATTATTTATTAAAAATTATTATTTACACATATATTTACATTTAGATTATTTTAAAGAGGCATGGTATTTTTATTTGCTTATTTTTATTATTATTTATCTTTTTATAAAGCTTTTTTAATATTCTCTCTCTTACATTATCCTTTCATTTATTTTAAATTATTATTTTTTATTTAAAGCTATTAGAATTATTATTTATTTATATTATTTTTAAAAAGAATGACATTTTTATTTACTTATTTTTTATATTTACAATTATAATTTTATTATTATTATCCTTTTCTTATATTTTCTTTATCTTTTAGGTTTATAATCATTTATTTTATTCTTATCACACTATTTTTATTACTTACATATTGTTATTATTAATTTACATATATATATTATTATTCTTTATTTAGTTATTTATGTTTTAGTAGTATTTATTTAAATTTAGTATAGATTATTTTTATTATGTCACTTATTTATATATAACTTATTTACATTATTTTAAACATTATTTATTTAGTGTATTATAATTTATTTACAATATAGTTAACATTAATTTATATATTATTTAGTACTTATAATATATTTACATTTATATTATTAATTTACATATGTATAATTTATGTAGTTATTTTATTATTATATGTTATAAAAAATTTATTTCATTCCCTTCCATTTTATTTTATTCCTATTTTTATTTTCTTTTCTCTTTATGTTTATTTTCCTTTCTTTTATTTTTTTTCTTTCCTTTATGTTAGATTATTTCTTTTAGATTTTAAATCTTATTTTTCAAGTTAGTAGAAATAGGTGGTAGATTTGTAAATATTTAAAACTAGCTATATAACTTTGCATAAAAAAAGAATTCCTAAGCTTATGCATAAATAAAACTTAAATAGCATGAAGATAACGTACACATGAAGATATACATGGAGATAGCTTGCATGAAAAAGAAAATAAATCACCTAATGACCAATTATTGACCCAGCAAGCCAATCTCTGACTAAAAAGTCAACTATGGTCAAAATGGTCTATCATTTACCTGTTGACCTCACTTTTTGTTGAGGTCTAGTCTCTCTTTATATATTAGTCATTAGATTGACTTATTGGGTCGATAATTAGTCATTAGGTTAAAAATTGATTATTTTGACTAAAATTAATTTTTTAGTCAAAAGTTCACCCATGGAGTCAACGGGGTGGTCATTGGGTCACAAATTGATCATTTTGACCAAAGTTGACTTTTTGGTCAAAAGTTGACCTTTTTGGTCAAAAGTTGACCTTTTTTTGTCAAAAGTTAATCTTTGGGGTCAATGGGTTGATCATTGGGTCAAAAATTGAACATTTTGACCAAAGTTGACTTTTCGGTTAAAAGTTGATCTATTGTGTTAATGCAGGGAAGCATGGGAGAGGTTAATCCAATAAGAGACATAATATTAACTTGGTGGATTGGACCAAAAAGATACCTGGATTGACCATTTCTTAATGTCAATGGGTTAGTCACCGAGTCAAGGATTGACCATTTTGACCAAAGTTGACTTTATTTACCAGAGATTAGCTTACTGGGTCAATAATTTGTCATTCGGTCAAAAATTGACTATTTCGACTAAAATTGACTTTTTTGTCCAAATTTAACCTATTGGGTCAATGGGTGGTCATTAAGTCAAAAATTAACTATTTTGACCAAAATTGACTTTTTGGTCAAAAGTTGACCTATTAGGTCAATGGGTTTGTCGTTGGGTCAAGGATTAACCATTTTGACCAAAGTTGACTTTTTGGTCAGAGATTGACTTATTGGGTCAACATTTGGTCATTAGGTCAAAAATTGACTATTTTGACCAAAATTAAATTTTTTGTCAAAAGTTAACCCATTGGGTCAACGCGGTGGTCATTGGGTTAGAAATTGACCATTTTAACCAGTGTTAACGTTTTAGTCAAGAGTTGACCTATTTGGTCAATGAGTTAGTAATTAGGTCAAGAATTGAACATTTTGACCAAAGATGACATTTTGGTCAAAAGTTGACCTATTGGGTCAATGGGTTGGTCATTCGGTCAAAAATTGACCATTTTGACCAAAGTTGACTTTTTGGTCAAAATTTCATCTATTAGGTCAATGGGTGGTCATTAAGTTATAAATTGACTATTTTGACCAAAATTGATTTTTTGGTCAAAAGTTTACCTATTGGGTCAATGGGTTTGTCATGGGGTCAATGATTGATCATTTTGACCAGAGTGGACTTTTTGGTCAGATATTGACTTATTAGGTTAATAATTGGTCACTAATTCAAAAATTGACTATTTTGGATCAAAATTTTACTATTTTGACCAAAATTTACTTTTTGGTCAAAAGTTGATCTATTAAGTCAAAGTGTTGGTCATATGGTCAAGGATTGACCATTTTGAGCAAAGTTAACTTTTTGGTCAAAAGTTGACCTATTGGGTCAAAGGGTTAGTCATTGGGTCAAGTATTTACCATTTTGACCAAAGTAGACTTTTTGGTCAAAGATTGACTTATTGGGTCAAAAATTAGTCATTAGGTCAAAAATTGACTATTTTGATAAAAAAATAATTTTTAGTCAAAAGCTGACCCATTGGATAAACGGAGTGGTCATTGGGACAGAAATTAACCATTTTAACCAAAGTTGACTTTTTGGTCAAAAGTTGAGCTATTTGGTCAATGAGTTGGAAATTTGGTCAAGAATTAACCATTTTGACCGAAGATGACTTTTTTGTCAAAAATTAATCTTTTGGGTCAATGGCTTGGTCATTTGGTCAAAAGTTGTCCTATTGGGTCAGTGGGTGGTCATTAGGTCAAAAATGGACTATTTTGACCAAAATTGACTTTATGTTCGAAATTTTACCTCTATGGTCAATGGGTTTGTCATTGGGTCAAGGATTGACAATTTTGACTTACGTTGACTTTTTGGTAAGAGATTCACTTATTGGGTCTATAATTGGTCATTAATTAAAATTGACTATTTTGGTAATTAGGTCAAAAATTGTCTTTTTTGACCAAATTAATTTTTTGGTCAAAGGTTTACCCTTTGGGTCAACGGGGTGGTCATTAGGTCAAAAATTGACCATTTTGACTAAAGTTGACTTTGTGCTCGAAAGTTGATCTATTTCGTCAATGGGTTGGTAATTGGATAAAGAATTAACCATTTTTACCAAAGATAACTTTTTGGTCAAAAGTTGATCTATTGGGTCAATGGGTTGGTCATTGGGTCAAAAATTCACCATTTTTACCAAAGTTAACTTTTTTGTCAAAAGTTGACCAATAGGGTCAGTTGTGGTCATTAAGTCAAAAATCGACTCTTTTGACCAAAATTGACTATTTGGTCAAAAGTTGACCTATTGGGTTAATGGGTTTGTCTTTGGGTCAAGGATTGACTATTTTTAAAAAAATTGACTTTTTGATCATGGATTGACTTAGTGGGTCAATAATTGGTCATTAGGTAAAAAACTCATTTTTTGACCAAAATTGAATTTTTGGTCAAAAGTTAACCCATTGGGTCAATGGAGTGGTCATTGGGTCATAAATTAACCATTTTGACAAAAGTTGACTTTTTGGTCAAAAGTTGACCTACTGTGTCAATGAGTTGGTAATTGGGTTTAGAATTGACTATTTTGAACGAAGATGACTTTTTGGTTCAATGTTGACCTATTGGGTCAATGGGTTTGTCATTGGGTCAAGGATTAACCATTTTGACCACAGTTGACTTTTTGGTCAGTGATTGACTTATTGGGTCAATAATTGGTCATTAATTCAAAAATTGACTATTTCGACCAAAATTGACTTTATGGTCAAAAGTTGACATACGAGGCCAATCGGTTGGTCATTAGGTAAATGATTGATCATTTTGACCAAAGTTGACATTTTGGTCAAAAGTTGACATATTGGGTCAATGGGTTGGTCATTGGGTCAAGGATTGACTTTTTTGACCAAAGTTGACTTTTTAGTCATAGGTTGACTTACTGGGTCAATAATTGGTCATAAGGTCAAAAATTGACTATTTGACCAAAATTGACTTTTTGGTCAAAAGTTGACCTATTGCGTCAAAAGGTTGGTCATTGGGTGAAGGATTGTCCATTTTGACCAAAGTAGACTTTTTGGTTAGAGATTAACTTATTGGATCAATAATTGGCCATTAGGACAAAAATTGATCATTTTGACCAAAATTAAATTTTTTGTCAGAAGTTGACCCATTGGGTCACAACTTGACCATTTTGACAAATGTTACTTTTTAGATAAAAGTTGACCTATTTAGTCAATGAGTTGGTAATTAGGTCAAGAATTGACCATTTTGATTGAAGATGACTTTTCGGTCAAAAGTTGATTTTTTGGGTGAATGAGTTGGTCTTTGGGTCAAAATTGACCATTTTGACCAAAGTTGACTTTTTGGTCAAAAGTTGACCTATTGGGTCATTGGGTCGTCATTAGGTTAAAAATTGACTATTTTGACCAAAATTGACTTTTTGGTCACAAGTTGACCTATTGGGTCAATGGGTTTGTCATTGGGTCAAGGATTAACCATTTTGACCAAAGCCAACTTTTTTGTCAGAGATTGACTTATTGGGTCAATATTGGTCATTAGGTCAAAAATTACTTATTTTGACCAAAATTGAATTTCAGGTCAAAATTTAACCCATTGGGTCAACGAGGTGGTCATTAGCTTAGAAATTGACCATTTTGACCAAAGTTGACTTTTTGGTCAAAAGTTGACCAATTTGGTCATGAGTTGGTAATTGGGTCAAGAATTGACCATTTTGACAAAAGATGGATTTTTTGGTCAAAAGTTGACATATTGGGTCAATGGGTTGGTCATTGGGTTAAAAATTGATCATTTTAACCAAAGTTGACTTTTTTGCAGAGATTGACATATTGGGTCAATAATTGTTCATTAATTCAAAAATTGATTATTTTGACCAAAATTGACTTTTTGGTTAAAAGTTGAGCTTTTAGACCAATGGGTCGGTCATTGGGTCAATGATTGATCATTTTGACCAAAGATGACATTTTGGTCAAAAGTTGACCTATTGGGTCAATGGGTTGGTCATCGGGTCAAAAATTGACATTTTTGACCAAAGTTGACTTTTGGTCAGATATTGACTTACTGGGTCAATAATTGGTCATTTGGTCAAAAATTGACTTTTTTGACCATGTTGACTTTTTGGTTAAAAGTTGATCTATAGGGTCAAAGGGTTGGTCATTGGTTTAAGGATTGACCATTTAGATCAATGTTGACTCTTTGGTCAGAGATTGATTTATTGGGTCAATAATTGGTCGTTAAATCAAAAATTGATTATTTTGACCAAAATTAATTTTTTTTGATAAAAGTTGACTCATTGGGTCAACGGGGTGGTCATTGGGTCAAAAATTGACCATTTTGACCAAAGTTGACTTTTTGGTCAAAAGTTGACCTATTTGGTCAATGAGTTACTAGTTGGGTCAAGAATTCACCATTTCTGATTGAAGATTACTTTTTGGTTAAAAGTTGATCTATTGGGTCAATGGGTTGGTAATTGGGTCAAAATTTGACCATTTTGACCAAAGTTGACTTTTTGTCAATAGTTGACCTATTGGGTCGATAAGTGGTCATTAGGTAAAAATTGATTATTTTGACAAAAATTGACTTTTTGGTCGAAAGTTGACCAATTAGGCTAATGGGTTTGTCATTGGGTGAAGGATTGACCATTTTGACCAAAGTTGACTTTTTGGTCAGAGATTGACATATTGGGTCAATAATTGGTCATTAGGTCAAAAATTGACTATTTTGACCAAAATTGAATTTTTGGTCCAAAGTTAACCCATCGGGTTAACGGGGTGGTCATTGGGTTAGAAATTGACAATTATGACCAAAGTTTACTTTTTGGTCAAAAGTTAAACTATTTGGTCAATGAGTTGGTAATTGGGTCAAGAATTGACCATTTTGACCAAAGATGACTTTTAGTCAAAAGTTGACCTATTAGGTCAATGAGTTGGTCTTTGGGTCAAAAATTGACCATATTTACCAAAGTTAACTTTTTGGTCAAAAGTTTACCTATTAGGTCAATTGGGCAGTCATTACGTAAAAAATTGACAATTTTGACAAAAATTGACTTTTTGGTCAAAAGTTGACCTATTGGGCCAATTAGTTGGCCATTTTGTCAAAAATTAACTATTTTGACCAAAATTAACATTTTGGTCAAAAGTTGACTTATTGAGTCATTGGGTCAAAGATGGACCATTTTGACCATAGTTGACTTTTTGGTCAAAGGTTGACTGATCGGGTTAATGGGTTGGTCATTGGATCAAGGATTGGCCATTTTGACGCAAATTTTACTTTTTGGTCGGAGATAAACTTATTGGGTCGATGATTCGTCATTAGGTCGAAAATTGACAATCTTGAGCAAAATAGAATTTTTGGTCGAAAAGTTGACTCGTTGAGTCAATGGTGTGCTCATTAGGTCGAGAAATTGATCAAATTGACCAAAGTTGCCTTTTTGGTCAAAAGTTGACTTATTGGGTTGATAGGGTGGTCATTAGGTAAAAAATTAACTATATCGACCAAAATTAACTTTTTGGTCAAATGTTGACCTATTTAGTCAGTGGGTTGGTCATTTGGTCAAGGATTGACCATTTTGACTAAAGTTCACTTTTTGGTCAACAGTTGACCAATAGGGTCAATGAGTTGGTCATTGGGTCAAGGATTGACCATTTTGACCAAAGTTGACCTTTTCGGTCGAGAGATTGAACTATTTTGGTCGAAAGTTGATCTATTGGGTCAAGGATTGACCATTTTGACCAAAGTTGACTTTTTGGTCAAAAGTTAACCTATTGAGTCAATGGGATAGTCATTGTGTAAAGGATTGACAATTTCGACTAAAATTGACTTTTTTATCAAAAGTTGACTTATTGGGTCAAGGATTGACCATTTTTATTAAAGTTGATTTTTTGGTCAATGATTGACTTATTGGGTCAATAATTGTTTATTAGGTAAAAAATTAATTATTTTGACAAAAATTAAAATTTTAGTCAAAAGTTAACACATTAGGTCAATGAGGAGGTCATCGGGTCGAAATTGACCATTTTGACTAAAGTTGACTTTTTGGTCGAAAGTCGACTGTTGGTCGATCGAGTTAGTAATTGGGCCAGAATATACCATTTTGACCGAAGATGACTTTTAGGTCGAACTATGATCTATTAGGTCGATGGGTTTGTCATTAGGTCAAAATTGACCATTTTGACCAAAGTTGACTTTACGGTCGAAAAGTTGACTGTATTGGGTCATTGGGTGGTAATTAGGTCAACAATTGACTATTTTAACCAAGATTGACTTTTTGGTCAAAAATTGATCTATTGGATGAATGTGTTTGTCATTGGGTCAAGGATTGACCATTTTGTCCAAATTTGACTTTTGGGACAGAGATTGACTTCTTGGGTCAATACTTGGTCATTAATTAAAAAATTGACTATTTTGACCAAAATTGACTTTTTGGTCAAAAGCTGACCTATTAGGCCAATGTGTTGGTCATTGGGTCAAGGATTGATCGTTTTGACAAAAGTTGACTTTTTGGTCAAAAGTTGACGTATTGGGTCAATGGGTTGCTCATTGGATCAAGGATTGACCATTTCGACCAAAGTTGATTTTTTTGTCAGAGATTGACTTCTTTGGGTCAATAATTAGTCATTAGGTCAAAAATTGACTATTTTGACCAAAATTGACTTTTTGGTCAAAAGTTGACTTATTGGGTCAATGAGTTTGTCATTGAGTCAAGGATTAACCATTTTGACTAAAGTTGTCTTTCTTGTCAAATATTGATCTATTTAGAGTCGATGAGGCGTTCATCGAGTCAAAATTGATAATTTTGACCAAAATTGACATTTTGATAAAAAATTAACCTATTGGGTCAATGCATTGCTCATTGGGTCAAGGATTAATCATTTTGGCCAAAGTTAACTTTTTAGTCAAAGTTGACAAATTGGGTCAATGGGTTGGTCATTAGACCAAAGATTGACCATTTTTACCAAAGTTGACATTTAGGTGATTGTGTTAGAAATTGACCATTTTGATCAAATTTGACTTTTTGGTCAAAAGTTGACCAATTGGGTCAATGGGTTGGTCATTGGGTCAAGGATTAACCATTTTGGCCAAAGTTGACTTTTTAGTAAAAAGTTGACAAATTGGGTCAATGGGATGGTCATTGGATCAAAGATTGACCATTTTCATCGAAGTTGACATTTATGTCATTGTGTCAGAAATTGACCATTTTGACCAAATTTGACTTTTTGGTCAAAAGTTGACCTATTGGGTCAATGGGTTGGTCATTGGGTTAAGGATTAACCATTTTGACCAAAGTTGACTTTTTTATCAAAGATTGGTTTTCTAGGTCAATAAATGGTCATTATGTCAAAACCTGATTATTTTGACCAAAATTGACTTTTTGGTCAAAAGTTGACCTATTGGGTCAATGTGTTTGTCATTGGGTCAAGGATAGAACATTTTGACCAAAGTTGTCTTTTTGTCAAAGGTTGACCTATTTAGGTCAATGAGGCTTTCATTAGGTCGAGAATTGACAATTTTGACGAACATTGACTTTTTGGTCAAAAGTTGACCTGTTGGGTTAGAGGGTTCGTCTTTGGGCCAAGGATTAACAATTTTGGCCAAAGTTGACAAATTGGGTCAATGGGTTGGTCATTAGATCAAGGATTGACCATTTTCACCAAAGTTGACATTTAGGTTATTGTGTCAGAAATTGACCATTTTGACCAAATTTAACTTTTTGGTCAAAAGTTGACCTTTTGGGTCAAGGAGGTGGTCATTAGCTCAAAAATTGACAATTTTGACCATAATTGACTTTTTGGTCAAAAGTTGTCCTTTTAGGGTCAATGAGTTGGTCTTTGTGTCATTGATTGACCATTTTCACCAAAGTTGACTTTTTTTGTCAAAAGTTGACATATTTGGTCAATGGGTTGGTCAGTGGGTCATGGATTGACCATTTTGACCAAAGTTGACTTTTTGATCGAAAGTTGACCTATTGGGTCAATAATTGGTCATTAAGTAAAAAATTTACTATTTTGACCAAATTTGACTTTACGGTCAAAAGTCGATATATTGGGTGAGTGGCTTGTTCATTGGGTCAAGGCTTTACCATTATGATCGAAGTTAACTTTTTGGTCGAAGTTGACCTATTGGGTCATGGGGTTTGTCATTGGGTCAAGGATTGACCATTATAACCAAAGTTGACTTTTTGGTCACAAATTGGTCATTAGGTCGAAAATTGGTCATTAGGTCGAATAATTTATTTTGACAAAATTGACTTTTATCGAGCTGACCATTGGATCAAGAGGGAGGCCATTAGGTCAGAAATTGACCATTTTGACCAAAATTGACTTTTTGGTCAGAAGTTGACCTATTTGTTCAATGGGTTGGTCATTGGGTGAAGGATTTATCATTTTGACCAAAGTTGACTTTTTGGTCGAGATGGACTTATTGGGTCAATAATTGGTCATTAGGCAAAAAATTGATTATTTTGACCAAAATTAAATTTTTTGATAAAAGTTGACTCATTGGGTCAACGGGGTGGTCATTGGGTCAGAAATTGACCATTTTGACCAAAGTTGACTTTTTGGTCAAAAGTTGACCTATTTGGTCAATGAGTTGGTAATTAGGTCAATAATTGACCATTTTGACAGAAGATGACTTTTTGGTTAAAAGTTGATCTGTTGGGTCAATGGGTTTGGTCATTGGGTCAAAATTAGATCATTTTGACCAAAGTTAACTTTTTGGTCAAAAGTTGACCTATTGGGTGAATGGGTGGTCATTAGGTCAAAAATTGACTATTTTAACCAAAATTGACTTTTTGGTCAAATGTTGACCTATTGGGCCAATGAGTTTCTCATTAGAGTCGAGGATTGATTATTTTGACCAAAAATGAATTTTTGGTCGAAAGTTAACTATCGGGTTAACGGGGTAGTCATTAGGTCGAAATTGACCATTTTGACCAAAGTTGACTTTTGGTCGAAAGTTGACTTATTTGGTCGATGAGTTGGTAATTGGGTCGAGAATTGACCAGTTTGACTAAAGATGACTTTTTTGTTAAAAGTTGACCTATTGGGTCAATGAGTTAGTCATTGGGTTAAAAATTGACTCTTTTGACCAAAGTTGACTTTTTGGTCAAAAGTTGACCTATTGATCGATTAGGTGGTCATTAGGTAAAATTGACTATTTTGACCAAAATTGACTTTTGGTCGAAAGTTGACTATTAGACGATGGTTGGTCATTTTGTCAAAAATTGATTATTTTGACCAAAATTGACATTTTGGTCGAAAGTTGACTTATTAGGTCATTAGGTGAAAGATTGACCATTTTGTACATTGTTAACTTTTTGGTCAAAAGTTGAGTGATCGAGTAAATGGGTTGGTCATTTGGTCAAGGATTGACCATTTTGACCATAATTTTACTTTTAGTTCGAAGATAGACTTATTGGGTCAGTATTTCGTCATTAGGTCAAAAATTGACTATTTTGACCAAAACATAATTTTTGGTCAAAAGTTGACCCACAGGGTCAATGGGGTGGTCATTGGGTTAGAAATTGTCCAAATTGATCAAAGTTAACTTTTTGGTCAAAAGTTGACATATTGGGTCAATAGGGTGGTCAATAAGTAAAAATTGACTATATCGACCAAAATTAACTTTTTGGTCGAAAGTTAACCTATTTAGTCAGTGGGTTGGTCATTGGGTCAAGGATTGACCATTTTAGCTAAAGTTCACTTTTTGGTCTAAAGTTGACCTATAGGGTCAATGGGTTGGTCATTGGGTCAAGGATTGACCAACTTGACCAAAGTTGACCTTTTGGTCAGAGATTGACTTATTAGGTCAATAATTGGTCATTATGTCAAAAATTGACTATTTTGGTCAAAAGTTGACCTATTGGATCTATGGGTTTGTTATTGGGTCAAGGATTGACCATTTTGACCAAAGATGACTTTTTGGTCAAAAGTTGACATATTGAGTCAATGGGTCATTGTGTAAGGGATTGACAATTTCGACCAAAATTGACTTTTTTGGTCAAAAGTTGACCTATTGGGTCAATGGGTTGGTCATTGGGTGAAGGATTGACCATTTTGATTAAAGTTGATTTTTGGTCGAAAGATTGACTCATTGGGTCGATAATCGGTCATTAGGTCGAAAATTAATTATTTTGACCAAAATTAAATTTTTGGTCAAAAGTTGACCCATTGGGTCAACTAGGTGGTCATTGGGTCAGCAATTAACCATTTTGACCAAAGTTGACTTTTTAGTCAAAAGTTGACCTATTTGATAAATGAGTTGTTAATTGGGTCAAGAATTGACCTTTTTGACCAAAGATGCTTTTTGGTCAAAAGTTGATCTACTGAGTCTATGGGTTGGTCATTGGGTCAAAAATTGACTATTTTGACCAAAGTTGACTTCTTGGTCAAAAGTTGACCTATTGGGTCAATTGGTTGGTCATTGGGTCAAGGATTGAGCATTTTGAACAAGGTTGACTTTTTGGTCAGAGATTGCCTTACTGGGTCAATAATTGGTCATTAGGTCAAAAATTGACTATTTTGACCAAATTTGACTTTTTGTTAAAAAAATTCGATGGTATCTTGATCGAAAATTGAATTGATTTTTTTGTCAAAAGTTGACATATTGGGTCAATAGGTCTGTCATTGGTTCAAGGATTTAACATTTTGACCAAAGTTGACTTTTTAGTTAGAGATTGACTTATTTGGTCAATAATTGGTCATTAAGTCAAAAATTGACTATTTTGACCAAAATTGAATTTTTGGTCAAAAGTTAACTTTATTGAATGATAGGGGTGGTCATTAGGCGAAAATTGACCATTTTGACCAAAGTTGACTTTTTGGTCCAAAGTTGAAGTAATTGGTCAATGCGTTGGTAATTGGGTCAAGAATTAACCATTTGACCAAAGATGACTTTTTGGTTAAAAGTTGACATATTGGGTCAATGGTTTGGTCATTGGGTGAAAAATTTATAATTTTGACCAAAGTTGACTTTTTGGTCAAAAGTTGACCTATTTAGTCAATGAGTTGGTAATTGGGTCAAGAATTGAACAATTTTAACATATGTAAACTTTTTGGTCGAAAGTTGAGTTATTGAGTCAATGAGTTGATCATTGGAGTCGAAAATTGACCATTTTGATCAAAGTTGACTTTCTGGTCGAAAGTTGATCTATTGAATCGATGGGTTGTCATTTGGTCGAAATTATTTATTTTGACCGAAAATCGACTTTTAGTCAAAAGTTTACTTATTAGGTCAATGGGTTTATCATTGGGTCGAGATTGCCATTTTGACTGAAGTTGACTTTTTAGTCGGAGATTGACTTATTTGTTCAATAATTGGTCATTAATTAAAAAATGACTATTTTGGTCATTAGGTCAAAAACTGAATATGTTCCCCAAAATTAAATTTTTTTTTCAAAAGTTGACCATTTGGGTCAATGGGGTGGTCATTGGGTCTGAAATTGACCATTTTGACCAAAGTTAATTTTTTGGTCAAAAGTTCACCTATTTGGTTACAGCGTTGGTAATTGGGTCGAAATTGACCATTTTTACCAAAGATGACTTTTTGATCGAAAGTTGATCTATTAGATTCGATGGGTTGATCAATGTGTTAAAAATCGACCATTTTGATCATTGTTGACTTTTTGGTCGAAAGTTGACATATTAGGTCAGATTGGTGAGCATTATGTAAAAAATTTACTATTTGGTCAAATGTTGACTTATTAGGTTAACGAGTTTGTCATTGGATCAAGGATTGACCATTTTGACCAAAATTGACGTTTTGGTCGAGAGATTGACTTATTGGGTCAAAAATTGGTCATCGGGTCAAAAATCGACTATTTTAACCAAATTAAATTTTTGGTCGAAAGTTAACCCATCAGGTCAACAAGGTAGTCATTGGGTCGGAAATAGATCATTTTGACCGAAGTTGACTTTTTGGTCGAGAAGTTGACTATTTGGTCGATGAGTTGGTAATTAGGTCGAGAATTTATCATTTTTACAAAAATGACTTTTTGGTCAAAAGTTAACCTATTGTGTCAAAAGGTTGTTCATTCGGTTAAAAATTGATAATTTTCACCAAAGTTTATTTTTTGGTCAAAAGTTGACTATTGAGTCGATTGGATGTGTCATTAGGTCGAAAATTAGTTATTTTGACCAAAATTGACTTTTTTATCGAAATTTGACTTATTAGTGTCGATGGGTTTGTCATTGGATTAAGGTTTGACTCGTTTTGACCAAAGTTAATTTTTTGTTCGGAGATTAACTTATTGGGTTAGTAATTCAAAAATTAATTATTTTGACCAAAATTGACTTTTTGGTCAAAAGTTGATCTATTAGGTCAATGGGTTGGTCATTGGGTCAAGGATTTATCATTTTGACCAAAGTTGACTTTTTGGTCAAAAGTTGACCTTTTGGGTCAATGGGTTGGTCATTGGGTCAAGTTTTGACCATTTTGACCAAAGTTGACTTTTTGGTTAGAGATTTGACTTATTGGGCCAATAATTGGTCATTAGGTTAAAAATTGACTATTTTGACCAAAATTGACTTTTTGGTCAAAAGTTAACCTATTGGGTCAATGGGTGGTCATTAAATAAAAAATTGACTATTTTGACCAAAATTAACTTTTTGTTCAAAAGATAAACTATTAGGTCAATGAGTTTGCCATTTGGTCAAGGATTGATCATTTTGACCAAAGTTGACTTTTTGGTCAAAGTTTAACTTATTGGGTCAATAATTGGTCATTAGGTCAAAAATTGATTGGGTCAATGGGTTGGTCATTGGGTCAAGGACTGACTATTTTGACCAAAGTTGACCTTTTGGTCAGAGATTGACTAATTGGTTTAATAATTAGTCATTATGTCAAAATTTGACTGTTTTGGTCAAAAATTGAGCTATTAGGTATATAGATTGGTCATTGGGTCAATGATTGACCATTTTGACCAATGTTGACTTTTTGGTCAAAAGTTGACCTATTGGGTTAATGGGTTGGTCATTGGGTCAGAAATTGACCATTTTAACCAAAGTTGACTTTTTTGTTAAAAGTTGACTTTTTGGGTTAATGGGGTGGTCATTAGGTCAAAAATTGACAATTTTTACTAAAATTAGCTTTTTGGTCAAAAGTTGACATATTGGGTCAATGGGTTGGTCATTGTGACAATGATTGACCATTTTGACCAAAGTTGACTTTTTGGTCAAGAAGTCACTAATTTGGATTGATGGGTTAGTCATTGGGTAAAAGCTTAACAATTTTGACAAAAGTTGACTTTTTGGTCGAAAAGTTGACTATTAGATCGATGGGGTGGTCAAGTGATGATCGATTTTGACCAGAGTTGACTTTTTGCTCAGATATTGACTTGTTGGGTCAATAATAGGTCAATAAGTCAAACATTGATTATTTTGACTAAAATCATATTTTTGGTGAATAGTTAACCCATTGGGTCAACGGGGAGGTCATTGAGTCAGAAATTGACCATTTTGACTAAAGTTGACTTTTTGATCAAAAGTTCACCTATTTGGTCAATGAGGATTTGTAATTAGGTCAAGAATTGACCATTTTGACCGAAGTTCACTTTTTGGTCAAAAGCTAATCTATTGGCTTAAGGGTTGGTCATTGGGTCATAAATTGACCAATTTGATAAAAGTTGACTTTTTAGTCAAAAGTTGACCTATTAGGTCAATGGGTTTTTCATTGGGTCAAGGATTGACCATTTTGACCAAAGTTGAATTTTTGGTCAGAGATTGGCTTACCGGGTCAATAATTGGTCATTAGGTCAAAAAATTAACTATTTTGACCAAAATTGACTTTTGGGTCAAAAGTTGACCTAATATGTCAATGGGTGGTCATTAGGTCAAAATTTGATTATTTTGACCAAAATTAACTTTTTGGTCAAAAGTTGACCTATTGGGTCAATGGATTGGTCATTGAGTAAAGGTTTGACAATTTTGACCAAAGTTGACTTTTGGTCAAAAGTTGACTTATTGGGTCAATGGGTTGGTTATTGGGTCAGAAATTGACCATTTTGACCAAAGTTAACTTTTTGGTCAAAAGTTCATCTATTGGGTCAATGTGTTTGTCATTGGGTTAAAGATTAAACATTTGGACCAAAGTTGACTTTCTGGTCAAAGATTGGCTTACTAGGTCAATAAATGGTCAAAAGGTCAAAAATTGACTATTTTGACCAAAATTTACTTTTTGGTCAAAAGTTGACCTATTGGGTCAATGGGTTGATCATTGGGTCTTGGATTGACCATTTTGACCAAAGTTGACTTTTTCGTCAAAGGTTGACCTATTTAGGTCAATGAGGCGGTCATTAGGTCAAAATTTGACAATTTTGAGCAAAATTGACCTTTTAGACAAAAGTTAACCTATTAGGTCAATGGGTTTATCATTGGGTCAAGGATTGACCATTTTGACTAAGTTGACTTTTTGGTCAGAGATTGGCTGACTGGGTCAACAAATTGACTTTTTGGTCAAATGTTGACCTATCAGGTTAACGGGTAAGACATTGGATCAATGTTTCACCATTTTGACAAAAGTTGACTTTTTGGTCAAAAGTTGACTTATTGGAGTCGATGGGTTGGTTTTAGGATTAGAAATTGACCATTTTGAGTACAGACAGTTGACTTATTGGATCGATGAGTTTGTCGTTAGGTCGAACATTAGCCGTTTTGACGAAAGTTGACTTTTTGGTCGAAGATTTACTGGTTGGGTCGATGAATTGGTCGAGTAGATTAAAGATTGACTATTTTGACCGAAATTGAATTTTTGGTCGAAGATGACCTATTGGGTCGATGGGTTGGTCATTGGGTCGAGATCTGACCATTTCGACCAAAGTTAACATTTTGGTCGAAAGTTGATTTATTGCGTCGATGTGTTTGTCGTTGGGTTAAAGAATAACAATTTTGACCAAAGTTGACTTTAGAGTCAAAGATTGACTTACTAGGTCAATAATTGGTCAAAAGGTCAAAAATTGACTATTTTAAGCAAAATTTACTTTTCGGTCAAAAGTTGACTTATTGGGTCAATGGGTTGATCATTGGGTCATGGATTGACCATTTTGACCAAACTTGTCTTTTTCGTCGAAGGTTGACCTATTTAGGTCAATGAGGCAGTCATTAGGTCAAAAATTGACAATTTTGAGCAAAATTGACTTTTTAGACAAAAGTTAACCTATTAGGTCAATGGGTTTATCATTGGGTCAAGGATTGACCATTTTGACCAAGTTGACTTTTTGGTCAGAGATTGGCTGACTCGGTCAATAATTGGTTGTTATGTCAAAAATTGAATATTTTGACAAAAATTGACTTTTTGGTCAAGAGTTGACTTGTTGGGTCAATGGGTGGTCATTAAGTTAAATTTGACTATTTTGACCAAAATTAACTTTTTGGTCAAAAGTTGACCGATTTGGTCGATGGGTTTATCATTGGGTCAAGGTTTGACCATTTTGGTCAAAGCTGACTTTTTGATCAGAGATTTACTTATTGGGTCAATAATTGGTCATTAGGTCAAAAATTGACTATGTTGACCAAATTTGAATTTTTGGTCAAAAGTTAACTCATTGGGTCAACGGGGTGGTCATTGGGTCAGAAATTGATCATTTTGACTAAAGTTGACTTTTTGGTTAAAAGTTGACTGATTTGATCAATGAGTTGGTAATTGGATCAAGAATTGACAATTTTGATCAAAGATGACTTTTTGGTCAAAAGTTGACTTATTGGGTTCTTGGGTTGGTCATTGGGTTAAAAATTGACCATTTTGTCTAAAGTTAACTTTTTGGTCAAAAGTTGACATATTGGGTCAATGGGTGGTCATTAGGAACCAAATTGACTTTTTCTTCAAAAGTTGATCTATTGGGTCAATGGGTTTGTCATTGGCTCAAGGATTGACAATTTTGACCAAAATTGACTTTTAAGTCTTCGTCAAAGATTGACTTATTGGTTTTATAATTGGTCGTTAATTCAAAAATTGACTATTTTGGTCCTTAGGTTAAAAATTGAATATTTTGGCCAAAATTAATTTTTTTGTCACAAGTTAACCCATTGGGCCAACGGGTAGGTCAATGGGTCAAAAATTGACCATTTTGACCAAAGTTGACTTTTTAGTCAAAAGTTGACCTATTTGATCAATGAGTTGGTAATTGGATCAATATTTAACTATTTTTACCAAAGATGACTTTTTAGTAAAAAGTTGATCTATTATGTCAAGGGGTTGGTCATTGGGTAAAAAATTGACCATTTTGACCAAAGTTGACTTTTGGGTCAAAAGTTGACCTATTAGGTCAATGGGTGGTCATTCAGTCAAAAATTGACTAGTTTGACCAAAATAGATTACTCGTTCAAAAGAGGACCTATTGCATCAATGGGTTTGTCATTAGCTCAAGGATTGACCATTTTAATTAAAGTTAACTTTTTCGTCAGAGATTGACTTACTGGGTCAATAATTGATCATTAGTCAAAAATTGACTTTTTTGAGTTAAGTTGAATTTTTAGTCAAAAGTTAACCCATTGGGTCAACGGCGTGGTCGTTGGGTCATAAATTGAACATTTTCAATAAAGTTGATTTTTTGGTCAAAAGTTGACCTATTTGGTCAATGAGTTGGTAATTGGGTCAAGAATTAACTATTTTGACCAAAATTGACTTTTAGGTCAAAAGTTGATCTATTGGGTCAATTGGTTGTTCATTGGGTAAAAAAATTGACCATTTTGACCAAAGTTGACTTTTTGGTCAAAAGTTGACTTATTGGATAAGTGGGTGGTCATTTAATCAAAAATTGACTATTTTGACCAAAATTGACTATTTGGTCAAAAGTAGACGGATAACATCTATGGGTTTGTCATTGGCTCAGGGATTGACCATTTTGACCAAAGTTGACTTTTTCGTCAGAGATTGACTTATTGGGTCAATAATTGGTCAATAGGTAAAAAATGGATTATTTTTACCAAAATTGAATTTTTGGTCGAAAGTTAATCCATTGGGTTGACGGGGTAGTGATTGGGTCTGAAATTGACCATTTTGACCAAAGTTGACTTTTTTGTCAAAAGTTGACTTATTGGTCAATGAGTTGGTAATTGGGTCAAGAATTGACCATCTTGACCAAAGTTGACTTTTAGGTCAGAGATTGGCTTACTAGGTAAATAATTGGTCATAAGGTCAAAAATTTACTAATTTGACCAAAATTGACATTTTTGTCAAAGGTTGACCTATTGGGTAGGTCCAGGATTAACCATTTTGACCAAAGTTAACTTTTTTGTCAAAAGTTGATCTATTGGGTCATTGGGTTGGTAATTGGGTCAAGGATTGACCATTTTGACCGAAGTTGACTTTTTTGGTCAGATATTGACTTATCATGTCACTAATTGTTCATTAGGTCAAAAATTGATTATTTTGACCAAAATTAAATTTTTGTTCAAAAGTTGACCCATTGGGGCAAAAGGGTTGTCATTGGAAAAGAAATTGACCATTTTGACAAAAGTTGAATTTTTGGTTAAAAATTAACATATTTGGTCAGTGAGTTAGTAATTGGATTAAGAATTGACCTTTTAACCGAAGATGACTTTTTGGTCAAAAGTTGATCTATTGGGTCAATGGGTTGGTCAATTTATCAAAAATTGAATATTTTGACCAAAGTTGACTTTTTGGTCAAAGTTGACTCATTGGGTTAATAGGTTGTCATTAGGTTAAAAATTGACTATTTTAACCAAAATTAACTTTTTGGTCAAAAGTTGACCTATTGGGTCAATGGGTTGATCATTGGGTCAAGGATTGATCATTTTGACCAAAGTTGACTTTTCGGTCAGAGATTGGCTTACTGGGTCAATAATTAGTCATTAGGTCAAAAGTTGGCTTTTTGGTCAAAAGTTAACCTATTGGGTGAATGGGGTGGTGATTGGGTCATAAATTGACCATTTTGACCAAAGATGACTTTCTGGTTAAAAGTTGATCTATTTGGTCAATGAGTTGGTAATTAGGTCATGAATTGACCATTTTGACCAAAGATGACTTTTTTTGTCAAAAGTTGACCTTTTGTGTCAATGGGTTGGTCATTGGGTCAAAAATTGACCATTTTGACCAAAGTTGACTTTTTGGTCAAAAGTTGACATATTGGGTTAATGGGTGGTCATTAAGTCAAAAAGTGACAATTTTGAAGAAGTTTGAGTTTTTCATCAAAAGTTGACCTATTGGGTCAATGGGTTGGTCATTGGGTCAGGGATTGACCATTTTTACCAAAGTTAACTTTTTTGTTAGAGATTTACTTATTGGGTCAATAATTGGTCATTAATTCAAAAAATGACTATTTTGACCAAAATTAACATTTTGGTCGAAAGTTGATCTGATGGGCCGATGGGTTAGTCATTGGGTCGAAGATTAATCATTTTGACTAAAGTTGACTTTTTGGTCGAAACGAGACTATTAGGTCGATGGGTTGGTCATTGGGTCAAGGATTAACCATTTTGGCCAAAGTTGAATTTTTATTCAAAAGTTGTCAAATTAGGTCAATGGTTTGGTCATTGGATCAAGGATTGACGATTTTTACCAAAGTTGACATTTAGGTCATTGTGTCAAGAAATTGACCATTTTGACCAAATTTGACTTTTTGGTCAAAAGTTGACCTTTTGGGTCAATGAGATGGTCATTAGGCCAAAAATTGAACATTTTGATTAAAATTGATTTTTTGGTCAGAAGTTGTCCTTGTGGGTCAATGAGTGTTCATTAGGTTAAGGACTAACCATTTTGACCAAAGTTGATTTTTTGTTCAAAACTTATGTTTTTAGGTCAATGAGTTGTTCATTGGATCAAGGATTAACCATTTTGACCGAAGTTGATTTTTAGTCAAAAGTTGACCTATTGGGTCAATGGGTTGGTCATTGGGTCAAGGATTGACCATTTTGACCAAAGTTGACTTTTTGGTCAAAAGTTAACCTATTGGGTAAATAATTGGTCATTAAGTCAAATTTACCATTTTGACCAAAATTTACTAATTGGTCAAAAGTCAATCTATTAGGTCAGTCGGTTTTGGGTCAAGAATTTACCATTTTGGCCAAAGTCGACTTTTGGATCAAAAGTTGACGTATTGGGTCAATGGGTTTGTCATTGGCTCAAGGAATGTCCATTATGACCAATGTTAACTTTTTGGTCAAAGAATGACTTATTGGGTTAATAATTGGTCATTAGGTAAAAAATTGACTATTTTGACCAAAATTGACTTTTACTTCAAAAGCTAGCTTATTGGGTCAAGGCAGTGGTCATTGGGTCAAGAATTGACAATTTTAATCAAAGTTGACTTTTTGATCAAAAGTTGTCCTATTGGGCCATTGGGTCAAACATTGACCATTTTGACCAAAGTTGGCTTTTTAGTCAAAAGTTGACCTATTTGGTCAATGGGTGTTCATTAGGTCGAAATTTCTTTATTTTGGCCAAAATTTACTTTTTGTTCAAAAATTAACTTATTAGGTCAATACGTTAGTCATTCGGTCAAGAATTGACAATTTTGACCAAAGTTGAATTTTTGGTCAAAAGTTGACCAATTGAGTAAATGGGTGGAAACTAGGTCAGAATTTGATTATTTTGACCAAAATTGACTTTTTGGTCAAATGTTAACCTATTAGGTTAACGGGTTAGACATTGGGTCAATGTTTCACCATTTTGACAAAAGTTGACTTTTTGGTCAAAAGTTGACCTATTGGGTCAATGGGTTGTTTTTGGGATTAGAAATTGACCATTTTGAGAAAAGTTGACTTATTGGATCAATGGGTTTGTCATTAGGTCAAAAATTAACCGTTTTGACCAAAGTTGACTTTTTGGTCAGAGATTTATTGATTGGGTCAATAATTGGTCAGTAGATTAAAAATTGACTATTTTGACCAAAATTGAATTTTTGGTCAAGAGATGACCTCTTGGGTCAATGTGTTGGTCATTGGGTCAAGGATCTACCATTCTGACCAAAGTTAACTTTTTGGTCAAAAGTTGATCTATTGGGTCAATGTGTTTGTCGTTGGGTTAAAGATTAACCATTTTGACCAAAGTTGACTTTCTGGTCAAAGATTGACTTACTAGGTCAATAATTGGTCAAAAGGTCAAAAATTGACTATTTTAAGCAAAATTTACTTTTTGGTCAAAAGTTGACCTATTGGGTCAATGGGTTGATCATTGGGTCACGGATTGACCATTTTGACCAAACTTGTCTTTTTCATCAAAGGTTGACCTATTTAGGTCAATGAGGCGGTCATTAGGTCAAAAATTGACAATTTTGAGCAAAATTGACTTTTTAGACAAAAGGTAACATATTAGGTAAATGGGTTTATCATTGGGTCAAGGATTGACCATTTTTACCAAGTTGACTTTTTGGTCAGAGATTGGCTGACTGGGTCAATAATTGGTTGTTTGGTCAAAAATTGACTATTTTGATAAAAATTGACTTTTTGGTCAAGAGTTGACATATTGGGTCAATGGGTGGTCATTAAGTCAAATTTGATTATTTTGACCAAAATTAACTTTTTGGTCAAAAGTTGACCGATTTGGTCGATGGGTTTATCATTGGGTCAAGGTTTGACCATTTTGGTCAAAGCTGACTTTTTGGTCAGAGATTTACTTATTGGGTCAATAATTGGTCATTAGGTCAAAAATTGACTATTTTGACCAAAATTGAATTTTTGGTCAAAAGTTAACTCATTGGGTCAATGGGATTGTCATTGGGTCACAAATTGATCATTTTGACTAAAGTTGACTTTTTGGTTAAAAGTTGATCGATTTGATCAATGAGTTGGTAATTGGATCAAGAATTTACAATTTTGATCAAAGATGACTTTTTGGTCAAAAGTTGACTTATTGGGTTCTTGGGTTGGTCATTGGGTTAAAAATTGATCATTTTGTCTAAAGTTAACTTTTTGGTCAAAAGTTGACATATTGGGTCAATGGGTGGTCATTAGGTCAAAAATTAATTAGTTTGACCACAACTTTTTGGTCAAAAGTTGATCTATTAGGTCAATAGGTTTGTCTTTGGCTCAAGGATTGACAATTTTGACTAAAATTTACTTTTAAGTCTTGGTCGACTTATTGGTTCTATAATTGGTTATTAATTCAAAAATTTTGACAATTTTGACCAAAGATGACTTTTTGGTCAAAAGTTGATCTATTATGTCAAGGGGTTGGTCATTGGGTAAAAAATTGACCATTTTGACCAAAGTAGACTTTTGGGTCAAAAGTTGACCTATTGGGTCAATGGGTGGTCATTTAGTCAAAAATTGACTATTTTGACCAAATTTGACTACTCGGTCAAAAGTGGACCTATTGCGTCAATGGGTTTGTCATTAGCTCAAGGATTGACAATTTTAATTAAAGTTGATTTTTTCGTCAGAGATTGACTTATTGGGTCAATAATTGGTCATTAGTCAAAAATTGACTATTTTGACCAAAGTTGAATTTTTAGTTAAAGTTAACCCATTGGGTCAAATGGGTGGTCGTTGGGTCATAAATTAATCATTTTGAATAAAGTTGATTTTTTGGTCAAAAGTTACCCTATTTGGTCAATGAGTTGGTAATTGGGTCAAGAATTAACTATTTTGAACAAAGTTGACTTTTAGGTCAAAAGTTAATCTATTGGGTCAATGGGTTGTTCATTGGGTAAAAAAATTGACCATTATGACCAAAGTTGAATTTTTGGTCAAAAGTTGACTTATTGGATCAATGGGTGGTCATTTAGTCAAAAATTGACTATTTAGTCAGAAGTAGACCGATAAGTCTATAGGATTGTCATTGGCTCAGGGATTGACCATTTTGACCAAAGTTAACTTTTCTGTCAAAAGTTGATCTATTGGGTCATTGGGTTGGTATTTGGGTCATGGATTGACAATTTTAACCGATGTTGACTTTTTGGTCAGATATTGACTTATCATGTCACTAATTGTTCATTAGGTCAAAAATTTATAATTTTGACCAAAATTAAACTTTTGGTCAAAAGTTGACCCATTGGGTCAAAAGGGTTGTCATTGGGAAAGAAATTGACCATTTTGACAAAAGTTGAATTTTTAGTTAAAAATTAACATATTTGGTCAGTGAGTTAGTAATTGGATCAAGAATTGACCATTTTGACCGAAGAAGACTTTTTGGTCAAAAGTTGATCAATTGGGTCAATGGGTTGGTCATTTGGTCAAAAAGTGAACATTTTGACCAAAGTTGACTTTTTTGTCAAAAGTTGACCTATTGGGTGTTGACCTCATTTTTGATGAGGTCTTCTTTTCTTCTTTTTAGTACTTAGGATCTAGCCTTAGGCTTTTCCTTTGACTATCTTAGAGGATTAGAATTGGGACCCATCACTTAGAAATTCAAACCACTTCTTAACTCCTCGCAAACTCCACAAACTTGATTGTAGACCCTAATCACCTAGAGGGTTGAAATCAAATGTGGAAGTTTAAAGGATGAGTTTCATAGGACTCTTTGGCCTTAGGATCGCCTGGTGGCCCGGTCCAGTGAAGGGCTAACTTACACACACACTACACTTATACACTACACTTTCACACACCTCCTAAAAACACACCCATACCTAACTCGACCTCCCGACTCATGTAGGTGATTCACATGGATGGTCCTTAACCCCTAAGCCCTCGGCAAGAGGGTTAGGAACAACATAGTGGATGCCTCAAATGAGTCCCTTCATGGCTCATGTGGGCTTGATATGGCTTCATGGCTCAACCAAAATGATTTTACTCCACCTACAGTCACCTAATCTTCAATTTTCCAAATTTTCAATTTTTGACCCCCGGGACCCTACACCCGCCTAGCCTACCCAAAGCCCTTGAAACTACCCAAAATTTGCAAAATCACCTAAATTACCCAAAATTCCTCAAAAACAATCCCAAACATTCCCACATTACTCAAATTGATCATCCATACCCAAAATGCCAAAAAATTCCCAAAATACCTCCGAATACCCTCCAAATACCCAAAATACCCCTCTTGACCCAAAAATCCAAAAATTCAGAAAATTCTCAGAAAATTCTAGAAAATCCAAAATATTCCAAATTTCATTTTGTTCAACTACACTATGGGCCAATATTTCCAATTTACCCCATTTTTGTCAAAACCCCCAATTTGACCGATTTTAACCCTAAGTGAACCTAATGTCAAACCAAACCTACCCAATTGACCCAAATTCTGGTCCAATTCAATTCTAAACTTCAATTCAACATTCCCAACACCAATCTAGACTAAATCCAAGTCCAATTTGATTGACATTTGGATCCAATTTCACTTTTGGCCTTAAAGCCCAATTTGGACCCATGACCCAAACCTAACCCAAACTCACCCAATTCAACTCCAATTAACTCCAAATCTTTCTAAACCTTCCTTAACATCCCCACAAACAAGACATTAACATGATTTACCCAAAATTTAGACCCAAACCCCACTCAAATTCAACCCACAGTCAAAAAGCCCATTTTTGACCTAAACCCAAACCTAACCCAAATAAGCCAAACCCTAAAATCAAAACCCAACCAAAGCCAAAACTTATTTGAAACACTCCCATAAACATTTCCCAACATTTATTTTACATCAATTTCAACCCTAGCCCAACATTGGCCCAAGTTAGCCCAATTTGACCTACATTGGCCCATTTACCAAAGAGGCCCAAATCCAACCCAATTCAAACCCAAACCACTCCAAACTCATTTCAAATCACTCATGACATATCCCTAAACCAAACCCAACAATTATTTGGCCCAAACTTCTACAAAATTCCCATCCATGAATTCATTCTTAAACTTAAAAGCCCACTTACATGAAACCTTCCTAAAGCCCATCTCCACCAAAATCCAAAGGGCCAAAATCAATCCAAAACCCATATGACAATTGCTCTACACCATATTTTCAATTAAATCATTCCCTAAGTTTCAAAACTCATCATGAAGCCATTCCAAATTAAGCCCCATACAAATTCCCATCAAAATACCAAAATTTTCTTAAACCCTTTTTCATGAAATTGACTTAACTTTTCCCAAGCCAAAGATGAGCCATGAAGCCATGCATGAGCTACATGGAAGCCATGAGAGCCTCTTTACATGTCACCATGCCATTTTGGAAAAAAGGAGGAGACTCTTTCCTTAATCTCCTAAAGTCATTAGCCTTAATCATGATTCCCTTAACCCAAATTTAATCCAAATATATTTGGATAAGGACTTGTCCATGTCAAACCAAGCTGATTCCTTTGACTCCTCACAAGCACCCAAAGCCACCTTGAAGGGTGAACCAAGCCCAAAGGGTGGACTTGACCAAATCAAGCCAAAATTGGCCCTCTCCCATTCCATTTTAAATCAAGCTTTTGACACATGGCATTTGCCAATTGCCTACACTAAACCCCAGCCCTGACCTCCCTGACCTTGAAAGTGACCTGACCCTGGCCAGCCAGCCACCACAACCGCCGGAAACCACCAGGCCGAGAGCTCACATGTGAGCCCAAACTTGGAATTCTCACCTGCTGAGCTGCCCCAGTTCCGATGGCCATTGCGATGCATTCTTCCTTTGACTTAAGCAGCTGATCCCAACCCTTGGTCATCCTTGTGAGGCTCTCCAACCACCTCTATTTAAACCCAACCCCCTCACGGCCATAGGAGAGAGTTGCACAAACCTTGCCAAAACTCTGCCAAAATTGTTCCAAGCCCTACTCCATACTTAGAGCAGTTGAACCCCAGTGTCAATTTGCCCTAATCCCCACCAACGGAACCCAATTTCTCAACTGAAATTTCACCCAAAAACCAGGACACTTTGCCACAATGAGCCAATCTTAAAATTGACTGGCCCTACACCTTCACTAGACCAAGAGGAGAAGTTTCCACTGAAAGCCCCATCTTCGAAGCCACCCATTTGTTCCGGCCCTCCAAGCTTTGTGATCGGCTGTGGTCACTTTCATAGCTAGGCAATTCACCAGACCAGGAGACTTCATCTGGAGCTTGCTGGGACGCAATCGAAGGCGACACAACCCTCAGATTGAAGCCACACTTCTCTGAGCAAAGGTATGAGCTAATTCTTTATCCCGAGCTTCTGGAGATTCTCCATTTCAAATGTTTTAATTTCAATACATGATCACCGTATAGATGTATTCGTCTCTTGAAGACGAATCCATAGAGCATAAGAACACGAGAATCCGTTGAGAAATGAGTGAGTTCTTGGGGTTCTGAGTGTGGACGGCTCTCGGGTGAGGACACTTGGGGACGATGAACGGATGCCGTTCATTCCATACACGCGCGGACGGACGGCCAGGATCGCTCCGGATGAGGAGACGGAACGATACAGCGGGCCCCTGGAGCGCTGAGTCGGATGGCGGCGTCGAATCAGAAAGCGCCACGCGGCACTTCGGAGATGTTAAGGTTGACGCGGTGCCGACTCGGATAAATAAAAAAATAGGGATTTTCTGATTTATTTAATTCCCTAAACTTCAAAAATCCATAACTTTGTGTAGAAAAATCAGAAAAAAAAATAAAAATACCCTCTTGCTCAGTGAACAGAGGAGAATATTGTGGAAAAGAAATCATTTAATTTCATTAAGTATTTTATCTTTAATGATTTATTTCCCCTCTGCATTGTTTTAATTCTCCATGCATATAGGAAATTCACCATGGCATGAGACCATAGGGCTTTTGAAGCCTCTGAATTTAGAAACATTCCTTGAATTTTCCAAAGTCAGAGGCCATCCCTACGAGAAGTTATTGATTTTTCAAATTCATGTTACTGTTTTGAGTATTTTAAATCCAATAATTAGCATGTTGTGAAATAAATTCTAGGAAAATTTGGTGATGTCTCTTATGACCAGAGAACCCTAGGAAAAATAGGTTTTGAATTGATTCACCCAAAATAACCCTAATTGGCTTAAACACCCAAAACAGGTCCCTAATTAATTAGAGCTAATCATACATCAAATTGACTTGAAATCAATTCTCCACTGACCTTTAGGATCAGAGGAACCCACCATAAAAATTTGAAGTCAATTGGACTTGGTTAGCCCTATTAAATGGGTTGATTAAGCCATTTAGTCAATTTGAACTTTAAAAATTCATAACTTTCAAAATGCTTTTAAAAAATTTACCAAATTAGTTTTGGAGCCTCTCTGATATTAGGGGAATTTAAGAAAATTTAAATTTCAATTTTCTAAAAAATTTAATTTTTTGCATTATTTTAATATTTTAATAATTAAAAAATAATAAAAATCATAAAAATAATAAAATTCACCAAAATGTCACATTTTTAATTTTAATCACTTAGGAACAAACCCCATATTTTTCTTGGGTCTATTTGATGAGATATTAAATTTTAAAGCCCTAAGGTAATTTTAAAATTTAAAAAAAATGTATTTTTTAACATTTTCACTAAAATAATTCTAATAAATCAAAGAAAAATCAAAAAATTGTAAAAATTGATTCTCTGATTTCCTTGATATCAGAGAAATTTTTGAAAAATATAAAATTCATTTTTCAACCTTTATTTTCTTTTCAAATTAATTAATACTACAAAACTTAAAATAATTATAATAAAAAGAATATAATTCAAAAAATCACCAAAATTGGTCCAAGTGGTCCTCTGGTCATTAGGAATGTCCCATAATTTTCTCAAGGATAGAAACTTTCGCTTGGTCATATTATTAAATTTTCCTTGGAAATCTCTATTTTCCACAAAAAATAATTATATAAATAAATTAAATATAGAAAAATTACATTTTCTCCTCTTATGTCTTTATTGGCATATGAGTAAAGTCACATAAAGATTTCAAGTTCATTTAAGCTCAATTTAGTGAGTTATGAAATTATTAAGCTTGGACGGCAAAATGGTAATTAAAATTTTAACCCTTAATTAAACTTTTAGGCTTAATAAAATTAAAAAGTAAAACATTTGATCTTAATCTGATTTGGATGATTGAAATTTAAATAATTAAAGGGATATAAACCTATTAAACAATTTAAGAATAATTAAAATGAACTTTAATTAAATAATTGATTAAATTTGGAAGAAAAATAAAATTGGAATTATTAAAATAGGGATATTATTAAGAAGAGATTTGTTCTTTAATTTAAGAATCCCTAAATTAATCATCTCAATAATATTTAATTCCTAATTAAAATGATAATCCAAATTTAAGATTTAAAATGTTAAAAGACTTAATCATTAAATTAAATTAAAGTTAAATTATTATTTAAATTAAACCCTTCTAAAATTTCAATTAAATTAAAATTAAAAGTAAAATTAAATTAAAATTTAAATTAAATTGAATTAAATAAAATCAAATTAAAACAAATTAAAACAAATTAAATTAAATCAAATTAAATCAAATTAAATTAAAATTAAATTAAATTAAATTAAATTAAATCAGATTAAATTAAATTAAAGTAAGTTAAATCAAATTAAATTAAATCAAGTTAAATTAATTTAAATTAAATCATATCAAATCAAACTAAATTGAATTAAATTAAATAAAAATAATAATAATAAAATCAAGTTAAAATTAAAATTAATTTAAATTAAATAAATTAAATTAAAATTAAAATTAAACCAAATTAAATTAAATTAAATTAAAGTTAAATTTAAAATAAATAAATAATAACATCACCTAAGACATAAATAAATTCAAAAATAAAGCAACTTGAACACTATTCCAAATTTAAATCCGATAACTGAAATTAAACTAAATCACAAACCATTTGAATGCCAATTTGCCTTCGAAAGCTTTGGTTATCATAACTCCTAAACAGAACGTTAAATGAAATGTTACTTCACTTATAGGATATTCAAATGTCCTAGTTCACTGAGTAAGATAACAACAAAACTTAACTAAACCTCGGATGATTACTTCACCTGATTGATTAAATCCATTTGGACATAAAACAATCCTATCAGTATTCAAAAGATGTTTAAGATTCTTCTTAAGCACTTCCTTAATATGATAGGATATTTATAAGAACAATTGAACTTAATTGTTCTTTGATGAAGAAAATCGTCCTCAAACCAAAACACGAGAACCTAGACGTCATAGGAAATGACTAGCTATAGGATTAGGAATTTGGTAGAAAACCATAACCCTTCCCTTAGCTTTACCTAGGAACATGTTTAAATATTCTAAATTGTGTTTAAGTGCAGCTTGGGATGAAGGGATGACCTTCCAGGTACGCTTTTATTTTGTTGCAATTTACCTTATTGCAATTTATTTAATCGCATCGCACTTACATTTCTTGCATGATAAACAATTGTTGCATGAAAACCCACACCTTTAGGATAGTCCCTAAAACTGAAACCAAAACTAAATTAAAAGTCATTACAAGATAAAATTCACCGCCACAACATTTTAAAATATAAAACAACTCAAAATTTAATCACAAACATAATACAAAACTACAACTACAACTAAATTAAAACGTCTTGTTGGATGATCGGGAATACCTCGGATGATGTAACCTACGTGTTGCTAACGGGATTTCCCACGGTATAAATGAAAGTGTGGAACTCATTTAGTTGAGTTTAGCAAATTCATCTGGACTAAGTGAATTCGATAAAAATAACGAGGCCGGAAGGATGGAACCGTGGGATCTTAACCGGTGTTGTTATAATCAACTTTAAGATTTGTTTTAATTAAAAAATAAAAACACTTGGGAATTAAGAATTTTCTCTAAACCAAAACACTTTTCTCACCTCCTGATTTATGACTTCTAAAACTAAACCTCTGCAACAACAAGGAGCTCAGAGCATGGTGGGCAGCACGGCCATCGTCATCAACAAAACCTGAGTCTACTTCAGCAAAACTTTATTAGAATTAAATAACCAAGCCATAGGACCTCGAGGAAGTTTGCCTAGTGCAACATAAATCCTCAACCTTTTGTTAGGCATTTGCATGATCTTGTCATGCAAATTAAGCCCTAACCAGTCCTAGGACTTCGAGGTAGTCATCCGATATGACATAAACCCTCACATCTTCGAGGTTATTTGTATGATCATGTCATATGAATATAAGTCCTAATTAATTAAAACTCGCAAAATCGAAACATTAAATAAACATTAGGACTCTCCTAAATTCAAGCCAAACAATAGATAGTCGGGAAATTACCGAAGTCCGCTTCGAATCTGTAATTTCTCCTACCTTTCTTCCTTTGAATTCCCAAAACAAAATGTTCCAAACTTGATCCATTCCCTATTGAAATTCCAGAGTTCAATCCTTTGAAAGCTTAAATTTTTAAATTCTTGAGAGCAGAACTACTGATTATTATCGAGAGTTTTCTTAGGTGATTCCCGTCACTTAAGATGTAATTAACTATAGGGTCTTGCCCTTATAGGGAGTTTTAAGAACCCATGTAATATAAACACTGTTTAATGTTTTCATATTAAGTAGGGGAACTTGTCGGCTTATGAAATTGGTTCGCAGACCAAACAGATGTCACAAATCTCCTAGTTTATTTAATCGAGCCCCATCATCAACCACTGTGTTTATTCTTCAGGATAGATACACAGTTTAGGGTGCGGTGCTCATTTATATAAACTATTCGGGATGTGAGATCAGTTTGATTTCATATTTTAAAATTTTCAAATTTAAAATTATTTTCAAAATCAAATACTACTTTTTAAATTATTTATTTAAATTAAATTAAAAATTCACCAACAATTTTTGTTTGGCGACCCCTTTTCAAAATACAACACACAACCTAAAAATATGCCGACATTGGGTTAATAGGTGGTCATTAGGTTAAAAGTTGACTATTTTAACCAAAATTAACTTTTTGGTCAAAAGTTGACCTATTGGGTCAATAGGTTGATCATTGGGACAAGTATTGATCATTTTGACCAAAGTTCACTTTTTGGTCAGAGATTGGCTTACTGGGTTAATAATTAGTCATTAGGTCAAAAATTGGCTTTTTGGTCAAAAGTTACCCTATTGGGTCAATGGGGTGGTCATTGGGTCAGAAATTGACCATTTTGACCAAAGATGACTTTCTGGTTAAAAGTTGTTCTATTAGGTCAATGAAATGGTAATTAGGTCATGAATTGACCATTTTGACCAAAGATGACTTTTTTTGTCAAAAGTTGACCTTTTGTGTCAATGGGTTGGTCATTGGGTCAAAAATTGACCATTTTGACCAAAGTTGACTTTTTGGACAAAAGTTGACATATTGGGTCAATGGGTGGTCATTCAGTTAAAAAGTGACAATTTTGACCAAGTTTGACTTTTTCATCAAAAGTTGACCTATTGGGTCAATGGGTTGGTCATTGGGTCAGGGATTGACCATTTTTACCAAAGTTGACTTTTTTGTTAGAGATTGACTTATTGGGTCAATAATTGGTCATTAATTCAAAAATTGACTATTTTGACCAAAATTAACATTTTGGTCAAAAGTTGATCTATTAGACCAATGGGTTAGTCATTGGGTCAAGGATTAATCATTTTGACCAAAGTTGACTTTTTGGTCAAAACATGACCTATTAGGTCAATGGGTTGGTCATTGGGTCAAGGATTAACCATTTTGGCCAAAGTTGAATTTTTATTCAAAAGTTGACAAATTAGGTCAATGGGTTGGTCATTGGATCAAGGATTGAAGATTTTCACCAAAGTTGACATTTAGGTCATTGTGTTAGAAATTGACCATTTTGGCCAAAGTTGAATTTTTATTCAAAAGTTGACAAATTAGCTCAATGGGTTGGTCATTGGATCAAGGATTGAAGATTTTCACCAAAGTTGACATTTAGGTCATTGTGTTAGAAATTGACCATTTTGACCTTTTGGGTCAACGAGATGGTCATTAGGCAAAAAATGAACATTTTGACTAAAATTGATTTTTTGGTCAGAAGTTGTCCTTGTGGGTCAATGAGTGTTCATTGGGTTAGGGACTGACCATTTTGACCAAAGTTGACTTTTTGTTCAAAAGCTATGTTTTTGGGTCAATGAGTTGTTCATTGGGTCAAGGATTAACCATTTTGACCAATATTGAATTTTAGTTAAAAGTTGACCTATTGGGTCAAGGGGTTGGTCATTGGGTCAAGGATTGACCATTTTTACCAAAGTTGACTTTTTGGTCAAAAGTTTACCTATTGGGTAAAGAATTGGTCATTAAGTCAAATTTACCATTTTGAACAAAATTTACTATTTGGTCCAAAGTCAACTTATTAGGTCAGTCGGTTTTGGGTCAAGGATTTACCACTTTGGCCAAAGTCGACTTTTGGATCAAAAGTTGACGTATTGGGTCAATGGGTTTGTCATTGGCTCAAGGAATGTCCATTATGACCAATGTTAACTTTTTGGTCAAAGAATGACTTATTGGGTCAATAAATGGTCATTAGGTCAAAAATTGACTATTTTGACCAAAATTGACTTTTACTTCTAAAACTAGCTTATTGGGTCAATGCGGTGAACATTGGGTCAAGAATTGACAATTTTAACCAAAGTTGACTTTTTGGTCAGAAGTTGTCCTATTGGGTCATTGGGTTGGTCATTCTGTTAAACATTGACCCCAAAGTTGGCTTTTTAGTCAAAAGTTGACCTATTTGGTCAATGGGTGGTCATTAGGCCGAAATTTCCTTATTTTGGCCAAAATTTACTTTTTGTTCAAAAATTAACTTATTAGGTCAATACGTTGGTCATTCTGTCAAAAATTGACTTTTTAGACAAAAGTTAACCTATTATGTCAATGGGTTTATCATTGGGTCAAGGATTGACCATTTTGACCAAGTTGACTTTTGGTCAAAGATTGGCTAATTGGGTCAATAATTGGTTGTTAGGTCAAAAATTGACTATTTTGACAAAAATTGACTTTTTGGTCAAAAGTTGACATATTGGGTCAATGGGTGGTCATTAGGTCAAATTTGACTATTTTGACCAAAATTGACATTTTGGCCAAAAGTTGACCTATTTGTTCAATGGGTTTGTCATTGGGTCAAGGTTTGACCATTTTGGTCAAAGCTGACTTTTTGGTCAGAGATTTACTTATTGGGTCAATAATTGGTCATTAGGTCAAAAATTGACTATTTTGACCAAAATTAAATTTTTGGTCAAAGTTAACCCATTAGGTCAATAGGGAGGTCATTGGGTCAGAGATTGACTATTTGGTCAAAAGTTTACGTATTTGGTCAATGAGTTGGTAATTGGGTCAAGATTTAACTATCTTGACCAAAGATGACTTTTTTGGTCAAAAGTTGACCTATTGGGTCAATGGGTTGGTCATTGGGCAAAAATTGACCATTTTGACGAATGTTGACTTATTGGTCAAAAGTTGACCTAATGGGTCAATGGGTGGTCATTAGGTCAAAAATTGACTATTTTGACCAAAATTAACTTTTTGGTCAAGAGTTAACCTATTGGGTCAATGGGGTTGTCATTGGGTCAAGGATTGACCATTTTAACCAAATTGACTTTTGGTCAGAGATTGACTTATTGGGTCAATAATTGGTCATTAATTCGAAAATTGACTATTTTGACAAAAATTGACATTTTGGTCAAAAGTTGATCTATTAAATCAATGGGTTAGTCATTGGGTCAAGGATTAATCATTTTGATCGAAGTTGACTTTTTGGTCAAAACATGACCTATTTGGTCAATGGGTTGGTCAATGAGTCAAGGATTAACCATTTTGGCCAAAGTTGAATTTTTATTCAAAAGTTGACAAATTGGGTCAATGGGTTGGTCATTGGATCAAGGATTGACAATTTTCACCAAAGTTAACATTTAGGTCATTGTGTTATAAATTGACCATTTTAACCAAATTTTACTTTTTGGTCAAAAGTTGACCTTTTGGGTCAACGAGATGGTCATTAGGTCAAAAATTGATTTTTTGGTCAGAAGTTTCCCTTGTGGGTCAATGAGTGTTCATTGGGTTAAGGACTGACCATTTTGACCAAAGTTAACTTTTTGTTCAAATGTTATGTTTTTAGGTCAATGAGTTGTTCATTGGGTCAAGAATTAACCATTTTGACCGAAGTTGATTTTTAGTCAAAAGTTGACCTATTGGGTCAATGGGTTGGTCATTGGGTCAAGGATTGACCATTTTGCCAAAGTTGACTTTTTGGTCAAAAGTTAACCTATTGGGTAAATAATTGGTCATTAAGTCAAATTTACCATTTTGACCAAAATTTACTATTTGGTCAAAAGTCAATCTATTAGGTCAGTCGGTTTTGGGTCAAGGATTTACCATTTTAGCCAAAGTCGACTTTTGGATCAAAAGTTGATGTATTGGGTCAATGGGTTTGTCATTGGGTTAAGGAATGTCCATTATGACCAATGTTAACTTTTTGGTCAAAGAATAAGTTATTGGGTCAATAATTGGTCGTTAGGTCAAAAATTAACTTTTACTTCAAAAGTTAGCTTATTGGGTCAAGGCAGTGGTCATTGGGTCAACAATTGACAATTTTAACCAAAGTTGACCTTTTGGTTAAAAGTTATCCTATTGGGTCAATGGGTTGGTCATTGGGTCAAACATTGACCATTTTGACCAAAGTTGGCTTTTTAGTCAAAAGTTGACCTATTTGGTCAACGGGTAGTCATTAGGTCGAAGTTTCCTTATTTTGGCCAAAATTTACTTTTTGTTCAAAAATTAACTTATTAGGTCAAAACGTTGGTCATTCGGTCAAGAATTGACAATTTTGACCAAAGTTGAATTTTTGGTCAAAAGTTGACCTATTGAGCCAATGGGTGGTCATTAGGTCAAAATTTGATTATTTTGACCAAAATTGACTTTTTGGTCAAATGTTGACCTATTAGGTCAACGGGGTGGACATTGGGTCAATGTTTCACCATTTTCACAAAAGTTGATTTTTTGGTTAAAAGTTGACCTATTGGGTCAATGGGTTGGTTTTGGGATCAGAAATTGACCATTTTGAACAAAGTTGACTTATTGGATCAATGGGTTTGTCATTTGGTCAAAAATTAACCATTTTGACCAAAGTTGACTTTTTGGTCAAAAGTTGACCTATTAGGTCAATGGTTGGTCATTGGGTCAAGGATTGACCATTTTGACCAAAGTTGAGTTTTGGTCAGAGATTTACTGATTGGGTCAATAATTGGTCAGTAGATTAAAAAATTGACTATTTTGACCAAAATTGAATTTTTTGTCAAGAGATGACTTATTGGGTCAATGTGTTGGTCATTGGGTCAAGGATTTACCATTCTGACCAAAGTTAACTTTTTGGTCAAAAGTTGACTTATTAGGTCAATGAGTTGGTCATTGGCTCCCAAATTGACCAATTTTACCAAAGTTGACTTTTTAGTCTAAAGTTGACCTATTGGGTCAATGGGTGGTCATTACGTAAAAAATTGACTATTTTGACCAATCTGATTTTTTGGTCAAAAGTTGACCTATTAGGTTAATTGGTAAGTCATTAGGTCAAGGATTGACCATTTTGACCAAAGTTGACTTTTTGGTCAGAGATTGACTTATTTGGTCAATAATTGGTCATGAGGTAAAAAATTAAAAACTTTGACCAAAACTAAATTTTTGGTCAAAAGTTGACCCATTGGGTCAATGGGGGGTCATTTGGTCAAAAATTAACCATTTTGACCAGAATTTACTTTTTGGTCAAAAGTTCACCAATTTGGTCAATGTATCAGTCATTGGGTCAAGGATTGACCATTTTGACCAAAGTTGACTTTTTGGTCAGAGATTAACTGATTTGGTCAATAATTGGTCAATAAGTAAAAAATTGAATATTTTGACCAAAATTGAATTTTTGGTCAAAAGTTAACCCATTGGGTCAATGGGTTTTCATTAGGTAAAGGATTACCATTTTGGTCGAAAGTTGTCTTTTTGGTCGAAAGTTGACTTATTGGGTCAATGGGTTGGTCATTGGGTCTAGGATTGACCATTTCGACCAAAGTTAACTTTTTGGTCTGAAGTTGACCTTTTGAGTCAATGGGTTGGTCATTGGGTCAAGGATTGACGATTTTAACCAAAGGCTACTTTTTGGTCAGAGATTGACTTATTGAGTTAATAATTGATGATTAATTCAAAAATTGACTATTTTGACCAAAATTCACTTTTTGCTCGAAAGTTACCCTTTTAGGTCAATGGGTTGGTCAATAGGTCAAGGATTGACTATTTTGGCCAAAGTTGACTTTTTAGCCAGAGATTGACTTATTGGGTCAATAATTGGTCATTAGGTCAAAAATTAATTATTATGACCAAAATTGACTTTTTGGTCAAAGTTGACCCATTGCGTCAATGAGATGGTCATTGTGTATGAAATTGACCATTTTGTCGAAATTTGACTTTTTGGTCAAATGTTGACCTTTTGAGTCAATGAGGTGGTAATTAGGTCAAAAATTGACAATTTTGATCAAAATTAACTTTTTGGTCAAAAGTTGTCCTTTTGGGCCAATGACTTGGTCATTGGGTTAAGGACTGCCATTTTGACAAAAGTTGACTTTTTGGTCAAAAGTTGATTTATTTGGTCAATGAGTTGGTCATTGGGTTAAGGATTGACCATTTTGACCAAAGTTGACTTTTTGATCAAAATTGTCCTATTGGGTCAATAATTGGTCATTAAGTCAAAAATTTACAATTTTGACCAAAATTGGCTTTTTGGTAAAAGATTGACTTATTAGGTCAAAATTTGACTATTTGACCAAAATCTACTTTTTGGTCAAAAGTTTACATATTGGGTCTATGGGATGGACCTTGGATCAAGATTGTCCATTTTGACCAAAATTGACTTTTTGGTCAAAAGTTGACCTTATTGGGTCAATGGGTTGGTCATTGGGTCAAGGATTGATCATTTTGACCAAAGTTAACTTTTTGGTCAAAAGTTGAGCTATTGGGTCAATGGGTTGGTCATTGGGTGAAAGATTGACCATTTCGACCAAAGTTGACTTTTTGGTTAGAGATTGACTTATTGGGTCAATAATTGGTCATTCGGTTAAAAATTGATTATTTTGACCAAAATTGAATTTTTAGTCAAAATTTTACCCATTGGGTCAATTGGGTGGTCATTGTCTCAGAAATTGATCGTTTTGACCAAAGTTGATTTTTTGTCAAAAGTTGATCTATTGGGTCAATGGGTTGGTCATTGGGTCAGAAATTGATCATTTTTACCAAAGCTGACTTTTTTGTCTAAAGTTTACCTATTGGGTCAATGGGATGGTCATTCAGTCAAGGATTCATCATTTTGACAAATGTTGACTTTTTGGCAAGACATTGACTTGTTGGATCATTAATTGGTCATTAGGTCAAAAATTGACTATTTTGACCAAAACTGACTTTCTGGTCAAATATTGATCTATTGAGTCAATGGGTTGGTCATTGCATCAATGATTGACAAATTTGACCAAAGTTGACTTTTTGGTCAAAAGTTTACATATTGGGTCAATTGGTTATTCATTAGGTCAGAAATTGACCATTTTGACCACAATTGACTTTCAAGTCAAAAGTTGACATATTGGGTCAATGGGATTGTCATTTGGTCAAAGATTAACTATTTTAACAAAAGTTCACCTTTTGGTTAAAGATTGACTTATTGGGTCATTAATTGGTCATTAGGTAAAAAATTTACTATTTTGACCAAAATTGACTTTTGGTCAAAAGTTAGCCTATTGGGTCAATGGGTTGGTCATTGGGTCAAGGATTGATCATTTTGCCCAAAGTTGACTTTTTGGTCAATAGTTGATCATTGGGTCAATGGGTTGGTCATGACCGTTTTAACCAATGTTGATTTTATGATCAAAAGTTAACCTATTGGGTCAATGAGTGGTCATTAGGTTAAAAAGTAACTATTTTGACCAGAATTGTCATTGTGGTCAAAAGTTGACTTATTGGGACAATGAGTTGGTCATTGGGTAAACGAATGACCGTTTTGACCAAAGTTGACTTTTTGATCAAGAGTTAACCTATTGGGTCAATGGGGTGGTCATTGGGTCAAGGATTGACTATTTTGACCAAAGTTATCTTTTTGGTCGGAGATTGACTTATTAGGTCAAGAATTGGTCATTATGTCAAAAATTAATTTTTTTGACCAAAACTGAATTTTTGGTCAAAAGTTGACACATTGTGTCAATCGGTTGGTCATTGGGTCAAGGATTGATCATTTTGACCAAAGTTAACTTTTTGGTCAAAAGTTAACCTATTGGGTCTATGGGTTGGTCAATGCGTCAGGGATTGATCATTTTGACCAAAGTTAACTTTTTATCCAGAGATTGACTTATTGGGTCAATGGGGTGGTTATAAGGTCAAAAATTGACTATTTTGACAAAAATTGACTTTTTGTTCAAAATTTGACCTATTGGGTTTTTAGTCACGGATTGAGCATTTTAACAAAGTGGACTTTTTCATCAAAAGATGAACAAATAAGTCAATGGGTTGTTCATTGGGTCAATGATTGACCATTTTGACCAAAATTAACTTTTTTGTGAGAGATTGACTTATTAAGTCAATAATTGGTCACTAGGTTAAAAATTGACTATTTTGACCAAAATTAACTTTTTTGACCAAAGTTTACCTATTGGGTTAATGGGTTTGTCATCGGGTCAAGAATTAACCATTTTAACCAAAAGTTAACTTTTTTGGTCAAAAGTTGACCTATTTGGTCAATGGGGTGGTCATTGGGTCAAGGATTGACCATTTTGACCAAATTTGGCTTTTTAGCCAGAGATTGATTTATTTGGACAATTGGGTGGTCATTAGGAGAAAAATCGACTATTTTGATCAAAATTGACTTTTTGGGTCCTAGGATCAAGGATTGACCATTTTGACTAAAGTTGACTTTTTGGTCAAAAGTTGACCTATTGGGTCAATGGGTTGGTTATTTGGTAAAGGATTGACCTTTTTGACCAAAGTAGACTTTTTGGTCAGAGATTGACTTATTGGGTCAATAATTGGTCATTAGGTCAAAATTACCTATTTTGACTAATATTAAATTTTTGGTCAAAAGTTGACCCATTTGGTCAATGGGGTCGATATTGGGTCAGAAATTAACCATATTGACCAAAGTTAACTTTTTGGTCAATAGTTGACCTATTGGGTCAATGGGGTGGTCATTTGGTCAAAAATTCACTATTTTGACCAAAATAAACTTTTTGGTCAAATGTTGGCCTATTGGGTCAAGGATTGACCATTTTGACCAAAGTTGACTTTTTGGTCAAAAGTTGACCTATTGGGTCAATGGGTTGGTCAGTGGGCCATGGATTGATCATTTTGACCAAAGTTGACTTTTTGGTCAAAAGTTGGACGGGTTGGTCGTTGGGTCAAAAACTAACTACCAAAGTTGACCTATTGGGTCGATGGGGTGGTCATTAAGTTAAAAATTACTATTTTGTCCAAAATTGATTTTTTGGTCAAAGGTTGACCTTTTAGGTCAATGGGTTGGTCATTGGGTCAAAGATTGACCATTTTAATCAAAGTTGACTTTTTCGTCAAAAGTTGACCTATTGGGTTAATGGATGTTCATTAGGTCAAAAGTTCACTATTTTGACTAAAATTATCTTTTTAGTCAAAATTTTGACCTATTTGGTCAATGAGTTGGTCATTGGGTGAACGATTGACTATTTCGACCAAAGTTAAATTTTTTGGTCAAAAGTTGACCTATTGGGTCAATGGGTTGGTAATTGAGTAAAAGATTGAACATTTCGACCAAAATTGATTTTTTGGTCAAAAGATGTCTTGGGTTAATGGGTTGGTCACTAGGTCAAGGATTGATCATTTTGGCAAAAGTTGATTTTTTTGGTCAAAGATTGACTTATTGAGTAAATAATTGGTCGTTAGGTCAAAAATTAACCTATTGGGTGAAAATTGACTTTTTGGTCAAAAGTTGATCGATTAGGTCAATGGGTTTGTCATTGGGTCAATGATTGACCGTTTTGACCAAAGTTGTCTTTTTGGTCAGAGATTGGCTTTTTGGGTCAATAATTGTCATTATGTTAAAAATTGACTATTCTGACCAAAATTGACTTTTTGGTGAAAGGTTTACCTATTAGGTCAATTGGGTGGTCATTAGGTCGAAAATTGTCATATTTTGACCAAATTGATTTTTTTGGTCAAACGTTGAGCTATTAGGTCAGTGGGTTGGTCTTTGGATGAAGGATTGACCATTTTGACCAAAGTTTACATTATGGTCAGATATTGACTTATTTGGTCAATAATTGTACATTATGTCAAAAATTGACTATTTCGGTCAAAAGTTTACCTACTGGGTCTATGGGTTGGACATTGGGTTAAGGCATACCCATTTTGATCAAAGTTGACTTTTTGGTCAAAAGTTGACCTATTGGGTCAATGGGCTGGTCATTGTGTTAGAAATTGACCATTTTAATCAAACTTGACTTTTTTGTCAAATGTTGACCTATTGGGTCAATGAGGTGGTCATTAGGTTAAAAATTGACCATTTCGATCAAAGTTGACTTTTTGGTCAGAGATTGACTTCTTGGGTCAATAATTGGTCATTCGGTCAAAAATTGATTATTATTACCAAAATTAAATTTTTAGTAGAATGATTACCCATCGGGTTAATTGGGTGGTCATTAGGTCAGAAATTGATCATTTTGACCCATGTTAACTTTTTGTCAAAAGTGAACCTATTGGGTCAGTGGGTCAGAAATTAACCATTTTGACCAAACTTAACTTTTTGGTCAAAAGTTGACATAATGGGTTTATGGGGTGGTCATTAGGTCAAAAGTTGAAAATTTTGACCAAAATTAACTTTTGGTCAAAAGTTTACCTTATCGGGTCAATGGGTTGGTCAATGGGTAAAAGATTGATCATTTTGACCAAAGTTGCCTTTTTGGTCAAAAGTTAACGTATTGGTTCAATGGGTTGGTCATTGGGTGAAAGATTGACCATTTCGACCAAAGTTGACTTTTTGGTCAGAGATTGACTTATTTGGTCAATAATTGGTCATTCGGTTAAAAATTGATTATTTTGACCAAAATTAAATTTTTGTTCATTGGGTCCATTGGGTGCTCATTGTGTCAGAAATTGACTATTTCGACCAAAATTGACTTTTTGTCAAATGTTGATCTATTGGGTCAATGGGTTGTTTATTGGAGTAGAAATTGACCATTTTGACCAAACTTGATTTTTTTTCAAAAGTTGACCTATTAAGTCAATGTTGTGGTCATTGGGTCAAGGATTGATCATTTTGACCAAAGTTGACTTTTTGGTAAGTGATTGACTTATTGGGTCAATAATTGGTCATTAGGTCAAAAATTGACTATTTTGACCGAAATTAAATTTTTTTGTCAAATATTGATCTATTGGGTCAATGATTGACCAATTTGACCAAAGTTGACTTTTTGGTCGAAAGTTAACATATTGTGTGACTTGGTAACACATTAGTTCAAAAGTTCATATACTGGGTCAATGGGTTTATCATTGGGTCAAATATTAACCATTTTGACCAAAGTTGACTTTTTGGTCAGAGATTGACTCATTGGGTCAATAATTGGTCATTAGGTCAAAAATTGACTATTTTGACCAAAATTGAATTTCTTGTCAAAAGTTAACCCATAGGTCAACGGGGTGGTCATTGGGTCAGAAATTTACCATTTTGACCAAAGTTAACTTTTTAGTCAAAGTTGACCTATTTGGTCAATGAGCTCATAATTGGCATAATAATTGACCATTTCGACCAAAGATGACTTTTTCGGTCAAAAGTTTACCTATTGGGTCAATGGGTTGGTCATTCGGTTAAAAATTGATCATTTTGACCAAAGTTGATTTTTTGATCAAAAGTTGACCTATTGGGTCAATGGGTGGTCATTAGGTATAAAATTCACTGTTTTGTCCAAAATTATCTTTTTAGTCAAAATTTTGACCTATTGGGTCAATGAGTTGGTCTTTTGGTGAAGGATTGATTATTTTGACCAAAGTTGAATTTTTTGGTCAAAAGTTGACCTATTGGGCAATGGGTTGGTAACTGCGTAAAAGATTGACAATTTCGACCAAAATTGACTTTTTGGTTGAAAGTCGTTTTGGGTCAATGGGTTGATCATTGGGTCAAGGATTGACCATTTTGGCCAAAGTTTATTTTTTGGTCAGAGATTGACTTATTAAGTAAATAATTGGTCATTAAGTCAAAATTGACCTATTGGGTCAAAATTGACTTTTTGGTCAAAAGTTGACCTATTGAGTCAAAGGGTTTGTCATTGGGTCAAGGATTGACTATTTTGACCAAGTTGACTTTTTGGTCAGAGATTGGCTTACCCGGTCAATAATTGGTCATTAGGTCAAAAATTGACTATTTTGACCAAAGTTGACTATTTTGACCAAAATTGACATTTTGGTCAAAAGTTTACCTATTTGGTCAATTGGGTGGTCATTAGGTTAAAAATTGTCTACTCTGACCAAAATGACTTTTTTGGTCAAACAATGACCTATTGGGTCAGTGCATTGGTCATTGGGTCAAAAATTGACCATTTTAACCAAAGTTAACTTTTTGTTCAGAAGTTGACCTGTTGGGTCATTGGTTGGTCATTAGGCCAAAAATTTGCTGTTTTGACCTTTTGGTCAAAAGTTGACCTATTGGGTCAATGGGTGGTCATTAGGTTAAAAATTCACTGTTTTGACCAAAATTATCTTTTTGGGTCAGAATTTTGACCTATTTGGTCAATGAGTTGGTCATTAGGTGAAGGATTGACTATTTTGATCAAAGTTGATTTTTTTTGTCAAAAGTTGACCTATTGGATCAATGGGTTGGTAATTGCGTAAAAGATTGACAATTTCGACCAAAATTGACTTTTTAATCAAAAGAAATATTGGGTCAATGGGTTGGTCATTAGGTCAAGCATTAACCATTTTGGCCAAAGTTGATTTTTTGGTCAAAAGTTAACCTATTACGTCAATGGGTGGTCATTAGGTCAAAAATTCGCTGTTTTGACTAAAATTATCTTTTAGTCAAAATTTTGACCTATTGGGTCAATGAGTTGGTCATTGGGTGAAGGATTGATTATTTTGACCAAAGTTGAATTTTTTGGTCAAAATTTTACCATTTTGACCAAAGTTGACTATTTGTTAAAAGTTGACCTATTTGGTCAATGGGTTGGACGTTGGGTCAAAAATTGACCATTTTAACCAAAGTTGACTTTTTGGTCAAAAATTGACCTATTGGGTCAATGGGTGGTCATTAGGTAAAAATTTATTATTTTGACCAAAAATATCTTTTTAGTCAAAATTTTTACCTATTGTGTCGATGAGTTGGTCATTGGGTGAAGGATTGACTATTTTGACCACAGTTGAATTTTTTGGTCAAAAGTTGACCTATTCGGTCAGTGGGTTGGTAATTGCGTAAAAGATTGACAATTTTGATCAAAATTGACTTTTTGGCAAAAGACGTCTTGGTTCAATCGGTTGGTAATTGGGTCAAGGATTGACCATTTTGGCCAAAGTTGATTTTTTGGTCAGAGATTGACTTATTGAACAAATAATTGGTCATTAGGTTAAAAATTGACCTATTGGGTCAAAATTGACTTTTTTGTCAAAAGTTGACCTATTGGGTCAATGGGTTTGTCATTAGATCAAGGATTGACCATTTTGACCAAAGTAGACTTTTTGGTGAAAGATTGGCTTACTGGGTCAACAATTGGTCATTAGGTCAAAAATTGACTATTTCGACAAAAATTAACTTTTTGGTCAAAATTTTACCTATTGGGTCAATTGGGTGGTCATTAAGTTAAAAATTGTCTATTTTGATCAAATTGACTTTTTTGGTCAAAAGTTGACCTATTGTGTCAGTGGGTTGGTCTTCGGGTCAAGGATTGACCATTTTGACTAAAGTTAACTCTATGGTCAGAGATTGACTTATTTGATCAATAATTGTACATTATGTCAAAAATTGACTATTTTGGTCAAAAGTTTACCTATTGAGTCTATGGGTTGGACATTGGGTTAAGGTTTGTCCATTTTGATCAAAGTTGATTTTTTGGTCAAAAGTTGACCCATTGGGTCAATGGGCTGGTCATTGTGTCAGAAATTGATTATTTTGACCAAACTTGACTTTTTTGTCAAATGTCACTATTAGTCAATGGGGTGGTCATTAGGTCAAAAATTGAGTATTTTGACCAAAGTTGACTTTTAAGTCAAAAGTTGACCTGTTGGGTCAATGGGTGATCATTAAGTCAAAAATTGACTATTTTGACCAAAATTAAATTTTTGGTTAAAAGTTGACCAATTGGGTCATTGAGTTTATCATTGGGTCACGAATTAACCATTTTGGCCAAAGGTTACTTTTTAGTCAGAGATTGACTTATTGGGTCAATAATTAGTCTTTCGGTCAAATTAAATTTTTAGTAAAATGATGACCCATCAGGTTAATTGGGTGGTCTTTAGGTCAGAAATTGCCCATTTTGACCCAAGTTGACTTTTTGTTAAAAGTTGACCTATTGGGTCAGTAGGTCAGAAATTAACCATTTTGACCAAACTAAACTTTTTGGTCAACAGTTGACATATTGCGTTAATGGGGTGGTCATAAGGTCAAAAATTGACAATTTTAACCAAAGTTAACTTTTTGGTCAAAAGTTGACCGTATTGGGTCAATGGGTTGTTCATTGACCATTTTGACCAAAGTTGACTTTTTGGTCAAAAGTTTACTTAATGGGTAATTGGGTTGGTCATTGGGTCCCAAATTGACAATTTTGACCAAAGTTGACTTTTTAGTCTAAAGTTGACTTATTGGGTCAATGGGTGGTAGTTAGGTAAAAAATTTACTATTTTGACCAAAATTGACTTTTTAATCAAAAGTTGACCTATTAGGCCAATGGTTGGACTTTGCGTTAATGATTGATCATTTTGACTAAAGTTAACTTTTTGGTCTAAAGTTGACCTATTGGGTCAATGGGTTGGTCATTAGGTTAAGGATTGACCATTTTGACCAAAGTTGACTTTTTTGTCGGAGATTGACTTACTGGATCAATAATCGGTCATTTGGTCAAAAATTGACTATTTTGAGGAAAATTAACTTTTTAGTCAAAAGTTGACATATTGGGTCAATGGGTGGTCATTAAGTCAAAAATTGACTTTTTGGTCAAAAGTTGACTTATTGGGTCAATGGGTTTGTAAATATTGACAAAATTAAGTTAAAAGTTGACATATTGGGTCAAAGGGTCAATGGGTTTGTAAATATTGACCTATTAGGTCAATGAGTGGTCATTAAGTAAAAAATTGACTATTTAGACCAAAATTAACATTTTGGTCAAAAGTTGACCTATTGGGTCGATGGGTGTTCTTTAAGTAAAAAATTGACTATTTAGACCAAAATTGACTTTTTGGTCAAAAGTTGACCTATTGGGTTAATGGCATTGACCATATTGACCAAAGTTGACTTTTTGTCACAGATTGACTTAGTGGGTCAATAATTGGTCATTAGGTAAAAAATTGGCTATTTTGACTAAAATTGTCGTTTTGGTCAATGGGTGGTCAATAAGTCAAAACTTGACTATTTAGACAAAAATTGTTTTTGGTCAAAAGTTGACTTCTTGGGTTAATGGGTTTGTATTGAGTCAAGGATTGACCAATTTGACCGAAGTTGACTTTTTGGTCAGAGTTTGACTTATTGGGTCAATTATTTGTCATTACGTCAAAAATTAACTATTTTGACCAAAATTAAATTTTTGGTCAAATATTAACCCATTATATCAACGGGGTGGTCATTGGGTCAGAAATTGACCATTTTGACCAAAGATGACTTTTTGGTTAAATGTTGACCTATTTTGACAAAAATTGAATTTTTGTTGAAAAGTTAACCCATTGCGTCAACGGGGTGGTCAGTGGGTCAGAAATTGACCATTTTGACGAAAATTGAATTTTTGGTCAAAAGTTAACTTATTTTGTCAATGAGTTGGAAATTGGGTCAAGAATTGACTATTTTGACCGAAGATGCCTTTTTGGTCAAAAGTTGATCTATTAGTTTAATGGGTTGGTCATTGGGTTAAAAATTGACTATTTTGACCAAAATTGACTTTTTAGTCAAAAGTTGACCTAATGGGTACTCATTAGGTCAAAAATTAACTATTTTGACCAAAATTGGCTATTTGGTCAAAAGTTGACCTATTGGGTCAATGGGTTTGTCATTGGGTAAAGGATTGACCATTTTGACTAAAGTTGACTTTTTGGTCAAAGATTGACTTATTGTGTCAATGGGTTTGTCATTAGGTCAAGGATTGACCATTTTGACCAAAGTTGATTTTTTTGTCAGAGATTGACTTATTGGGTCAATAATTGGTCATTAATTATAAAACTGACTATTTTGGTCATTTGGTCAAAAATTGACTATTTTGACATAATTTAAATTTTTGGTCAAAAGTTGATCCATTGGGTCAACGGGGCGCTCATTGTGTCAGTAATTGACCATTTTGACCAAAGTTGACTTTTAGGTCAAAAGTTGTCCAACTAGGTCAATTAGTTGGTAATTGCGTCAAAAATTTATCATTTTGACCAAAGATGACTTTGTGGTAAAAAATTGATCTATTGGGTCAATGGGTTGGTCTTTGGGTCAAAAATTGTCCATTTTGACCAAAGCTGACTTTTTGGTCAAAAGTTGACCTATTGGGTCAATGGATGATGAGTAAGTAAAAAATTGACTTTTATGACCAGAATTGACTTTTTGGTCAATAGTTGACCTATTGGGTCAATGGGTTTGACATTGGGTCAAGGATTGACCATTTTGACAAAAATTAACTTTTTGGTGAGAGATTGACTTATTGGGTCAATAATTGATCATTAGGTCAAAAATTGATTATTTTAACCAAAATTGAATTTTTTGTCGAAAGTTAACCCATTGGGTGAACGAGGTGGTCATTGGGTCAGAAATTGACAATTTTGTCAAAAGTTGACTTTTTAGTCAAAAGTTGACCTATTTGGTCAATGAGTTTGTAATTTGGTCAAGAATTGACCAATTTACTAAAGATGACTTTTTGGTTAAAAATTGATCAATTGGGTCAATGGGTTGGTCATTGGGTCAAAATTTAACCACTTTGACCAAAGTTGACTTTTAGGTCAAAAGTTGACCTATTGGGTCAATGGGTGTTCATAAGGTCTTAAATTGAATATTTTGACTAAAATTGACTTTTTTGGTCAAAAGTTGACTTATTACGTCAATGGGTTTATCTTTGGGTATAGGATTTATCATTTTGAACAAAGTTGACATTTTGGTCAGTGATTGACTTATTGGGTCAATAATTAATTATTAATTCAAAAATTGACTATTTTAACCAAAATTCACTTTTTGATCAAAGGTTGACCTATTAGGCCAATGGGTTGGTCTTTAGGTTAAGGATTGATCATTTTGACCAAATTTGACTTTTTGGACAAAAGTTGACATATAGGTCAATGGGTCGGTCATTGTGTCAAGGATTGACTATTTTGACCGAAGTTGACTTTTTTGTCAGAGATTGGCTTACGGGGTCAATAATTGCTCATTAGTTCAAAAATTTACTATTTTGACCAAAATTAACTTTTTGGTCAAATGTTGACCTATTGGGTCAATGGTTGGTCATTAAGTCAAAAATTGACTATCTAGACAAAAATTTAATTTTTGGTCAAAAGTTGACCTACTAGGTCAATGGGTTTGTCATTGGGTCAAGGATTGACCATTTTGACCAAAGATGACTTTTTGGTCAGAGATTGACTTATTGGCTCAATAATTTGTCATTAGGTAAAAAATTGACTATTTTAACCAAATATGAATTTTTGATCAAAAGTTAACACATTGGGTCAACGAGGTGGTCATTGGGTCAGAAATTGATCATTTTGACCAAAGTTGACATTTTGGTCAAATGTTGACCTATTTTGACAAAAATTGAATTTTTGATCAAATGTTAACCCATTGGGTCAACGGGTTGGTCATTGGGTCAAAAATAAACCATTTTGTCGAAAATTGACTTTTTCGTCAAAAGTTGACCTATTTGGTCAATGAGTTGGTAATTGGGTCAAAAATTGAGCATTTTGACCGAAGATGACTTTTTGGTCAAAAGTTGACCTATTGGGTCAATGGGTGCTCATTAGGTAAAAAATTGACTAATTTGACCAAAATTGACTATTTGGTCAAAAGTTGACCAATTGAGTCAATGGGTTTGTCATTGTGTCAAGAATTGATCATTTTGACCAAAGTTGACATTTTCGTCAGAGATTGACTTATTGGGTCAAGAATCGGTCATTAGGTCAAAATTGACTTTTTTGACCAAAATTGAATTTTTAATCAAAAGTTAAACCAATGGGTCAACGGGGTTGTCATTGGGTCTGAAATTGACAATTTTGACCAAAGTTAACTTCTTGGTCAAAACTTGACCTATTTAGCTAATGAGTTGGTAAATGGGTCAAGAATTTACCATTTTAACTAAAGATGACTTTTTGTCAAAAATTGACATATTGGGTCAATGGGTTGGTCATTGGGTAAAAATTGACCTTTTTGATAAAAGTTGACTTTTTAGTCAAAAGTTGACCTATTGGGTCATTGGGAGGTCATTAGGTCAAAAATTGACTATTTTAACTAAAATTGACTTTTTGGTCAAAAGTTGACCTATTGAGTCAAAGGGTTGGTCAATGGGTCAAGGATTGATCATTTTGACTAAAGTTGATTTTTTAGTCAGAGATCTTATTAGGTCAATAATTGGTCATTTGGTCAAAAATTGACTATTTTGACCAAAATTGACTCTTTGGTTAAATGTTGACCTATTGTGTCATTGGGTTGGTCATTGTGTCTAGGATTGACCATTTTGACCAAAGCTGTCACTTTGCTCAAAAGTTGATTTATTGGGTCAAGGATTGTTCATTTTGAGCAAAGTTGACTTTTTGGTCAGAGATTTACTTACTGGGGCAATAATTGGTCATTTGGTCAAAAACTGAATATTTTGACCAAAAATGACTTTTTGGTCAAAAGCTAACCTATTGGGTCAATGGGTTGGGCATTGGGTCAAGGATTGATCATTTTGACCAAACATTACTTTTTGGTCAAAATTTGAGCTATTGGGTCAATGGGCTGGTCATTGGGTTAAGTATTGACCATTTTGACTAAAGTTGACTTCTTGGTCAGAGATTTACTTATTGGGTCAATTACTGGTCATTAGGTTAAAAAATTGATTATTTTGACCAAAAATAAATTTTTTGTGAAAAGTTGACCAATTAGGTCAACGGGGTGGTCATTGGGTCAGAAATTGACCATTCTGACCAAAGTTGACTTTTTCGACAAAAGTTGACCTATTTTGTCAACAAGTTGGTAATTTGGTCAAGAATTGACCATTTTGACCGAAGATGACTTTTTGGTCAAAAATTGATCTATTGGGTCAATGGGTTGGTCATTGGGTCAATAATTGACAATTTTGACCAAAGTTGACTTTTTGGTCAAAGTTGACCTATTGGGTCATTGGGAGGTCATTAGGTCAAAAATTGACAATGTTAACCAAAATTGACTTTTTGGTCACAAGGTCAATGGGTCAAGGATTGATCATTTTAACTAAAGTTGACTTTTTGGTCAAAAGTTGACCTATTGGGTCAAAGGGTTGGTCATTGGGTCAAGGATTGATCATTTTGACCAAAGTTGACTTTTTAGTCAAAGATTGGCTTATTGGGTCAATAATTGGTCATTAGGTAAAAAATTGACTATTTCGACCAAAATTGACTATTTTGACCAAAATTGACTATTTTGACCAAAATTGATTTTTTGGTCAAACATTGATGTATTGTGTTAATGGGTTGGTCATTGGGTCAAGGATTGAACATTTTGACCAAAGTTGTCTTTTTGGTCAAAAGTTGATTTATTGGGTCAAGGATTGTCCAGTTTGAGCAAAGTTTACTTTTTGATCAGAGATTGACTTACTAGGGCAAAAATTGGTCATTTGGTCAAAAACTAAATATTTTGACCAAAATTGACGTTTTGGTCAAAAGTTGTCCTATTGGGTCAATGGGTTGGACATTCAAGGATTGATCATTTTGACCAAACTTGACTTTTTGGTCAAAAGTTGAGCTATTGGATCAATGGGTTGGTCATTGGGTTAAGTATTGACCATGTTGACCAAAGTTGACTTCTTGGTCAGAGAATGACTTTTTTGGTCAATAACAGGTCATTAGGTCAAAATTTGATTATTTTGACCAAAATTAAATCTTTTGCCAAAAGTTGACCCAATGGGTCAACGAGGTGGTCATTGGGTCAGAAATTGATCATTTTGACCAAAGTTGACTTTTTTGTCCAAAGTTGACCTATTTGGCAATGAGTTGGTAATTTGGCCAAGAATTGACCATTTTGACCGAAGATGACTTTTTGGTCAAAAGTTGATCTATTGGGTTAATGGGTTGATCATTGGGTTAATAATTGACCATTTTGACCAAAGTTGACTTTTTGGTCAAAGTTGACTTATGGTTCAATGGGTGGTCATTATGTCAAAAATTGATTATTTTGACCAAAGTTGACTTTTTGGTCAAAAGTTAACCTATTACGTCAATGGGGGGTCATTAGGTCTAAAATTGACTATTTTGACCAAAATTGACTTTTTGGTCAAGAGTCACTATTGGGTCAATAGGTTTGTCATTGGGTCAAGGATTGACCATTTTGACAAAAGTTGCCTTTTTTGTCAGAGATTGACTTATTGGGTCAATAATTGGTCATTAATTCAAAAATTGTCAATTTTGGTAATTAGGTCAAAAATTGACTATTTTGACTAAAATTAAATATTTGGTCAAAAGTTGATCCTTTGGGTCAACAGGGTGCTCATTGCTTCAGAAATTTACCATTTTGACCAAAGTTGATTTTTTGGTAAAAAGTTGACCTATTTTGTCAATGAGTTGGTAATTGCGTCAACAATGGACCTTTTTGTCCAAAGATAACTTTTTGGTCAAAAGTTGATCTATTGCGTGAATGGTTTTATCATTGGGTCAAAAATTGTCCATTTTGACGAAAGTTGAATTTTTGCTCAAAAGTTGACCTACTGTGTCAATGGGTGTTCATTAAGTCAAAATTTGACTATTTTGACAAAAATTGACTTTTTGGTCAAAAGTTGACCAAGTGAGTCAATGGGTTTGTCATTAGTTCAAGGATTGACCATTTTGACCAAAGTTGACTTTTTGATCAGAGATTGACTTATTGGTTCAATAATTTATCATTGGGTGAAAAATTGACTATTTTGACCAAAATTTAATTTTTGGTCAAAAGTAAACCCATTGGGTGAATGGGGTGGTCATTGGTTCAGAAATTGACTATTTTAACCAAAGATGACTTTTTGGTTAAATGTTGACCTTTTTTGACCAAAATTGATTTTTTTGTCAAAAGATAAACCATTGCGTCAACAGTGTAGTCATTGGGTCAGAAATAGACCTTTGTTAGGAAATTTAAATTTTTGGTATAAAATAGATCTATTTTGTCAATGAGTTGGTCATTGGGTCAACTAGGATGACTTTTTGGTCAAAAGTTGATCTATTGGGTCATTGTGTGCTCATTAGGTCAAAAATTGACTATTTTGACTAAAATTAACTTTTTAGTCAAAAGTTGACCTATTGGGTCAAAGATTGAACATTTTGACCAAAGTTGACTTTTTGAACAGAGATTAACTTATTAGGTTAATAATTGGTCATTAGGTCAAAAATTGACTTTTTTGACCAAAATTGAATTTTTGGTCTAAAGTTAACCTAATAGGTCAACGGGGTGGTCTTTGAGTGAAAAATTGACCATTTAGACCAAAGTTAACTTTTTGGTCAAAAGCTGACCTATTTGGCCAATGAGTTGGTAATTGGGTAAAGAATTGACCATTTTGACCAAAGATGACATTTTAGTCAAAAGTTGACCTATTGGGTCAATGGGTAAAAAATTGACCATTTTGAACAAAGTTGACTTTTTGGTCAAAAGTTGACCTATTAGGTTAATGGGTGGTCATTATGTCAAAAATTGACTATTTTGACTAAAATTGACTTTTTGATCAAAAGTTGACCTATTAGCTCAATGAGTTTGCCATTGGGTCAAGGATTGACCATTTTGAGCAAAGTTAATTTTTGGTTAGAGATTAATTTATTGTGTCAATAATTGGTCATTAATTGATAAATTGACTATTTTGACCAAAATTGACTTTTTGGTCAAAAGTTGACCCATTATGCCAATGGGTTGGTCATTGGATCTAGGATTGATCATTTTGACTAAGTTTAACTTTTTGGTCTAAAGTTGACATATTGGATCAATGACTTGGTCATTAGGTTAAGAATTGACCATTGTGACCAAAGTTAACTTTTTTGGTCAGAGATTGGCTTACTGGTCAATAATTGGTCATTAGGTCAAAATTTGACTATTTTGACCAAAATTGACTTTTTGGTCAAAGTTGACCTATTGGGTCAATGGGTGGTCATTAAGTTAAAAATTCACTATTCATATTAAAATTAAGTTTTTGGTCAAAAGTTAACCTATTGAGTCAACAGTGAGGTCATTGGGTCAGAAATTGACCATTTTTACTAAAGTTGACTTTTTGGTCAAAAGTTGACTAATTTGGTCAATGAGCTGGTAATCGGCTCAAGAATTAACCATTTTGACCAAAGATGACTTTTTTGGTCAAAAGTTGACCTATCAGGTCAATGGGTTGCTCACTGGGTTAATAATTGACCATTTTAACCAAAGTTGACTTTTTGGTCAAAAGTTGACCTATTGGGTTAATGGGTAGTCATTAGTTCAAAAATTGACTATTTTAACCAAAATTGACTTTTTGGTTAAAAGTTGACCTATTGGGTCAATGGGTTTGTCTTTTGGTCAAAGATTGCCCATTTCGACCAAAGTTGACTTTTTGTTTAGAGATTGACTTATTGGATCAATAATTGATCATTTATTAAAAAATTGACTATTTTGACCAAGATTGAATTTTTGGTTAAAAGTTGACCTATTAGGCCAATGGGTTGATCATTAGGTCAAGAATTGATCATTTTCACCAAAAGTTAACTTTTTAGTCAAAAGTTGACCTTTTGGGTGAATGGGTTGGTCATTGGGTCAAGGATTGACCATTTTGACCAAAGTTGACTTTTTGGTCAGAGATTAACTTACTGGGTCAGTAATTGGTCATTCGGTCAAAATTGTTTATTTTGACCAAACTTGCCTTTTTGGTCAAAATTTAACCTATTGGGTCAATGGGTTGGTCATTTGGTCAAGGGTTGGTCATTTGGTCAAGGGTTGGTCATTTTGACCAAAGTTATTTTTTTGGTCAAAAGTTGACTTATTTAGGTCAATGAGGCATTAGGTCAAAATTTCATAATTTTGAGAAAAATTTTCTTTTTAGTCAAAACTTGACCTATTTGGTTAATGGGTTGGTCATTAGGTCAAGAATGAATCATTTTGGCCAAACTTGACTTTTTAGTCAAAAGTTGACCAATTGGGTTAATGGGTTGGTCATTGGATCAAGTATTGACAATTTTCACCAATGTTGATAATTAGGTTATTGTGTCAGAAATTGACCATTTTGACCAATTTTGACTTTTTGGGCCAAAGTTTTCCTTTTTGGTAAATGAGGTGGTCATTAGGTCAAAAGTTATCCATTTTGGTTAATGAGTTGGTCATTGGGTCAAGGATTGACCATTTTGACCAAAGTTGACTTTTGGTCAAAATTTGATCTATTGGGTCAATAATTTGTAATTATGTTAAAAATTTACTATTTTGACCTAAATTGACTTTTTGGTCAAAAGTTGATCTATTGGGTCAGTGGGTTGGTCATTGGATTAAGGATTTACCATTTTGACCAATATTGGCTTTTCTGTCAAAAGTTGACCTATTGGGTCAATGGGTTTGTCATTGGGTCAAGGATTGGCCATTATGACCAAAGTTGCTCTTTTGGTCTAAGATTGACTTATTGGGTCAACAATTGGTCCTTAGGTCAAAAGTTGATTATTTTGACCTAAATTGACTTTTGTTCAAAAGTTGACATATTGGATCAATGTGTTGTTCATTTGGTTAAGAATTGACCATTTTGACTAAAGTTAACTTTTTGGTCAATAGTTGACTTATTGGGCCTATGGGTTTGTCATTGGGTCAAAAATTGACCATTTTGACTGAAGCTGACTTTTTGGTCAAAAGTTGACCTATTTGGTCATTGGGTTTGTCATTTTGTCAAAAGTTGACCTTTTGGATAAATGGGTTGGTCATTGGGTCAAGGTTTGACCATTTTGACTAAAGTTTACTTTTTGGTCAAAAGTTGACCTACTAAGTCAATGGGTTGGTGATTGGGTCTGAAATTAACCATTTCGACCAAAGTTAGCTTTTTGGTCAAATGTTGACCTATTGGGTCAATGGGTTTGTACTAGGGTAAAATGTTAACCATTTTGACCAAAGTTAAGTTTTTGACAAGAGATTGGCTTACTGGGTCTATAGTTGGTCATTAGGTCAAAAATATATTATTTTCAGCAAAATTGACTTTTTGTTCAAAAGTTGACCTATTGGGTCAATGGGTTAGTCATTTGGTCAAGGATTAACCACTATGACCAAAGTTGAATTTTTGGTTAAAACATAACCCATTGGGTCAACGGGGTGGTCATTGGGTCAGAAATTGATCATTTTGACCAAAGATGACTTTTTTGTGAAAAGTTGATCAGTTGGGTCAAAGGATTGGTCATTAAGTCAAAAATTGTCCATTTTGACCAAAGCTGACTTTTTGGTCAAAAGTTGACCGATAGGGTCAATGGGTGATCATTAAGTAAAAAAATGACTATTTTGACCAAAATTGACTTTCTGGTCAAAAGTTGACCTATTGGATCAATGGGTTTGACATTGGGTCAAGGATTGACCATCTTGACAAAAATTGATTTTCGGGTGAGAGATTGATTTATTGGGTCAATAATTGGTCATTAGGTCAAAAGTTGATTATTTTGAACAAAATTGAATTTTTGGTCAAAAGTTAACCCATTGGGTGAACGAGGTGGTCATTAGGTCAAAAATTGACCATTTTGACAAAGTTGACTTTTTGGTCAAAAGTTGACCTATTTGGTCAATGAGTTGGTAATTTGGTCAAGAATTGAACACTTTGACCAAAGATGAATTTTTGGTTAAAAGTTGATCTATTAGGTCAATGGGTTAGTCATTGGTATAAAATTTGACCATTTTAACCAAAGTTGACTTTTAGGTCAAAAGTTGACCTATTGTGTTAATGGGTGTTCATAAGGTGATAAATTGACTATTTTGACCAAAATTGACTTTTTGGTCAAAAGTTAACTTATTACGTCAATGGGTTTGTCATTGGGTAAAGGATTAACCATTTAGATCAAAGTTGATTTTTTGGTTAGAGATTGACTTATTGGGCCAATAATTAAATATTAATTCAGAAATTGTCTATTTTGATCAAAATTGACTTTTTGATCAAAAGTTGACCTATTAGGCAATGGGTTGGTCTTTGGGTCAAGGAATGATCATTTTGACCAAAGTTGTTTTTTTGATCAAAAGTTGACATATAGGGTCAATGGGTTGGTCATTGGGTCAAGGATTGACCATTTTGACCAAAGTTGACTTTTTTGTTAGAGATTGGCTTACTGGGTCAATAATTCGTCATTAGGTCAAAAATTTTCTATTTTGATAATAATTAACTTTAGGTCAAAAGTTGATCTTTTGGGTCGATGGTTGGTCATTAAGTCAAAAATTGAATATTTAGAAAAAAACTTAAGTTTTTGGTCAAAAGTTGACCTAGTGGGTCAATGTGTTTGTCATTGGGTTAAGGATTGACCATTTTGACCAAAGTTGACTTTTTGGTCAGAGATTGACTTATTGGATCAATAATTTGTCATTAGGTCAAAAATTGACTATTTTGACCAAAATTGAATTTTTTGTCAAAAGTTAACACATTGGGTCAACGGGGTGGTCATTGGGTCAAAAATTAATCATTTTGTCCAAAGATGACTTTTTGGTCAAATGTTGATCTATTATTACAAAAATTGAATTTTTGGTCAAAAGTTAACCCATTGGGTTAACGGGGTGATCATTGGGTAAAAAATTGACCATTTTGACGAAAGTTGACTTTTTGGTCAAAAGTTGACCTATTTGGTCAATGAGTTGGTAATTGGGTCAAAAGTTGACGATTTTGACTGAAGATGACTTTTTGGTCAAATGTTGACCTATTGGGTCAATGGGAGCTCATTAGGTCAAAAATTTACTAATTTGACCAAAATTGACTATTTGGTTAAAAGTTGACATATTGGGTCAATGGGTTAGTTATTGGGTCAAGAATTGATCATTTGAACCAAAGTTGACTTTTTGGTCAGAGATTGACTTATTGGGTCAATAATTGGTCATAAGGTCAAAATTGACTTTTTTGACCACAATTAATTTTTTGGTCAAACGTTAACCTAATGGGTCAACGGGGTGGTCATTGGGTCAGAAATTGACCATTTTGACCAAAGTTAACTTCTTGGTCAAAAGTTGACCTATTTAGCCAAAGAGTTGGTATATGGGTCAAGAATTTATTATCATTTTGACTAAAGATGACTTTTTGTCAAAAATTGACCTATTGGGTCAATGGGTTGGTCATTGGGTAAAAAATTGACCATTTTGACCAAAGTTGACTTTTAGTGAAAAGTTGACCTATTGGGTCATTTGGATGTCATTATGTCAAAAATTGACTATTTTAACCAAAATTGACTTTTTGGTCAAAAGTTGACTTATTAGGTCAAGGGTTAAGGATTGATCATTTTAACTAAAGTTGACTTTTTGGTCAAAAGTTGACCTATTGTGTCAAAGGGTTAGTCATTGGATCAAGGATTGATTATTTTGACCAAAGTTGACTTTTTCGTCAGAGATTGGCTTACTGCGTCAATTATTGGTGATTAGGTCAAAAATTGACTATTTTAACCTAAATTGACTTTTTGGTCAAACGTTGACTTATTGTGTTAATGGGTTGGTCATTGGGTCAAAGATTGACTATTTTGACCAAAGTTGTCTTTTTGGTCAAAAGTTGATTTATTGGGTCAAAGATTGTCCATTTTACGCAAAGTTGACTTTTTGGTCAGAGATTGACTTACTGGGGCAATGATTGGTCATTTGGTCCAAAACTAAATATTTTATCCAAAATTGACTTTTTGGTCAAAAGTTGACCTATTAGGTCAATGGGTTGGACAATGGGTCAAGGATTGATCATTTTGACCAAACATGACTTTTTGGTCAAAAGTTGAGCAATTGGATCAATGGGTTGGTCATTGGGATAAGTATTGACCATGTTGACCAAAGTTGACTTCTTGGTCAGAGAATGACTTTTTTGGTCAATAACAGATCACTAGGTCAAAATTTGATTATTTTGACCAAAATTAAATCTTTTGTCAAAAGTTGACCCATTGGGTCAACGGGGTGGTCATTGGGTAAGAAATTGATCATTTTGACCAAAGTTGACTTTTTTGTCAAAAGTTGGCCTATTTGGCAATGAGTTGGTAATTTGGCCAAGAATTGACCATTTTGACCGAAGATGACTTTTTGGTCAAAAGTTGATCTATTGGGTTAATGGGTTGATCATTGGGTTAATAATTGACCATTTTGACCAAAGTTGACTTTTTGGTCAAAGTTGACTTATGGTTCAATGGGTGGTCATTATGTCAAAAATTGACTATTTTGACCAAAGTTGACTTTTTGGTCAAAAGTTAACATATTACGTCAATGGGGGGTCATTAGGTCTAAAATTGACTATTTTGACCAAAATTGACTTTTTGGTCAAGAGTTGACCTATTGGGTCAATGGGTTTGTCAATGGGTCAAGGATTGACCATTTTGACCAAAGTTGACTTTTTTGTCAGAGGTTGACTTATTGGGTCAATAATTAGTCATTAATTCAAAAATTGTCAATTTTGGTAATTAGGTCAAAAATTGACTATTTTGACTAAAATTAAATTTTTGGTCAAAAGTTGATCCTTTGGGTCAACAGGGTGCTCATTGCGTCAGAAATTTACCATTTTGACCAAAGTTGATTTTTTGGTCAAAAGTTGACCTATTTGGTCAATGAGTTGGTAATTGCGTCAACAATGGACCTTTTTGTCCAAAGATAACTTTTTTGTCAAAAGTTGATCTATTGCGTCAATGGTTTTGTCATTGGGTCAAAAATTGTCCATTTTGACGAAAGTTGAATTTTTGCTCAAAAGTTGACCTACTGTGTCAATGGGTGTTCATTAAGTCAAAATATGACTATTTTGACCAAAATTGACTTTTTGGTCAAAAGTTGACCAAGTGAGTCAATGGGTTTGTCATTGGATCAAGGATTGACCATTTTGACCAAAGTTGACTTTTTGATCAGAGATTGACTTATTGGTTCAATAATTTACCATTGGGTTAAAAATTGACTATTTTGACCAAAATTGAATTTTTGGTCAAAAGTAAACCCATTGGGTTAACGGGGTGGTCATTGGGTCAGAAATTGACCATTTTAACCAAAGATGACTTTTTGGTTAAATGTTGACCTTTTTGACCAAAATTGATTTTTTGTCAAAAGATAACCCATTGCGTCAACAGTGTAGTCATTGGGTCGGAAATAGATTTTTGTTAGGAAATTTAAATTTTTGGTATAAAATAGATCTATTTTGTCAATGAGTTGGTCATTGGGTCAAGAATTGACTATTGGGTCAACTAGGATGACTTTTTGGTCAAAAGTTGATCTATTGGGTCAATGTGTGCTCATTAGGTCAAAAATTGACTATTTTGACTAAAATTAACTCTTTAGTCAAAAGTTGACCTATTGGGTTAATGGGTTTATCATTGGTTCATGTATTGAAGATTTTGACCAAAGTTGACTTTTTGAACAGAGATTAACTTATTAGGTTAATAATTGGTCATTAGGTCAAAAATTGACTTTTTTGACCAAAATTGAATTTTTGGTCTAAAGTTAACCTAATAGGTCAACGGGGTGGTCTTTGGGTGAAAAATTGACCATTTAGACCAAAGTTAACTTTTTGGTCAAAAGTTGACCTACTTGGCCAATGAGTTGGTAATTAGGTAAAGAATTGACCATTTTGACCAAAGATGACTTTTTAGTCAAAAGTTGACATATTGGGTCAATGGGTAAAAAATTGACCATTTTGAACAAAGTTGACTTTTTGGTCAAAAGTTGACCTATTAGGTTAATGGGTGGTCATTATGTCAAAAATTGACTATTTTGACTAAAATTGACTTTTTGATCGAAAGTTGACCTATTAGCTCGATGAGTTTGCCATTGGGTCGAGGATTGACCATTTTGAGCAAAGTTAATTTTTGGTTAGAGATTAATTTATTGTGTCAATAATTGGTCATTAATTGATAAATTGACTATTTTGACCAAAATTGACTTTTTGGTCAAAAGTTGACCCATTATGCCTATGGGTTGGTCATTGGATCTAGGATTGATCATTTTGACTAAGTTTAAATTTTTGGTCAAAAGTTGACATATTGGGTCAATGACTTGGTCATTAGGTTAAGAATTGACCATTGTGACCAAAGTTAACTTTTTTGGTCAGGGATTGGCTTACTGGTCAATAATTGGTCATTAGGTCAAAATTTTACTATTTTGACCAAAATTGACTTTTTGGTCAAAAGATGACCTATTGGGTCAATGGGTGGTCATTAAGTTGAAAATTCACTATTCATACTAAAATTAAGTTTTTGGTCAAAAGTTAACCTATTGGGTCAAAAGTGATGTCATTGGGTCAGAAATTGACAATTTTTACTAAAGTTGACTTTTTGGTCAAAAGTTGACTAATTTGGTCAATGAGTTGGAAATTAGCTCAAGAATTAACCATTTTGACCAAAGATGACTTTTTTGGACAAAAGTTGACCTATCAGGTCAATGGGTTGCTCATTGGGTTAATAATTGACAATTTTGACCAAAGTTGACTTTTTGGTCAAAAGTTGACCTATTGGGTTAATGGGTAGTCATTAGTTCAAAAATTGACTATTTTAACCAAAATTGACTTTTTGGTTAAAAGTTGACCTATTGGGTCAATGGGTTTGTCTTTCGGTCAACGATTGCCCATTTCGACCAAAGTTGACTTTTTGTTTAGAGATTGACTTATTGGATCAATAATTGGTCATTTATTAAAAAATTGACTATTTTGACCAAGATTGAATTTTTGGTTAAAAGTTGACTATTAGGCGATGGGTTGATCATTAGGTCGAGAATTGATCATTTTGACCAAAGTTAACTTTTTAGTCGAAAGTTGACCTTTTGGGTCGTTGGGCCAAGGATTGACCATTTTGACCAAAGTTGACTTTTTGGTCAGAGATTAACTTACTGGGTCAGTAATTGGTCATTCGGTCAAAATTGTCTATTTTGATCAAACTTGCCTTTTTGGTCAAAATTTAACCTATTGGGTCAATGGGTTGGTCATTTTGTCAAGGATTGACCATTTTGACCAAAGTTGTCTTTTTGGTCAAAAGTTGACTTATTTAGGTCAATGAGGCATTAGGTTAAAATTTCATAATTTAGAGAAAAATTTTCTTTTTAGTCAAAACTTGACTTATTTGGTTAATGGGTTGGTCATTAGGCCAAGAATGAATCATTTTTGCCAAACTTGACTTTTTAGTTAAAAGTTGACCAATTGGGTCAATGGGTTGTTCATTGGATCAAGTATTGACAATTTTCACCAAAGTTGATAATTAGGTTATTGTGTCAGAAATTGATCATTTTGACCAAATTTGACTTTTTGGGCCAAAGTTGTCCTTTTTGGTAAATGAGGTGGTCATTAGGTCAAAAGTTATCCATTTTGGTTATTGAGTTGGTCATTGGGTCAAGGATTGACCATTTTGACCAAAGTTGACTTTTGGTCAAAATTTGATCTATTGGGTCAATAATTTGTAATTATGTTAAAAATATAATATTTTGACCAAAATTGATTTTTTGGTCAAAAGTTGATCTATTGGGTCAGTGGGTTGGTCATTGGGTCAAGGATTTACCATTTTGACCAATATTGGCTTTTTTGTCAAAAGTTGACTTATTGGGTCAATGGGTTTGTCATTGTGTCAAGGATTGACCATTATGACCAGAGTTGCTCTTTTGGTCTAAGATTGACTTATTGGGTCAACAATTGGTCCTTAGGTCAAAAATTGATTATTTTGACCTAAATTGACTTTTGTTCAAAAGTTGACATATTGGATCAATGTGTTGTTCATTTGGTTAAGAATTGACCATTTTGACTAAAGTTAACTTTTTGGTCAAAAGTTGACTTATTGGGCCTATGGGTTTGTCATTGGGTTCAAAATTGACCATTTTGACTAAAGTTGACTTTTTGGTCAAAAGTTGACCTATTTGGTCATTGGGTTTGTCATTTTGTCAAAAGTTAACCTATTTGGTCAATGGGTTGGTCATTGAGTCAAGGTTTGACCATTTTGACCAAAGTTGACTTTTTTATCAAAAGTTGACCTATTAAGTAAATGGGTTGGTTATTGGGTCTGAAATTAACCATTTCGACCAAAGTTAGCTTTTTGGTCAAATGTTGACCTATTGGGTCAATGGGTTTGTAATTGGGTAAAATGTTAACCATTTTGACCAAAGTTAAGTTTTTGATAAGAGATTGGCTTACTGGGTCAATAGTTGGTCATTAGGTCAAAAATATATTATTTTCAGCTAAATTGACTTTTTGTTCAAAAGTTGACCTATTGGGTCAATGGGTTAGTCATTTGGTCAAGGATTGACCATTATGACCAAAGTTGAATTTTTGGTTAAAACTTAACCCATTGGGTCAACGGGGTGGTCATTGGGTCAGAAATTGATCATTTTGACTAAAGATGACTTTTTGTGAAAAGTTGATCTGTTGGGTCAATGGATTGGTCATTAGGTCAAAAATTGTCCATTTTTTACCAAAGCTGACTTTTCGGTCAAAAGTTGACCGATAGGGTCAATGGGTGATCATTAAGTAAAAAAATGACTATTTTGACAAAAATTGACTTTTTGGTCAAAAGTTGACCTATTGGATCAATGGGTTTGACATTGGGTTAAGGATTGACCATCTTGACAAAAATTGATTTTCTGGTGAGAGATTGACTTATTGGGTCAATAATTGGTCATTAGGTCAAAGTTGATTATTTTGACCAAAATTGAATTTTTGGTCAAAAGTTAACCCATTGGGTGAACGAGGTTGTCATTATGTCAGAAATTGACCATTTTGACAAAGTTGACTTTTTGGTCAAAAGTTGACCTATTTGGTCAATGAGTTGGTAATTTGGTCAAGAATTGAACACTTTGACCAAAGATGACTTTTTGGTTAAAGGTTGATCTATTAGGTCTATGGGTTAGTCATTGGGATAAAATTTGACCATTTTAACCAAAGTTGACTTTTAGGTCAAAAGTTGACCTATTGGGTTAATAGGTGTTCATAAGGTCATAAATTGACTATTTTGACCAAAATTGACTTTTTGGTCAAAAGATAACTTATTACGTCAATGGGTTTGTCATTGGGTAAAGGATTGACCATTTAGATCAAAGTTGATTTTTTGGTTAGAGATTGACTTATTGGGTCAATAATTAATTATTAATTCAAAAATTGTCTATTTTAACCAAAATTGACTTTTTGATCAAAAGTTGACCTATTAGGCAATGGGTTGGTCTTTGGGTCAAGGAATGATCATTTTGACCAAAGTTGTTTTTTTGATCAAAAGTTGACATATAGGGTCAACGGGTTGGTCATTGGGTCAAGGATTGATCATTTTGACCAAAGTTGACTTTTTTGTTAGAGATTGGCTTACTGGGTCAATAATTCGTCATTAGGTTAAAAATTTACTATTTTGATAATAATTAACTTTAGGTCAAAAGTTGACCTTTTGGGTCGATAGTTGGTCATTAAGTCAAAAATTGAATATTTAGAAAAAAACTTAAGTTTTTGGTCAAAAGTTGACCTACTGGGTCAATGTGTTTGTCATTGGATTAAGGATTGACCATTTTGACCAAAGTTGACTTTTTGGTCAGAGATTGACTTATTGGGTCAATAATTTGTCATTAGGTCAAAAATTGACTATTTTGACCAAAATTGAATTTTTTGTCAAAAGTTAACACATTGGGACAACGGGGTGGTCATTGGGTCAGAAATTAATCATTTTGTCCAAAGATGACTTTTTGGTCAAATGTTGATCTATTATTACAAAAATTGAATTTTTGGTCAAAAGTTAACCCATTGGGTTAACGGGGTGATCATTGGGTCAAAAATTGACCATTTTGACGAAAGTTGACTTTTTGGTCAAAAGTTGACCTATTTGGTCAATGAGTTGGTAATTGGGTCAAAAGTTGACGATTTTGACTGAAGATGACTTTTTGGTCAGATGTTGACCTATTAGGTCAATGGGAGCTCATTAGGTCAAAAATTGACTAATTTGACCGAAATTGACTATTTGGTTAAAAGTTGATATATTGGGTCAATGGGTTAGTTATTGGGTCAAGAATTGATCATTCTGACCAAAGTTGACTTTTTGGTCAGAGATTGACTTATTGGGTCAATAATTGGTCATTAGGTCAAAATTGACTTTTTTTTACCACAATTAATTTTTTGGTCAAACGTTAACCTAACGGGTCAATGGGGTGGTCATTGGGTCAGAAATTGACCATTTTGACCAAAGTTAACTTCTTGGTCGAAAGTTGACCTGTTAGTGAAAGAGTTGGTTTATAGGTCAAGAATTTATTATCATTTTGACTAAATATGACTTTTTGTCAAAAATTGACCTATTGGGTCAATGGGTTGGTCATTGGGTAAAAAATTGACCATTTTGACTAAAGGTGACTTTTTAGTGAAAAGTTGACCTATTGGGTCATTTGGATGTCATTATGTCAAAAATTGACTATTTTAACCAAAATTGACTTTTTGGTCAAAAGTTGACTTATTAGGCCAAGGGTCAAGGATTGATCATTTTAACTAAAGTTGACTTTTTGGTCAAAAGTTGACCTATTGTGTCAAAGGGTTAGTCATTAGGTCAAGGATTGATCATTTTGACCAAAGTTGACTTTTTCGTCAGAGATTGGCTTACTGGGTCAATTATTGGTCATTAGGACAAAAATTAACTATTTTAACCAAAATTGACTTTTTGGTCAAACGTTGACTTATTGTGTTAATGGGTTGGTCATTGGGTCAAAGATTGACTATTTTGACCAAAGTTGTCTTTTTGGTAAAAAGTTGATTTATTGGGTCAAGGATTGTCCATTTTACGCAAAGTTGACTTTTTGGTCAGAGATTGACTTACTGGGGCAATGATTGGTCATTTGTTCCAAAACTAAATATTTTAACCAAAATTGACTTTTTGGTCAAAAGTTGACCTATTGGGTCAATGGGTTGGACAATGGGTCAAGGATTGACCATTTTGACCAAACGTGACATTTTGGTCAACAGTTGAGCTGTTGGGTCAATGGGTTGTCATTGGGATAAGGATTGATCATTTTGACGAAAGTTGACTTCTTGGTCAGTGATTGACTTATTGGGTTAATAACTGGTCAATAGGTCAAAAATTTATTATTTTGACCAAAATAAAATTTTTTGTCAAAAGTTGACCAATTGGGTCAACTGGGTGGTCATTTGGTCAGAAATTGACCATTTTGACCAAAGTTGACTTTTTGGTCAAAAGTTGACCTATTTGGTCAATGAGTTGGTGATTTGGTCAAGAATTGACCATTATGACCGAAGATGACTTTCTGGTCAAAAGTTGACCTATTTGGTCAATGAGTTGGTAATTGCGTCAATAATTAACCATTTTGACCTAAGATGACCTTCTGGTCAAAATTTGATCTATTGCGTCAATGGCTTGGTCATTCGGTCAAAAAATGTTCATTTTGACGAAAGTTGAATTTTTGCTCAAAAGTTGACCTATTGGGTCAATGGGTGGTGATTAAGTCAAAAATTGACTATTTTAACCAAAATTGACTTTTTGGTCAAAAGTTGACCAATTGGGTCAAGGGGTTTGTCATTGGGTCAGGGATTAACTATTTTGACCAAACTTGACTTGGATAAGAGATTGACTTATTGGTCAATAATTTATCATTAGGTCAAAAATTGACTAATATGACCAAAATTGAATTTTTGGTCAAAAGTAAAACCATTGGGTCAACGGGGTGGTCATTGGGTCAGAAATTGACCATTTTAACCAAAGATGACTTTTTTGTTAAATGTTGACCTTTTTTTACCAAATTTGAATTTTTGGTCAAAAGATTACCCATAGTGTCGACGGTGTGGTCATTGGGTCAAAATTAGACCATTGTGAGGAAAGTTGAATTTTTTGTATAAAAAAAATCTATTTTGTGAATGAGTTGGTCTTTGGGTCAATAATTGACTATGGGGTTAACGAGGATGACTTTTTGGACAAAAGTTGATCTATTGGGTAAATGTGTGCTCATTAAGTCAAAAATTGACTATTTTGACTAAAATTAACTTTTTATTCAAAAGTGGACCTATTGGGTCAATGGGTTTATCTTTGGGTCAAGGATTGACCATTTTGACCAAAGTTGACTTTTTGTTCAGAGATAAACTTATAAGGTCAATAATTGGTCATTAGGTCAAAAATTGACTTTTTTGTCCAAAAATGAATTTTTCGTCTAAAGTTAACCTAATAGGTCAACGGTGTGGCCTTTGGGTCAAAAATTGACCATTTAGACCAAAGTTAACTTTTTGGTCAAAAGTTGACCTATTTGGCCAATGAGTTGGTAATTGTGTCAAGAATTTACCATTTTGACCAAAATTAAATTTTTTGTCAAAAGTTGACCAATTGGGTCAACGGGGTTGTCATTGGGTCAGAAATTAAGCATTTTGACCAAAGTTGAGTTTTGGGTCAAAAGTTGACCTTTTTGGTCAATGAGTTGGTAATTTCGTCAAGAATTGACCATTTTGATCGAAGATGACTTTCTGGTCAAAATTTGATCTATTGGGTCAATAGGTTGTTCAATGGGTCAATAATTGACCATTTTGACCAAAGTTGACTTTTTGGTCAAAGTTGACCTATGTGTCAATGGGTGGTCATTAGGTAAAAAATTGACATATTTGACCAAAGTTGACTTTTTGGTCAAAAGTTGCCCTATTACGTCAATGGGTGGTCATTAGGTCTAAAATTGACTATTTTGACAAAAATTGACTTTTTGGTCAAGAGTTGACCTATTGGGTCAATGGGTTTGTCATTGGGTCAAGGATTAACCATTTTGAATAAAGTTGACTTTTTTGTCAGAGATTGACTTACTGGGTCAATAATTGGTCATTAATTAAAAAATTGACGATTTTGGTCATTAGGTACAAAATTGACTATTTTGACTAAAATTAAATTTTTTGTAAAAAATTGATCCTTTGGGTCAACAGGGTGCTCATTGCGTCAGAAATTTACTATTTTGACCAAAGTTGACTTTTTGGTCAAAAGTTGACCTATTTGGTCAATGAGTTGGTAATTGCGTCAACAATTGACCATTTTAATCAAAGATGACTTTTTGGTCAAAAGTTGATCTATTGCATCAATGGTTTGGTCATTGGGTCAAAAACTGTCCATTTTGACGAAAGTTGAATTTTTTCTCAAAAGTTGACCTATTGGGTCAATGGGTGGTCATTAAGTCAAAAATTGACTATTTTGACCAAAATTGACTTTTTGGTCAAAAGTTAACCAATTGGGTCAATGGGTTTGTCATTGGGTCAAGGATTAACCATTTTGACCAAAGTTGACTTTTTTATCAGAGATTGACTTATTGGGTCAATAAATTGTCATTAGGTCAAAAATTGACTAATTTGACCAAAATTGAACCTTTGGTCAAAAGTTGTCCTGTTTTGACCAAATTTGAATTTTTGGTAAAAAGATAACCCATTGTGTCAACGGTGTGGTCATTGGGTCAGTATTAGACCATTGTGAGGAAAGTTGAATTTTTGGTATAAAAAAGATCTATTTTGTCAATGAGTTAGTCATTGGGTCAAAAGTTGACTAGGGGGCCAACGAGGATGACTTTTTGGTCAAAAGTTGATCTTTTTGGTCAATGTGTGCTCATTAAGTCAAAAGTTGACTATTTTGACTAAAATTGACTTTTTAGTCAAAAGTTGACCTATTGGGTCAATGGGTTTATCATTGGGTCAAGGATTGACCATTTTGACCAAAGTTGACTTTTTGTTCAGAGATTAACTTACTAGGTCAATAATTGGTCATTAGGTCAAAAATTGACTTTTTTGTCCAAAATTGAATTTTTGGTCTAAGTCAACCCAATAGGTCAACGGGGTGGTCTTTGGGTCAAAAATTGACCATTTAGACCAAAGTTAACTTTTTGGTCAAAAGTTGACCTATTCGGTCAATGACGTGGTCATTGGGTTAAGGATTGACCAATGTAACAAAAGTTGACCTTTTGGTCAGAGATTGGCTTACTGGTCAATAATTGGTCATTAGGTCAAAATTTGACTATTTTGACCAAAATTGATTTTTTGGTCAAAAGTTGACCTATTGGGTCAATGGATGGCCATTAAGTTAAAATTGACTATTTAGACCAAAGTAAAGTTTTTGGTCAAACGTTAACCCATTGGGTCAACGGTGAGGTCATTGGGTTAGAAATTGACCATTTTTACCAAAGTTGACTTTTTGGTCAAAAGTTGACCTATTTGGTCAATGAGTTGGTATCGGGTCAAGAATTGACCATTTTGACGAAAGATGACTTTTTTGGCCAAAAATTGACCTATTGGGTCAATGGGTGGTCATTAGTTCAAAAATTGACTATTTTAACCAAAATTGACTTTTTGGTTAAAAGTTGACGTATTGGGTCAATGGGTTTTTCTTTTGGTCAAAGATTGCTCATTTTGACCAAAGTTGACTTTTTGTTTAGAGATTGACTTATTGGGTCAATAATTGGTCATTTTTTAAAAAATTGAATATTTTGACCAAAATTGAATTTTTTTTTAAAGTTGACCTATTAGGCTGATGGGTTGGTCATTGGGTCAAGAATTGATCATTTTGACCAAAGTTATCTTTTTGCTCAAAAGTTGACCTATTGGGTCAATGAGTTGGTCATTGGGTCAAGCATTGACCATTTTGACCAAAGTTAATTTTTTGGTCAGAGACTCACTCACTAGGTCAGTAATCGTCATTCAGTCAAAAATTGACTATTTTGACCAAAATTGCCTTTTTGGTCAAAAGTTAACCTATTGGGTCAATGGGTTGGGCATTTGGTCAAGGATTGACCGTTTTGACCAAAGTTGTCATTTTGGTCAAAGTTGACTTATTTAGGTCAATGAGGCATTTTGTCAAAAATTGATAATTTTGAAAAAAATTGACTTTTTATCAAAAGTGGACCTATCTGGTTAATGGGTTTGTCATTAGGTCAAGAACGAATCATTTTGGCCAAAGTTGACTTTTTAGTCAAACGTTGACAAATTGGGTCAATGGGTTGGTCATTGGATCAAGGATTGACAATTTTCGCTAAAGTTGAAAATTAGGTTATTGTGTCAGAAATTGACCATTTTGACCAAATTTGACTTTTTGGTTGAAAGTTGTCCTTTTGGGTAAATGAGGTGGTCATTAGGTCAAAAATTAACAATTTTGACCAAAATTGACTTTTTAGACAAAGTTATCCATTTGGGTTAATGTGTTGGTCATTGGGTCAAGGATTGACCATTTTTGACCAAAGTTGACTTATGGTCAAAAGTTGTTCTAATGGGTCAATGATTGATAATTATGTCAAAAATTTATTATTTTTACCTACATTGACTTTTTGGTCAAAGGTTAATCTATTAGGTCAGTGGGTTGGTCATTCGGTCAAGGATTTATCATTTTGACCAATATTGACTTTTTGGTCAAAGTTGACCTATTGGGTCAATGAGTTTGTCATTGGGTCAAGGATTGACCATTATGACCAAAGTTACCCTTTTGGTCTGAGATTGATTTATTGGGTCAACAATTTGTCCTTAGGTCACAAATTGATTATTTTAACCTAAATTGACTTTTTGTTTAAAAGTTGACTTATTGGATCAATGCATTGGTCATTTGTTAGGAATTGACCATTTTGACTAAAGTTGACTTTTTGCTTAAAAGTTGACTTATTGGGTATATGGGTTTGTCATTGGCTCAAAAATTGACCATTTTTACTGATGCTGACTATTTGTTCAAAAGTTGACCTATTTGGTCATTGGGTTGTCATTTGGTCAAAAGTTGGCCTATTGGGTCAATGGGTTGGTCATTGGGTCAAGGTTTGACCATTTTGACCAAAGTTCACTTTTTGCTCAAAAGTTAACCTATCAAGTCAATGGGTTGGTCATTGGGTCTAAAATTGACCATTTTGACCAAAGTTGGCTATTTGGTCAAATGTTGTCCTATTGGGTCAATGGGTTTGTAATTGGGTAAAAAGTTAACCATTTTGACCAAAGTTAACTTTTGGGCAAGAGATTAGCTTACTGGGTCAATAATTGGTCAATAGGTCAAAAATTGATTATTTTGTGCAAAAATTAATTTTTTGTTCAAAAGTTGACCTAATGGGTCAATGGGTTAGTCATTGGGTCAAGGATTGACCATTATGACCAAAGTTGACTTTTTGGTCAAATGTTGACCTCTTTGGTCAATGGGTTGGTCATTGGGAAAGGATTGACCATTTTGACCAAAGTTGACTTTTTGGTCAATGGTTAACATAGTGGGTCAATAATTGGTCATTAGGTTAAAAATTGACTATTTTGACCAAAATTGAATTTTTGGTTAAAACTTAACCCATTGGGTCAACGAGGTGGTCATCGGGTCAGAAATTGACCATTTTGACCAAAGTTGACTTTTTAGTCAAAAGTTGACGTATTAGTCAATGAGTTGGTAATTGGGTCAAGAATTGACAATTTTGACCAAAGATGACTTTTAGTCAAAAGTTGACCTATTGGGTCTATGGGTTAGTCATTGGGTCAAAAATTGACAATTTTGACCAAAGTTGACTTTATGGTCAAAAGTTGACCTATTTGGTCAATGGGTGGTCATTAGTTCAAAAATTGATTATTTTAACCAAAATTAATTTTTTGGTTAAAAGTTTACCTATTGGGTCAATGGGTTTGTTTTTCGGTCAAAGATTGCCCATTTTGACCAAAGTTGACTTTTTGTTTAGAGATTGACTTATTGGGTCAATAATTGATCATTTATTTAAAATTGACTATTTTGACCAATATTCAATTTTTGGTTAAAAGTTGACTATTAAGCTAATGGGTTGGTCATTAGGTCAAAAATTGATCATTTTGACCAGAAGTAACTTTTTGGCCAAAAGTTAACCTATTGGGTCAATGGGTTTGTCATTGGGTCTAGGATTGACCATTTTGATCAAAGTTGACTTTTTGGTCAAAAGTTGACCTTTTGGGTCAATGGGTTGGTCATTGGGTCAAGGATTGACCATTTTGACCAAAGTTAACTTTTTGGTCAGTGTTTGACTTATTGGGTCAATAATTGTTATTATTTTAAAATTTTCCTAATTTGACCAAAATAGAGTTTTTCATTAAAACTTAACTCATTGGGTCAACGGGGTGGTCATTGGGTCAAAAATTGATCAGTTTGACCAACATTGACTTTTTGGTCAAAAGTTGACCTATTTGGTCAATGAGTTGGTAATTGTGTCAAGAATTGACCATTTTGACCAAAGATGACTTTTTAGTCTAAAGTTGACATATTGGGTCAATGGGTTGGTCATTGGGTCAAAAATTGACCATTTTGACCGAAGTTGACTTTTTAGTCAAAAGTTGACCTATTGGGTCAAGGCTGGTCATTATGTGAAAAATTGACTATTTTAACAAAAATTAACTTTTTGGCCAAAAGTTAACTTATTGGGTCCATGTGTTTGTTGTCGGGTTTAGAATTGACCATTTTGTCCAAATTTAACTTTGTGGTCAGAGATTGACTTATTGGGTCAATAATTGGTAATTAATCCAAAAATTTTATATTTTGACCAAAATTGACTTTTCTGTCAAAAGTTGATCTATTAGGCTAATGTGTTGGTCATTGGGTCAAATATTGATCATTTTCACCATAGTTGACCTTTTGGTCAGATGTTGTTTTATTAAGTCAATGGGTTTGTAATTGGGTCAAGGATTGACCATTTTTAACAAAGTTGACTTTTTGGTCAAAAGTTGACATATTTGGTCAGTGGGTGGTCATTAGGTCAAAAATTAACAATTTTGACCAAAATTGACTTTTTGGTCAAAAGTTGACTTATTTGTCAATGTGTTTGTCATTGGGTCAAGGATTGACCATTTTGACCAAAGTTGACTTTTTGTTCATAGATTGACTTATTAGGTTAATAATTGGTCATTAATTCCAAAATTGATTTTTTTGACTAAAATTGACTTTTTGGTCAAAAGTTGACATATTTTGGTCAATGAGGCGGTCATTAGGTCAAAAATTGACAATTATGAGCAAAATTGACTTTTTGGTTAAAATTTGACCTATTGGGTCAATGGGTTTGTCATTGGGTCCAGGATTAAATATTTTGACGAAAGTTGACTTTTTGGTCAGAGATTGACTTATTAGCTCAATAATTGGTCATTAGGTCAAAAATTAACTATTTTGACCAAAATAGATTTTTTGGTCAAAAGTTGACCTATTTGGTCAATGGGTTGGTCTTTGGGTCAAGGATTGCCCATTTTGACCAATGTTGACTTTTTGGTCAAAAGTTGACCTATTTGGTCAATGGGTTGGTCATTGGGTCAAGGATTGACCATTTTTATCAATGATGACTTTTTGGTCAGAGTTTGACTTATTTGGTCAATAATTGGTCGTTAGGTCAAAAATTGATTATTTCGACCAAAATTAAATTTTTGGGTAAAAGTTGACTCATTTAGTCAACGGGTGGTTATTCGGTCAGAAATTGACCATTTAGACCAAAGTTGACTTTTTGGTCAAAAGTTGACCTATTTGGTCAATGAGTTGGTAATTGGGTCAAGAATTGACCATTTATACCGAAGATGACTTTTTAGTCAAAATTTGATCTGTTGGGTCAATTGGTTGGTCAATTGGTCAGGGATTGACCATTTTGACCAAATTTGACTTTTTAGCCAGAGATTAACTTATTGGGTCAATTGGGTGGTCATTTGGTCAATAATTGACTATTTTGACCAAAATTGACTTTTTCGTCAAAAGTTGACCTATTGGGTCCTTGGGTCAAGGATTGACCATTTTGACTAAAGTTGACTTTTTGGTCAAAAGTTGACCTATTGGGTCAATGGGTTGGTTATTGGGTACAAGATTGACCATTTTGACCAAAGTTACCTTTTTGGTCAGAGATTGACTTATTGGGTCAATAGTTAGTCATTAGGTTAAAAATTAACTATTTTGACCGATATTAAATTTTCAGTCAAAAGTTGACCCATTTGGTCAATGGGGTCGTCATTGGGTCAGAAATTAACCATTTTGACCAAAGTTAAGTTTTTGGTCAATAGTTGACCTATTGGGTCAATGGGGTGGTCATTTGGTCAAAAATTTACTATTTTGATCAAAATAGACTTTCTGGTCAAAAGTTGACCTATTGGGCCATTAGATTGGTCATTGGGTCAAGGATTGACCATTTTGACCAAAGTTGACTTTTTGGTCAAAAGTTAACCTATTGGGTCAATGGGTTGGTCAGTGGGTCAAAGATTGATCATTTTTACCAAAGTTAACTTTTTGGTCAAAAGTTGACTTATTGAGTCAATAACTGGTCATTAGGTCAAAAATTCACTGTTTTGACCAAAATTATCTTTTTAGTCAAAATTTTGACCTATTGGATCAATGAGTTGGTCATTGGATGAAGGATTGACTATTTTGACCAATGTTGAAGTTTTTGGCAAAAGTTGACCTATTGGGTCAATGGGTTGGTAATTACGTAAAAGATTGACAATTTCGAACAAAATTGACTTTTTGGCCAAAAGACGTCTTGGGTCAATGGGTTGTTCATTGGGTCAATGATTGACCATTTTGGCGAAAGTATTTCTTTGGTGAGAGTTTAACTTATTGAGTAAATAATTGGTCATTAGGTCAAAAATTGACCTATTGGGTCAAACCTGACTTTTTGGTCAAAAGTTGACCTATTGGGTCAATGGGTTTGTCATTGGGTCAAGGGTTGACCATTTTGACCAAAGTTGACTTTTTGGTCAAAGATTGGCTTACTGGGTCAATAATTGGTCATTAGGTCAAAAATTTACTATTTTGACCAAAACTGACTTTCTGGTCAAAAGTTTACCTATTGGGTCAATTGAGTGGTCATTAGGTAAAAAATTGTCTATTTTGACCAAATTGGGTCAGTGGATTGGTCTTATGGTCAAGGATTGACCATTTTGGCTAAAGTTTTCTTTATGGTCAGAGTTTGATTTATTTGGTAAATAATTGTACATTATGTTAAAAATTGACTATTTTGGTCAAAAGTTTACCTATTGGGTCTATGGGTTGGACATTGGGTTAAGGTTTGCTCTTTTTTTATCAAAGTTGACTTTTTAGTCAAAAGTTGACCTATTGGGTCAATGGGCTGGTCATTATGTAAAAAATTGACCATTTTAACCAAACTTGACTTTTTTGTCAAATTTTGACCTATTGGGTCAATGGGGTGGTCTTTAGGTCAAAAATTGACCATTTCGATCAAAGATGACTTTTTGGTCAGAGATTGACTTATTGGGTTAATAATTGGTCATTCTATCAAAAACTGATTATTATTACCAAAATTAAATTTTTAGTAAAAAGATGACCCATCGGGTTAATTGGGTGGAGATTACGTCAGAAATTGACCATTTTATCCCAAGTTGACTTTTTATCAAAAGTTGACCTATTGGGTCAGTGGGTTAGAAATTAACCATTTTAACCAAACTTAACTTTTTGGTCAAAAGTTCACATATTGGGTTAATGGGGTGGTCATTGGGTTAAAATTTGAATTTTTGACCAAAATTAACTTTTGGGTCAAAAGTTGACCTTTTTGGGTCAATGGGTTGGTCATTGGGTTAAGGATTGATCATTTTGGCCAAAGTTGACTTTTTGGTTAAAAGTTGACCGATTTGGTCAATGGGTTGGTTATTGGGTGAAAGATTGACCATTGCGACCAAAGTTGACTTTTTGGTCAGAGATTGACTTATTGGGTCAATAATTGGTCATTCAGATAAAAATTGATTATTTTGACCAAAATTGAATCTTTGGTCATTGGGTCTATTGGGTGCTCATTGTGTCAGAAATTGACCATTTTGACCAAAGTTGACTTTTTGTCAAATGTTGATCTATTGGGTCAATGGGTTGGTCATTGGATTAGAATTTGACCATTTTGTCCAAACTTGACTTTTTTGTCAAAAGTTGACCTATTTGGTCAATGGGGTTATCACTGGGTCAAGGATTGATCATTTTGACCAAGGTTGACTTTTTGGTAAGAGATTGACTTATTGGGTCAATAATTGGTCATTAGGACAAAAATTGACAATTTTGATCAAAATTGAATTTTTGGTCAAATATTGACCTATTGGTTCAATTGGTTGGTCATTGGGTCAATGATTGACAAATTTGACCAAAGTTGACTTTTTAGTCGAAAGTTAATATATTGGGACACTTGGTAGGTCATTGGGTCAGAAATTGACCATTTTGACCAAAATTGACTTTTAGGTCAAAAGTTCATATATTGGGTCAATGGGTTTATCATTGGGTCAAATATTAACCATTTTGACCAAAGTTGTCTTTTTGGTTAGAGATTAACTCATTGGGTCAATAATTGGTCATTAGGTCAAAAATTGTCTATTTTGACCAAAATTGAATTTTTGGTCAAAAGCTATCCCATGGGTCAACGGTCTGGTCATTGGGTCAAAAACTGACCATTTTGACCAAAGTTAACTTTTTGGTCAAAAGTTGACCTATTCGGTCAATGAGTTCATAATTGGCTTAATAATTGACCATTTTGACCAAAGATGACTTTTTCGGTCAAAAGTTTTCCTATTGGGTCATTGGTTTGATTATTGGGTTAAAAAATGACCATGTTGACCAAAGTTGACTTTTTGGCCAAAAGTTAACCTATTGGGTCAATGGGTGGTCATTAGGATAAAAATTGACTATTTTGAGGAAAAATGACTTTTTGGTCAAAAGTTGAACTATTGGGTCAACGGGGAATGTCATTTGGTCAAGGATTGACCATTTTAACCAAAGTTGACTTTTTGGTCAGAGATTGACTTATTGTGTCAATAGTTAGTCATTAATTTAAAAATTGACTATTTTGACCAAAATGGACTTTTTGGTCAAAAGTTGACCTATTAAACCAATGGGTTGGTCCTTGGATCAAGGATTGATCATTTTGCTAGAGTTGACTTTTTGATCAAAAGTTGAGCATTGGCTCAATGGGTTTGTCATTGCATCAGAAATTGACCATTTTAACCAAAGTTGACTTTTTTGTCAAAAGTTGACCTATAGGGTCAATAAGTGGTCATTAGGTTAAAAATTGACTATCAATTTTGATCAAAAGTTGACCTTTTAGGTCAGGTCATTGGGTAAAGGAATGACCATTTTGACCAAAGTTGACTTTTTCGTCAAGAGTTAACATATTGGGTCAATGGGGTGGTCATTGGGTCAAGGATTGTCCAATTTGACCAACGTTTACTTTTTGGTCAAATGTTGACTTATTAGGTCAATAATTTTGGTCATTATGTCAAAAATTAATTTTTTTGACCAAAATTGACTTTTTGGACAAAATTGACCTATTAGTCAATGGGGCCATTGAGTCAAGGATTAATTATTTTGACCAAAGTTAACTTTTTGGCCAAAAGTTGACCTATTGGTTCAATGGGTTGGTCGTTGGGTCAGAAATTGACAATTTTATGGAAAGTTGATCTATTAGGTTAATGGGGTGGTCATTAGGTCAAAAATTGACTATTTTGACCAAAATTGACTTTTTCGACAAAAGTTGACCTATTGGGTCAATAAGTTGGTCATTTGGTCAGGAATTGACAACTTTGACAAAAGTTAATTTTTTGGTCAAAAGTTGACATATTGGGTCATTGGTTTGGTCATTGAGTCAAGGATTGACCACTTTCACCAAGTTAACTTTTTGGTCTAAGATTGACATATTGGGTCAATAATTAGTCATTAAGTCAAAAATTGGCTATTTTGACCAAAATTGACTTTTAGCTCAAAATTTCACTTATTGGGTCAATGATTTAGTCATTTGGTCAACGATTGATCATTTTGACAAAAGTTACCTTTTTGGTCAGAGATTGACTCATTGGTTCAATAATTGGTCATTAGGTCAAAATTGACTATTTTGACCCAATTTAAATTTTCAATCGAATGTTGACCCATTGGGTCAATGGGGTGGTCAGTAAGTCAAAAATTAACTATATTGAACAAAGTTGACTTTTTGCTCGAAAGTTAACCTTTTGGTTCAATGGGTTGGTCATTCGGTCAAGGATTGACCATTTTCACCAAAGTGAACTTTTGGTCTGAGATTGACTTATTGGGTCAATAATTGGTAATTTGGTCAAAAATTGACTAATTTTGACCAAAATTAACATTTAGGTTAAAAGTTGACCTGTTGGGTCAGTGGGATGGTCATTGTGTCAAGGATTGACCATTTTGACCAAAGTTGACATTTTGGTTAAAAGTTGACCTATTGGTTCAAAGGATTGGTCATTGGGTCAAAAATTGACCATTTTAACCAAAGTTGACTTTTGGGTCAATAGCTGACCAATTGGATCAATGGGTTGGTCATTGGGTCAAGGATTGACCATTTTGACCAAAGGTAACTTTTTAGTCAAAAGTTGACCTATTCAGTCAATGGGTTGGTCATTTGGTCAAGGATTGACAACTCTGACCAAAGTTTGACTTTTTGGGCAGAGATTGACTTATTTGGTCAATAATTGGTCATTAGGTCAAAAATTGACTATTTTGACCAAAATTAAATTTTTAGTCAAAAGCTGACCCGTTGGGTGAATGAGGTGGACATTCGCTTAGAAATTGACCATTTTGACAAAAGTTAACTTTTTTGCCAAAAGTTGGCCTATTGGGTCAATGGGGTTGTCATTAGGTCAAAAATTTATTATTTTTACCAAAATTGACGTTTTGGACAAAAGCTGACCAGTTAGGTAAATGGGTTGGTGATTGGGTCAAGGAATGAACATTTTGACGAAAGTTGACCTTTTGGTAAAGTTGACCTATTGGGTAAAGGATTGACCATTTTTGACCAAAGTTGACTTTTTGGTCAAAAGTTTACCTATTGGGTCAATGAGGTGGTCATTGGGTCAAGGATTGACCACTTTGACCAAAGTTTACTTTTTTTCAAAGAAATAATTGTTCATTATGTCGGAAATTGACTTTTTTTACCAAAATTGACTTTTGGTCAAAAGTTAATATATTGGGTCAATGGGTTGGTCATTTGGTCAAAGATTAATAATTTTGACCGAAGTTGACTTTTTGGTCAAAATTTGACCTATTGGGTCAATGGGTTGGTCATTGGGTCAAGGACTGACCATTTTAACCAAAGCTAGCATTTTTGTCAGAGATTGACTTATTGGGTCAATAAATGGTCATTAGGCCAAAAATTAACCATTTTGACCAAAATTGACTTTTTGGTCAAAAGTTAACCTATTGGGTCATTCGGTTTAGGATTAACCATTTTGACCAAACTTGACTTTTTGGTTAAAAGTTGACCAATTAGGTCAATGGGTTGGTCATTGGGTCAGTAATTAATCATTTTAACCAAAGTTGACTTTCTCGTCAATGGTTGACATATTGGGTCAATGGGTGGTTATTAGGTTAAAAATTGACTATTTTAAACAAAATTGACTTTGTGGTCAAAAGTTAACCTATTGGGTAAATGTGTATTTCATTGTTTTAAGGATTGACCATTTTTATTAAAGTTGACTTTTTAGTAAAAAGTTGACCTATTTATTCATTTGGTTGGTCATTGGGTCAAGGATTGACCATTTTAACGAAAGTTAGTTTTTTGTTGAAAAGTTGACTTATTGGGTATGGGTTGTTCTTTGGCTCAAGGATTGCCCATTTTGACCAAATTTAACTTTTTGGTCAGCGATTGACTTATTGGGTCAATAATTGGTCAGTAATTAAAAAATTGACTATTTTGATCTAAATTGACTTTTTGGTCGAAAGTTAACCTATTGGGTCAATTGGTTGTTCATCGGGTCAGGGATTGACCATTTTGACCATAGTTGTCTTTTTGGTCAAAAGCTCAGCTTTTCAGGTCAATAAGGCGGACATTAGGTCAAAAGTTAACATATTGGGTTAATGGGATGGTCATTGGGTCAATGATTAATAAATTTGGTGAAAGTTGACTTTTTAGTCAAAAGGTGACAAATTTGGTCAATGGGTTGGTCATTGGATTAAAGATTGACCATTTTTGACGTTTAGGTCATTGTGTCGAAATTGACCATTTTGACAAAATTTAACTTTTTCATCAAAAGTTGACCTATTAGGTCAAGGAAGTGATCATTAGGTGAAAAATTGACAATTTTGACCAAAATTGACTTTTTGGTCAAAAGTCATCCTTTTGGGTCAATGAGTTGGTCATTGGGTCAAGGATTGACCATTTTAACCCAAATTTACTTTTTCGTCAAAAGTTGACCTATTGGTTCAACGGGTTGGTCATTGGGCAAGGATTGGCCATTTTGACCAAAACTGACTTTTTTGGTTAAAAGTTAACCTATTGGGTCAATAATTGGTCATCAAGTCAAAATTTTACTATTCTGACCAAAATTAGCTTTTTGGTCAAAAGTCGATATATTGGGTCAATGGGTTGGTCATTGGGCTAAGGATTTACCACTTTGACCAAAGTTTACTTTTTTTTCAAAGAAATAATTGTTCCTTATGTCTAAAATTGACTTTTTTTACCAAAATTGACTTTTGGTCAAAAGTTAATATATTGGGTCAATGGGTTGGTCATTGGGTCAAGGATTAATAATTTTGACCAAAGTTGACTTTTTGGTCAAAATTTGACCTATTAGGTCAATGGGTTGGTCATTGGGTCAAGGACTGACCATTTTAACCAAAGCTAACATTTTGGTCAGAGATTGACTTATTGGGTCAATAAATGGTCATTAGGCCAAAAATTAACCATTTTGACCAAAATTGACTTTTTGGTCAAAAGTTAACCTATTGGGTCATTGGGTTTAGGATTAACCCTTTTGACCAAAGTTGACTTTTTGGTCAAAAGTTGACCAAATAGGTCAATGGGTTGGTCATTGGGTCAGTAATTAATCATTTTAACCAAAGTTGACTTTCTGGTCAATGGTTGACATATTGGGCCAATGGGTGGTTATTAGGTTAAAAATTGACTATTCTGACCAAAATTGACTTTGTGGTCAAAAGTTGACCTATTGGGTCAATGTGTATGTCATTGTTTTAAGGATTGAACATTTTTATTAAAGTTGACTTTTTAGTCAAAAGTTGACCTATAGATTCTTTTGGTTGGTCATTGGGTCAAGGATTGACCATTTTAACAAAAGTTAGTTTTTTGTTGAAAAGTTGACTTATTTGGTATGGGTTGTTCTTTGGCTCAAGGATTGCCCATTTTGACCAAATTTAACTTTTTGGTCAGCGATTAACTTATTGGGTCAATAATTGGTCAGTAATTAAAAAATTGACTATTTTGATCCAAATTGACTTTTTGGTCGAAAGTTAACCTATTGGGTCAATGGGTTGTTCATCGGGTCAGGGATTGACCACTTTGACCATAGTTATCTTTTTGGTCAAAACCTGAGCTTTTAAGGTCAATTAGGCGGGCATTATGTCAAAAGTTGACATATTGGGTTAATGGGATGGTCATTGGGTCAATGATAAATAAATTTGGTGAAAGTTTGACTTTTTAGTCAAAAGGTGACAAATTTGGTCAATGGGTTGGTCATTGGATTAAGGATTGACCATTTTTGACATTTAGGTCATTGTGTCGAAATTGATCATTTTGACAAAATTTGACTTTTTTGTCAAAAGTTGACCTATTGGGTCAAGGAAGTAATCATTAGGTTAAAAATTGACAATTTTGACCAAAATTGACTTTTTGGTCAAAAGTTATCCTTTTGGGTCAATGAGTTGGTCATTGGGTCAAGGATTGACCATTTTAACCCACATTTACTTTTTCGACAAAAGTTGACCTATTGGTTCAACGGGTTGGTCATTAGGTCAAGGATTGGCCATTTTGACCAAAACTGACTTTTTTGGTTAAAAGTTAACCTATTGGGTCAATAATTGGTCATCAAGTCAAAATTTTACTATTCTGACCTAAATTAGCTTTTTGGTCAAAAGTCGATATATTGGGTCAGTGGGTTGGTCATTGGGCCAAGGATTTATCACTTTGACCAAAGTTTACTTTTTTTCAAAGAAATAATTGTTCATTATGTCGAAAATTGACTTTTTTAACCAAAATTGACTTTTGGTCAAAAGTTAATATATTGGGTCAATGGGTTGGTCATTGAGTCAAGGATTAATAATTTTGACCAAAGTTGACTTTTTGGTCAAAATTTGACCTATTGGGTCAATGGGTTGGTCATTGGGTCAAGGATTGACCATTTTAACCAAAGCTAGCATTTTGGTCAGAGATTGACTTATTGGGACAATAAATGGTCATTAGGTCAAAAATTAACCATTTTGACCAAAATTGACTTTTTGGTCAAAAGTTAACCTATTGGGTCATTGGGTTTAGGATTAACCATTTTGACCAAAGTTGACTTTTTGGTCAAAAGTTTACCAATTAGGTCAATGGGTTGGTCATTGGATCAGTAATTAATCATTTTAACCAAAGTTGACTTTCTGGTCAATGGTTGACATATTGGGTCAATGGGTGGTTATTAGGTTAAAAATTGACTATTTTGACCAAAATTTTCTTTGTGGTCAAAAGTTGACCTATTGGGTCAATGTGTATGTCATTGTTTTAAGGATTGACCATTTTTATTAAAGTTGACTTTTTAGTCAAAAGTTGACCTATTGATTCTTTTGGTTGGTCATTGGGTCAAGGATTGACCATTTTAACAAAAGTTAGTTTTTTGTTGAATAGTTGACTTTTTAGGTATGGGTTGTTCTTTGGCTCAAGGATTGCCCATTTTGACCAAATTTAACTTTTTGGTCAGTGATTGACTTATTGTGTCAATAATTGGTCAGTAATTAAAAAATTGACTATTTTGATCCAAATTGACTTTTTGGCCGAAAGTTAACCTATTGGGTCAATGGGTTTTTCATCGGGTCAGGGATTGACCACTTTGACCATAGTTGTCTTTTTGGTCAAAAGCTGAGCTTTTAAGGTCAATAAGGCGGGCATTAGGTCAAAAGTTGACATATTGGGTTAATGGGATGGTCATTGGGTCAATGATAAATAAATTTGGTGAAAGTTGACTTTTTAGTCAAAAAGTGACTAATTTGGTCAATGAGTTGGTCATTGGATTAAGGATTGACCATTTTTGACATTTAGGTCATTGTGTCGAAATTGACCATTTTGACAAAATTTGACTTTTTTGTCAAAAGTTGACCTATTGGGTCAAGGAAGTGATCATTAGGTGAAAAATTGACAATTTTGACCAAAATTGACTTTTTGGTCAAAAGTTATCCTTTTGGGTCAATGAGTTGGTCATTGGGTCAAGGATTGACCATTTTAACCCACATTTACTTTTTCGTCAAAAGTTGACCTATTGGTTCAACGGGTTGGTCATTGTGTCAAGGATTGGCCATTTTGACCAAAACTGACTTTTTTGGTTAAAAGTTAACCTATTGGGTCAATAATTGGTCATCAAGTCAAAATTTTACTATTCTGACCAAAATTAGCTTTTTGGTCAAAGTCGATATTGGGTTAGTGGGTTGGTCATTTGGTCAAGGATTTACCATTTTATCCAAAGTTGACTTTTTGGTCAAAAGTTCACCTATTGGGTCAATGGCTTGGTCATTGTGTCAAGGATTGACCATTTGACCAAAGTTGACTTTTTGGTCAGAGATTGACTTACTAGGTCAACAATTGGTCATTCGGTCAAAAATGGACTATTTTAACCAAAAATCATTTTTTGGTCGAAAGTTGACCTATTGTGTCAATGGGTTAGTCATTGAGTCAAGGATTGACCCTTTTGACCAAAGTTGACTTTTTGGTCAAAAGTTGACTTATTGGTTCAATGGGTTGGTCATTGGGTCAAGTATTGGCCATTTTGACCAAAGTTGACTTTTTTGTCAAAGATTGACTTATTGGGTCAATAATTGTTCATTAGGTCAAAAATTGATTATTTTGACCAAAACTAATTTTTTGGCCACAAGTTAACCCATTGAGTCAACGGGGTGGAGATTGGGTAAAAAATTGACCATTTTGACCAAAGTTGACTTTTTGGTCAATAGTTGACATATTTGGTCAATGAGCTGGTAATTGGGTCAAGAATTGACCATTTTGTCGAATGATGACTATTTGGTCAAAAGTTGATCTATTGGATCAATGGGTTGGTCATTGGGACAAAAATTGACCATTTTAATCAAAGTTGGCTTTTCGGTCAAAAGTTGACCTAATGGTTTAATGGGTGGTCATTAGGTCAAAAGTTAACTATTTCGACCAAAAAGTCAAATTTGGTTAAAAGTTTACCTATTTGTCAATGGGTTTGTCATTGGGTAAAGGATTGACCATTTTGACCAAAGTTGACCTTTTGGTCAAAGATTGATTTATTGGGTCAATAATTTTTCATTATGTCAAAAAATGAGTATTTTGACCAAAATTGAGTTTTTGGTCAAAAGTTAACCCATTGGGTCAACGGGAAGGTCATTGGGTCAGAAATTGACCATTTTATCCAAAGTTGACGTTTTGGTCAAAAGTTGACCAATTTCATAAATAAGTTGGTGATTGGGTCAAGATTTGACCATTTTAACCGAAGATGACTTTTTCAATCAATAGATTACTTATTGGGTGAATGGGCTGGTCATTAGGTCAAAAATTGACCATTTTGACCAAAGTTAATTTGTTGTCAAAAATTGACATATTGGGTCAATCGGTGGTCATTAGGTCAAAAGTTGACTATTTTGACCAAAGTTGACCTTTTGGTCAGAGATTGACTGATTGGGTCAATAATTGGTCATTAATTCAAATATTGACTATTATGACAAAAATAGAGTTTTTGGTCAAATGTTGACCAATTAGACCAATGGGTTGGTCATTGGGTCAAGCATTGATCATTTTGACAAAAGTTGACCTATTGGGTCAATAGGTTTGTCATTGGGTCAAGGATTGACCATTTTGATAGAAGTTGACTTTTTGGTCAAAGATTGACTTATTGGGTCAATAATTGGTCATTTATTCAAAAAATTGATTATTTTAACCAAAATTGACTTTTTGGTCAAAAGTTGGCCTATTAGGCCAATGGGTTGGTCATTGGGTCAAGGATTGATCACTTTGACTAAGATTGACTTTTTGGTTAAAGATTGACTTATTGGGTCAATAATTAGTTATTAATTCAAAAATTTACTATTTTGATCAAAATTGACTTTTTGATCAAAAGTTGACCTATTAGGCTAATGAGTTGGTCTTTGGGTTAAGGATTGATCATTTTGACAGAAGTTGACTTTTTGATCAAAAGTTAACCTATTGGGTCAATGGGTTGGTCATTGTGGGTCAAGGATTGACCATATTCACCAAAGTTAAGTTTTTGGCAGAAGTTGGCTTACAAGGTCAATAATTGGTCATTAGGTCAAAAATTGACTATTTTGACAAAAAATAACTTTTTGGTCAAAAGTTGACCTATTGGGTCAATGGGTGGTCATTAAGTCAAAAATTGACTATTTAGACCAAAATTGACTTTATGGTCAAAAGTTGACCTATCGGACAATGGGTCAAGGATTAACCATTTTGAACAAATTTAATTTGGTCAAAAGTTGATCCATTAGGTTTACGGGGTGCTCATTGGGTCAGAAGTTGACCATTTTTACCAAAGTTAACTTTTTGGTCAAAAGTTGACCTATTTGGTCGATGAGCTGGTAATTGCGTCAAGAATTGGTCATTTTGATCAAAGATGACTTTTTGGTCAAAAGTTGATCTATTGGGTTAATAGGTTGATCATTGGGTTAAAAATTATTCATTTTGACCAAAGTTGACTTTTTGGTCAAAGTTGACTTATTGGGCCAAAGTTGACTTATTGGGTCCATAATTGGTCATTAGGTCAAAAATTGACTATTTTGACCAAAATTGAATTTTTGCTAAAACGTTAACACATTGGGTTAACGGGGTGGTTGTTACGTCAGAAATTGACCATTTTTACCAAAGTTGACTTTTTGGTGAAAAGTTGATCTATTGGGTTAATGGGTTGGTCATTTGGTCAAAAATTGGTCGTTCGACCAAAGTTGAATTTTTAGTCAAAAGTTGACCTATTGGGTCAATGGGTTGGTTATTGTGTTAAAAATTGACCATTTGACCACTCATTAATCCAATAGGTCCAGGTTGACCTATTGGGTCAATGGGTTTATCATTGGGTCAAGAATTGACCATTTTGACCAAAGTTGACTTTTTTGTCAGAGATTTTCTAATTGGGTCAATAATTGCTCATTAATAAAAAATTGACTTTTTTGACCGAAATTGCCTTTTTGGTCAAAAGTTGACCTATAAGGCCAATGGGTTTGTCATTGGGTCAAGGATTAATCATTTTGACCGAAGTTAACATTTTCGTCAAAAGTTAACCTATTGGGTCAATGGGTTGGTCTTTGGGTCAAGGATTGTCAATTTTGTCCAAAGTTGACTTTTTGGTCGGAGATTGGCTTTCAGGGGAAATAATTGGTCATTGGGTCATTAGGTAAGACATTAGGTCAAGGATTGACCATTTTGACCAAACTTGACTTTTCGACAAAAGTTGACCTATTGGGTCAATGGGTTAAGGATTGGCCATTTTGACAAAAGTTGACTTTTTAACCAAAGATTGACATTTTGGGTCAATAATTGGTCATTAGGTAAAAAATTGATTATTTTGACCAAAATAACATTTTTTGTCAAATGTTGACCCATTGGGTCAACAGGGTGGTCATTGGGTCAAAAATTGACCATTTTAATAGATGTTGCCTTTTTGGTCAAAATTTGACCTATTTGGTGAATTAGCTGGTAATTCGGTCAAGATCTGGCCATTTTAACTGAAGATGACTTTTTGGCCAAAAGCAGATCTATTGGCTCAATGGGTTGTTCTCTGGGTCAATAATTGACCATTTTGACCAAAGCTGACTTTTTGGTCAAAAGTTGACCTATGGGTCAATGGGTAGACATTAGATCAAAAATTGATTACTTTGACCAAAGTTGACTTTTTGGTCAAAAGTTGACCAATTTGGTCAATGGGTGGTCATTAGGTCTAAAATTGACTATTTTGACCCAAATTAATTTTTTGGTCAAGAGTTGACCTTTTTGGTCAATGGGTTTTCCATTAGGTCAAGGATTGACCATTTTGACCAAAGTTTACTTTTTGATTATTTTGGTCATTAGGTCAAAAATTGACTATTTTGACCAAAATTAATTTTTTGGTTAAAAATTGATCCATTGGGTCAATGGGGTGCTCATTATGTCAGAAATTGACCATTTTAACCAAAGTTGACTTTTTGGTCAAAAGTTTACCTTTTTGGTCAATGAGTTGGTAATTACATCAAAATTTGGCAATTTTGACCGAAAATGATATTTTGGTCAAAAGTTGATCTATTGGGTCAATGGGTTTGTTATTGGGTCAAGGATTGATCATTTTGACCAATGTTGACTTTTTAGTCAATGATTGACTTACTAGGTCAATAATTGGTCATTAGGTTAAAAATTAACTTTTTTGATCGAAATAGACATTTTGGTCCAACGTTTGCTTATTGTGTCAATGTGTTGGTCGGTTAAGGATTAACCATTTTGATTAAAGTTGTCTTTTTGGACAAAAGTTGACCTATTGGGTCAATGGGTTGGTCATTGGGTTAAGGACTGTCCATTTTAACCAAAGTTGACTTTTTGGTAAGAGATTGACTTACTGGGGAAATAATTGGTCGTTTGGTCAAAAATTGACTATTTTGCCCAAAATTGACTTTTTCCTCAAAGGTTGACCTATTGGGCTAATGGGTTGGACATTGGATCAAGGATTGACCATTTTGACCAAAGTTGACTTTTTAATCAAAAGTTAACCTATTGGGTGAATGGGTTGGTCATTGGGCTAAGGATTGACCATTTTGACTAAAGTTGACTTTTTGGTCAGACATTGACTTATTGGGTAAATAATTGGTCTTTAGGTTAAAAATTAATTATTTTGGCCAAAATCAATTTTTTTGTCAAAAATTGACCCATTGGGTAATGGGTCAACAGGGTGGTCAGTCGGTCAGAAATTGACCATTTTGACCCAAATTAACATTTCGGTCAAAAGTTTACCTATTTGGTCATTGAGTTGGTAATTGAGTCAAGAATTGACCATTTTGGTCGAAGATGACTTTTTAGTCAAAAGTTGATGGTCAATGTGTTGGTCATTAAGTCAATAATTAACCATTTTGACCAAAGACTTTTTGGTCAAAAGTTGGCCTATGAGTCAATAATTGGTCATTAGGTCAAAAATTGACTATTTTTAACAAAGTTGACTTTTTGGTCAAAAGTTGACCTATTGGGTAAATGGGTGGTCATTAGGTTAAAAATTAATTATTTTGAACCAAATTGACTTTTTCGTCAAGAGTTGACCGATTGGGTCAATGGGTTTGTCATTGGGTCAAGGATTGACCATTTTGACTAAAGTGACTTTTTGGTCAGAGATTGACTTATTGGGTTGGTCATTGGGTCAAAATTTGACCATCTTGACCAAAGTTGACTTTAAGGTCAAAAGTTGACCTATTGGGTTAAAGGGTGTTCATAAGGTCATAAATTCACTATTTTGACTAAAATTGACTTATTGGTCAAAAGTTGACTTATTACATCAATGAGTTTGTCATTGGGTTAAGGATTTATCATTTTGACCAAAGTTGACATTTTGGTCAGAGATTGACTTGTTGGGTCAACAATTAATTATTAATTCAAAAATTGACTATTTTGACCAAAATTGACTTTTTGATCAAAAGTTGACCTATCAGGTCAATGGGTGGTCTTTGGGTTAAGGATTGACATTTTGACCAATGTTGACTTTTTGGTCAAAAGTTGACATATAGGCTCAATGGGTTGGTCATTGGGTCAAGGATTAACCATTTTGACCGAAGTTGACTTTTTTGTCAGAGATTGGTATACTGGGTCAATAATTTGGTCATTAGGTCAAAAATTTACCATTTTAACCAAAATTAACTTTTTGGTCAAAAGTTAGCCTATTGGGTCAATGGGTGGTCATTAAGTTAAAAATTGTCTATTTAGACAAAAATTGTTTTTTAGTCAAAAGTTGACCTACTGGGTCAATGTTATTTTCATTGGGTCAAGGATTGACCATTTTGACTAAAGTTGACTTTTTGGTCAGAGATTGACTTTTTTGGTCAATAACTTGTCATTAGGTCAAAAATTGTCTATTTCGACCAAAATTGAATTTTTTTGTCAAAACTTAACACGTTGGGTCAATAGGGTGATCATTGGGTCAGAAATTGACCAGTTTGACGAAAGATGACTTTTTGGTCAAATGTTGACCTATTTTAACAAAAATTAAATTTTTGGTCAAAAGTTAACCCATTGGGTGAACGGGGTGGTCATTGGGTCAGAAATTGACCATTTTGGCGAAAGTTGACTTTTTCATCAAAAGTTGACCTATTTGGTCAATGAGTTGGTAATTGGGTCAAAAATTGACCATTTTGATCGAAGATGACTTTTTGGTCAAAAGCTGATATATTGGATCAATGAGTTGGTCATTAGGTCAAAAATTGACAATTTTCACCCAAGTTGAATTTTTGGTGAAACGTTAACCTATTGTGTCAATGGGTTGATCACTAGGTCAAGGATTGACCATTTTGACCAAAGTTATCTTTTTGGACAAAAGTTGATTGATTGGGTCAATGGGTTGGTCATTGGGTCAAGGATTGGCCATTTTAAGCAAAGTTGACTTTTTGGTCAGAGATTGACTTACTGGGGCAATAATTGGTCATTTGGTCAAAATTGAATATTTTGACCAAAATTGACTTTTTGGTCAAAAGTTGACCTATTTGGTCAATGGGTTGGACATTGGGTCAAGGATTGACTATTTTGACCAAACTTGATTTTTAGGTCAAAAGTTAAGCTATTGGGTCAATGGGTTGGTCATTGGTGAAAGGATTGACCATTTTGACCAAAGTTGGCTTCTTGGTCAGAGATTGACTTATTGGGACAATAACTGGTCATTAGGTCAAAAATTTAATATTTTGACAAAAATTAATTTTTTTGTCAAAAGTTGACCCATTGGGTTAACGGGGTGGTCATTGGGTCAGAAATTGACCATTTTGACCAAAGTTGACTTTTTGGTCAAAAGTTGACCTATTTGGTCAATGTTTTGGTAATTGGGTTAAGAATTGACCATTTTGACCGAAGATGACTTTTTGGTCAAAAGTTGATCTATTGGGTCAATGGGATGTCATTGAGCCGATAATTAACCATTTTGACCAAAGTTGACTTTTTGGTCAAAAGTTGACCAATTAGGTCAATGGGTTGGTCATTGGGTCACTAATTAATCATTTTAACCAAAGTTGACTTTATGGTCAATGGTTGACATATCGGGTCAATGGGTGGTTATTAGGTTAAAAATTGACTATTTTGTCCAAATTGACTTTGTGGTCAAAAGTTGAGCTATTGGGTCAATGTGTATGTCATTGTTTTAAGGATTGACCATTTTGATTAAAGTTGACATTTTAGTTAAAAATTGACCTATTGATTCTTTTGGTTAGTCATTGGGTCAAGGATTGACCATTTTAACCAAAGTTGGTTTTTTGTTCAAAAGTTGACTTATTGGGTCAATGGGTTGTTCTTTGGCTCAAGGATTACCCATTTTGGCCAAAGTTAACTTTTTGGTCAGTGATTGACTTATTGGGTCAATAATTGGTCAGTAATTAAAAGATTGACTATTTTGACCCAAATTGACTTTTTGGTCCAAAGTTAACCTATTGGTTCAATGGGTTGTTCATTGGGTCAAGGATTGACCATTTTGACCATAGTTGTCTTTTTGGTCAAAAGATGAGCTTTTAAGGTCAATAAGGTGGGCATTAGGTCAAAAGTTGACATATTGGGTTAATGGGTTGGTCATTGGGTCAATGATTAACAAATTTGTTGAAAGTTGACTTTTTAGTCAAAAGGTGACAAATTGGGTCAATGGGTTTGTCATTGGATTAAAGATTGACCATTTTTGACATTTAGGTCATTATGTCGAAATTGACCATTTTGACAAAATTTGACTTTTTTTGTCAAAAGTTGACCTATTGGGTCAAGGAAGTGGTCATTAGGTGAAAAAATGGCAATTTTGACCAAAATTGACTTTTTGGTCAAAAGTTGTCCTTTTGGGTCAATGAGTTGGTTATTGGGTCAAGGATTGACCATTTTAACCAACGTTTACTTTTTGGTCAAAAGTTGACCTATTGGTTCAATGGGTTGGTCATTGGGTCAAGGATTGACCATTTTGACCAAAACTGACTTTTTGGTTAAAAGTTAACCTATTGGGTCAATAATTGGTCATCAAGTAAAAAATTTACTATTCTGACCAAAATTAGCTTTTTGGTCAAAAGTCGATATATTGGGTCAGTGGGTTGGTCATTGGGTCAAGGATTTACCATTTTATCCAAAGTTGACTTTTTGGTCTAAAGTTCACCTATTGGGTCAATGGGTTGGTCATTGGGTCAAGGATTGACCATTTGACCAAAGTTGACTTTTTGGTCAGAGATTGACTTACTAGGTCAATAATTGGTCATTAGGTCAAAAATGGACTATTTTGACCAAAAATGATTTTTTGGTCGAAAGTTGACCTATTGTGTCAATGGGTTAGTCATTGAGTCAAGGATTGACCATTTTGACCAAAGTTGACTTTTTGGTCAAAAGTTGACTTATTGGGTCAATGGGTTGGTCATTGGGTCAAGTATTAGCCATTTTGACCAAAGTTGACTTTTTTGTCAAAGATTGACTTATTGGGTCAATAATTGTTCATTAGGTCAAAAATTGATTATTTTGACCAAAATTAAATTTTTTGCCAAAAGTTAACCCATTGAGTCAACGGGGTGGAGATTGGGTCAAAAATTGACCATTTTGACCAAAGTTGACTTTTTGGTCAATAGTTGACCTATTTGGTCAATGAGATGGTAATTTGGTCAAGAATTGACCATTTTGTCGAATGATGACTTTTTGGTCAAAAGTTGATCTTTTGGATCAATGGGTTGGTCATTGAGACAAAAATTGACCATTTTAATCAAAGTTAGCTTTTCGGTCAAAAGTTGACCTAATGGTTTAATGGGTGGTCATTAGGTCAAAAATTAACTATTTTGACAAAAAAGTCAATTTTGGTTAAAAGTTGACTTATTTATCAATGGGTTTGTCATTGGGTAAAGGAATGATCATTTTGACCAAAGTTGACCTTTTGGTCAGAGATTAACTTATCGGGTCAATAATTGTTCATTATGTCAAAAATTGAGTATTTTGACCAAAATTAAATTTTTGGTCAAAAGTTAACCCATTGGGTCAACGGGAAGGTCACTGGGTAAGAAATTGACCATTTTAACCAAAGTTGACGTTTTGGTCAAAAGTTGACCAATTTCCTAAATAAGTTGGTGATTGGGTCAAGAATTGAGAATTTTAACCAAAGATGACTTTTTCGGTCAATAGATTACTTATTGGGTGAATGGGTTGGTCATTAGGTCAAAAATTGACCATTTTGACCAAAGTTAATTTGTTGTCAAAAACTAACATATTGGGTCAATCAGTGGTTATTAGTTCAAAAGTTGACTATTTTGACCAAAGTTGACTTTTTTGTCAGAGATTGACTGATTGGGTCAATAATTGGTCATTAATTCAAAAATTGACTATTATGACCAAAATAGACTTTTTGGTCAAATGTTAGCCTATTAGACCAATGCATTGGTCATTGGGTCAAGGATTGATCATTTTGACCAAAGTTGAGTTGGTCAAAAGTTGACCTATTGGGTCAATAAGTTTGTCATTGGGTCAAGGATTGACCATTTTGACAGAAGTTGACTTTTGGGTCAGAGATTGACTTATTGGGTCAATAATTGGTCATTTATTCAAAAATTGACTATTTTAACCAAAATTAACTTTTTGGTCAAAAGTTGGCCTATTAGGCCAATGGGTTGGTCATTGGGTCAAGCATTGATCACTTTGACTAAGATTGACTTTTTGGTTAAAGATTGACTTATTGGGTCAATAATTAATTATTAATTCAAAAATTTACTATTTTGATCAAAATTGACTTTTTGATCAAAAGTTGACCTATTAGGCCAATGGGTTGGTCTTTGGGTTAAGGATTGATCATTTTGACAGAAGTTGACTTTTTGGTCAAAAGTTAACCTATTGGGTCAATGGGTTGGTCATTGTGGGTCAAGGATTGACCATATTCACCAAAGTTGTCTTTTTGGCAGAAGTTGGCTTACAGGGTCAATAATTGGTCATTATGTCAAAAATTGACTATTTTGACAAAAAATAACTTTTTGGTTAAAAGTTGACCTATTGGGTCAATGGGTGGTCATTAAGTCAAAAATTGACTATTTAGACCAAAATTGACTTTATGGTCAAAAGTTGACCTTTTGGTCAATGGGTCAAGGATTGACCATTTTGACCAAATTTAATTTGGTCAAAACTTGGTCCATTAGGTCAACGGGGTGCTCATTGGGTCAGAAATTAACCATTTTTACCAAAGTTGACTTTTTGGTCAAACGTTGACCAATTTGGTCAATGAGCTGGTAGTTGCGTCAAGAATTGACCATTTTGACCAAAGATGACTTCTTGGTCAAAAGTTGATCTATTGGGTTAATGGGTTGATCATTGGGTCAAAAATTATTCATTTTGACCAAAGTTGACTTTTTGGTCAAAGCTTTCATTTTGACCAAAGTTGACTTTTTGGTCAAAGCTTGACCTATTGGACCAAAGTTGACTTATTGGGTCTATAATTAGTCATTAGGTCAAAAATTGACTATTTTGACCAAAATTGAATTTTTGTTAAAACGTTAACCCATTGGGTGAACGGGGTGGTTATTACGTCAGAAAATGTCCATTTTTACCAAGGTTGACTTTTTGGTGAAAAGTTAACCTATTGGGTCAATGGGTTGGTCATTGGGTCAAAAATTGATCGCTCGACCAAAGTTGAATTTTTAGTTAAAAGTTGACCTATTGGGTCAATGGGTTGGTCATTGGGTTAAAAATTGACCATTTAACCACTCATTAATCCAATAGGTCCAGGTTGACCTATTGGGTCAATGGGTTTGTCATTGGGTCAAGGATTGACCATTTTGACCAAAGTTGTTTTTTTGGTCAGAGATTTTCTTATTGGGTCAATAATTGGTCATTAATAAAATATGGACTATTTTGACCAAAATTGCTTTTTTGGTCAAAAGTTGACCTATAAGGCCAATGGGTTTGTCATTGGGTCAAGGATTAAACATTTTGGCCGAAGTTAACATTTTCGTCAAAAGTTAACTTACAGGGTCAATGGGTTGGTCATTGGGTCAAGGATTGTCAATTTTGTCTAAAGTTGACTTTTTGGTCGGAGATTGGCTTTCAGGGGAAATAATTGGTCATTGGATCATTAGGTAAGACATTAGGTCAAGGATTGACCATTTTGACCAAACTTGACTTTTCGGTCAAAAGTTGACCTATTGGGTCAATGGGTTAAGGATTGGCCATTTTGACAAAAGTTGACTTTTTGATCAAAGATTGACATATTGGGTCAATAATTGGTCATTAGGTAAAAAATTGATTATTTTTACTAAAATAACATTTTTTGTCAAATGTTGACCCATTAGGTCAACAGGGTGGTCATTGGGTTAGAAATTGACCATTTTAACCTATGTTGCCTTTTTTGTCAAAATTTAACCTATGTGGTGAATTAGCTGGTAATTGGGTCAAGATCTGACCATTTTAACCGAAGATAACTTTTTGGTCAAAAGTTGATCTATTGGCTCAATGGGTTGTTCTCTGGGTCAATAATTGACCATTTTGACCAAAGCTGACTTTTTGGTCAAAAGTTGACCCATGGGTCATTGGGTAGACATTAGGTTAAAAATTGACTACTTTGACCAAAGTTGACTTTTTGGTTAAAAGTTGACCAAATTGGTCAATGGGTGGTCATTAGGTCTAAAATTGACTATTTTGACCCAAAATAATTTTTTGGTCAAGAGTTGACCTTTTGGGTCAATGGGTTTGCCATTGGGTCAAGGATTGACCATTTTGACTAAAGTTTTGCTTTTTGACTATTTTGGTTATTAGGCCAAAAATTAACTATTTTGACCAAAATTAAATTTTTGGTTAAAAATCGATCCATTGGGTCAATGGGGGTGCTCATTATGTCAGAAATTGACTATTTTGACCAAAGTTGACTTTTTGGTCAAAAGTTGAACTCTTTGGTCAATGAGTTGGTAATTGCGTCAAGAATTGACAATTTTGACCGAAAAGGATTTTTCGGTTAAAAGTCGATCTATTGGGTGAATGGGTTGTTCATTGGGTCAAAAATTGACCATTTTTACCAATGTTTACTTTTTCATCAAAAGTTGACCTATTGGGTTAATGGGTTTCTCATTAGGTCAAAAATTCACCATTTTGACCAAAGTTTACTTTTTAGTCAAAAGGTGACCTATTGGGTCAATGAGTAGTCACTAGGTCAAAAGTTGACTATTTTTGCCAAAATTGACTTTTTGGCCAAAAGTTGACCTATTGGGTTAATGAGTTTGTTATTGGGTCAAGGATTGACCCTTTTGACTAAAGTTGACTTTTTGGTCTGAGATTGAATTATTGGATCAATAATTAGTCATTAGGTAAAAAATTGGTTATTTTGACCAAAATTAAAATTTTGGCAAAAGCTAACCGATTGGGTCAATGGGGTGTTCGTTGGGTCAGAAATTGACCATTTTGATGAAAGTTGACTTTTGGGTCAAAAGTTGATATATTTGGTCAATGAGTTTGTCATTTTTTTGGTCAAAAATTGGACCAAGAATTGATCATTTTTTTACAAAAGATGACTTTTTAGTCAAAGATGATCTATTTGGTCAATGGGTTTGTCATTGGGTCAAAAATTATCCATTTTAACCAAAGTTAACTTTTTAGTCAAAAGTTGACCTATTGGGTCAATGGGTGGTCATTAAGTCAAAAATTGACTATTTTGACCAAAATTGACTTTATGGTCAAAAGTTGACCGAATAGGACTATAGGTTTTTCATTAGGTCAAAGATTAACCATTTTGACCAAAGTTGACTATCTTGACCAAAATTCATTTTTTGGTCAAAAGTTGACCTATTGTGTCAACTGGGTGGTCATTGGGTCAGAAATTGACCATTTTGACAAAAGTTGACTTTCTGGTCAAAAGTTGACTTTTTGGTCAAAAGTTGATCTATTTTGTTATTGGGTTGGTAATTGGATCAAGAATTAACAAATTTGATCGAATATGTCTTTTTGGACAAGAGTTTATCTATTGGGTAATGGGTTGGTCATTGGGTCAAAAATTGACTATTTTAACCAAAGTTGTTTTTTAGTCAAAAGTCGACCTATTAGGTCAATTGGTGGTGATTAGGTCAAAAATCGACAATTCTGACAAAAATTGACTTTTTGGTCAAAAGTTGACCTATTGGGTCAATGAGTTTGTCATTGGGTCAAGGATTGACCATTTTGACCAAAGTTGACTTTTTGGTCAGAGATTGACTTATTGGGTCAATAATTGGTTATTAATTAAAAAATTAACTATTTCTACCATAATTGACTTTTTGATCAAAAGTTAACGTATTAGGCCAATGGGTTAGTCTTTAGGTCAAGGATTGATCATTTTGACCAAAGTTGACTTTCTGGTCAAAAGTTGACCTTTTGGGTCAATGGGTTGGTCATTGGGTCAAGGATTGATCATCTTGACCAAAGTTGACTTTTTTGTCACAGATTGGCTTACTGGGTCAATAATTGGTCATTAGGTAAAAAATTGACTATTTTGACCAAAATTGACTTTTTGGTCAAAAGTTGACCTATTGGGTCAATGGGTGGTCAATAAGTCAAAAATTTACTATTTAGACCAAAATTGATTTTTTGGTCAAAAGTTGACCTATTGGGTTAATGGATTTGTATTGGGGAAAGGATTTACTATTTTTGCCAAAGTTGACTTTTTAGTCTGAGGTTGACTTATTGGGTCAATTAATTGTCATTAGGTCAAAAATTGACTATTTTGACCAAAATTGAATTTTTAGTCAAAAGTTAACCCATTGGGTTAACGGGGTGGTCATTGGGTCAGAAATAGACCATTTTGACCAAAGATGACTTTTTGGTTAGATGTTGACCTATTTTGACAAAAATTGAATTTTTGGTGAAAAGTAAACCAATTGGGTCAACGGGGTGGTCAGTGGGTCAGAAATTGACCATTTTCACGAAAGTTGACTTTTTGGTCAAAAGTTGACATATTTGGTCAAAGAGTTGGTAATTGGGTCAAGAATTGACCATTTTGACTGAAGATGACTTTTTGGTCAAAAGTTGATCTATTGGTTCAATAGTCTTTGGGTCAAAAATTGACTTTTTCGCCCAAAATTGACTTTTTGGTCAAAAGTTGACCAATTGGTTCAATGGGTGCTCATTAGGTCAAAAATTGGCTATTTTAACCAAAATTTACTATTTGGTCAAAAGTTGACCTATTGGGTCAATGGGTTTGTCATTGGTTCAAGGATTGAACATTTTGACCAAAGTTGAATTTTTGGTCATAGATTGACTTATTGGGTCAAAAATTGGTCATTAGGACAAAAATAGACATTGTTGACCAAAATTGAATTTTTGGTCAAAAGTTAACCCAATGGGTCAACGGGGTGGCCATTGGGTCAAAAATTGACCATTTTGACCAAAGTTGTCTTTTTGGTCAAAAATTGACCTATTTGGCCAATGAGTTGGTAATTGGGTCAACAATTTATCATTTTGAGAAAAGATGACTTTTTAGTCAAAAGTTGACCAATTGGTTCACCGGGATGGTCATTGGGTAAAAAATTGACCATTTTGACCAAAGTTAAATTTTTCGTCAAAAGTTGACCAATTGTGTCAATAGGTGGTCATTACGGTCAAAAATTGACTTTTTTGACCAAAATTGACTTTTTGGTCAAAAGTTGACCTATTGGGTCAGTGGGTGGTCATTAGGTCAAAAATTAACTATATTAACCAAAATTATCTTTTTGGTCAAAGTTTGACCTATTGGGTTAATAGGTTTGTCATTGGGTCTAGGATTGACCATTTTGACCAAAGTTAACTTTTTGGTCAAAGATTGACTTCTTGGATCAATAATTGGTCATTTATTAAAAAATTGACAATTTTGACCAAAATTGACTTGTTGGTCAAAAGTTGACCTATTAGGCCAATGGGTTGGTGATATAGTCAAGGTTTGATCATTTTTACCAAAGTTAACTTTTTGGTCAAAAGTTGACTATTGGGTCCATGGGTTAGTCATTGGGTCAAGGATTGATCATTTTGACCAATGTTGACTTTTTAGTTAAAGATTGATTTACTGGGTCAATAATTGGTCATTAGGTCAAAAATTAACTTTTTTGACTAAAATAGACTTTTTGGTCCAATGTTGACCTATTGTGTCAATGAGTTAGTCTTGTCAAGGATTAACCATTTTGACTAAAGTTGTCTTTTTGGGCAAAAGTTGACCTATTGGGTCAATGGGTTAGTCATTGGGTTAAGGACTGTCCATTTTAACCAAAGTTTACTTTTTGGTAAGAGATTGACTTACTGGGGAAATTATTGGTCATTTGGTCAAAAATTGACTATTTTGACCAAAATTGAGTTTTTCCTCAAAGGTTGACCTATTGGGCCAATGGGTTGGACATTGGATCAAGGATTGACCATTTTGACCAAAGTTGACTTTTTGATCAAAAGTTGACCTATTGGGTCAATGGGTTGGTCATTGGGCTAAGGATTGACCATTTTGACCAAAGTTGACTTTTTGGTCAAACATTGACTTATTGGGTAAATAATTGACCTTTAGGTTAAAATTTGATTATGTTGGCCAAAATCAATTTTTGTCAAAAATTAACCCATTGGGTAATGTGTCAACGGGGTGGTCATTAGGTCAGAAATTGACCATTTTGACCAAAATTGACTTTTTGGCAAAAGTTGACCTATTTGGTCATTGAGTTGGTAATTGAGTCAAGAATTGATCATTTTGGTCGAAGATGACTTTTTAGTCAAAAGTTGATGGTCAATGTGTTGGTCATTAAGTCAATAATTAACCATTTTGACCTAAGACTTTTTGGTCAAAAGTTGGCCTATGGGTCAATAATTGGTCATTAGGTCAAAAATTGACTATTTTTACCAAATTTAACTTTTTGGTCAAAAGTTGACCTATTGGGTAAATGGGTGGTCATTAGGTTAAAAATTAATTACTTTGAACCAAATTGACTTTTTCGTCAAGAGTTGACCTATTGGGTCAATGGGTTTGTCATTGGGTTAAGGATTGACCATTTTGACTAAAGTGACTTTTTGGTTAGTGATTGACATATTGGGTCAATAATTGGTCATTAATTCAAATATTGACTATTTGAGTTATTAGGTCAAAAATTAACTATTTTGATATAATTTAAATTTTTGGTCAAAAGTTGATCAATTGGGTCAACGGGGAGCTCATTATGTTAGAAATTAACCATTTTGACCAAAGTTGACTTTTAGGTCGAAAGTTGACCTATTGGGTCAATTAGTTGGTAATTGCTTTATGAATTGACCATTTTGACCAAAGATGACTTTTTGTCAAAAATTGATCTATTGGGTCAATGGGTTGGTCGTTGGATAAAAAATTGTCCATTTTAACTAAAGTTGAGTTTTTGGTCAAAAGTTGACCTTTTGGGTCAATGGGTGATCATTAAGTAAAATCTTGACTATTTTGACCAAAATTTAATTTTTTGTCAAAATTTGATCTATTGGGTCAATGGGTTTGCCATTGGGTCAAGGATTGAAATTTTGACAAAAATTGTCTTTTTGGTGAGAGATTGACCTATTGGGTCAATAATCAGTCATTAGGTAAACTATTTATTATTTTAACCAAAATTGAATTTTTGGTTAAAAGTTAATCCATTGGGTCAACTTGGTAGTCATTGGGTCAGAAATTGACCATTTTGACAAAAGTTAACTTTTTGGTCAAAAGTTGACATATTTGGTCAATGAGTTAGTAATTTGGTTAAGAATTGACAACTTTGAACAAAGATGACTTTTTGGTTAAAAGTTGATTTATTGGGTCAATGGGTTGGTCATTGGGTTAAAATTTGACCATCTTGACCAAAGTTGACTTTTAGGTCAAAATTTGACCTATTGGGTCAATGGGTGTTCATAAGGTCATAAATTGACTATTTCGACCAAAAATGACTTTTTGGTCAAAAGTTGACTTATTACATCAATGGGTTTGTCATTGGGTCAAGGATTTACCATTTTGACCAAAGTTGACATTTTGGTCAGAGATTGACTTGTTGGGTCAACAATTAATTATTAATTCAAAAATTGACTATTTTGACCAAAATTGACTTTTTGATCTAAAGTTGACCTATCAGGTCAATGGGTTGGTCTTTGGGTCAAGGATTGATCATTTTGACCAAAGTTGACTTTTTGGTCAAAAGTTGACATATAGGCTCAATGGGTTGGTCATTGGGTCAAGGATTGACCATTTTGACCGAAGTTGACTTTTTTGTCAGAGATTGGTATACTGGGTCAATAATTGGTCATTAGGTCAAAAATTTACTATTTTGAGCAAAATTAACTTTTTGGTCAAAAGTTAACCTATTAAGTCAATCGGTGGTCATTAAGTAAAAAATTGCCTATTTAGACAAAAATTGCTTTTGGTCAAAAGTTGACCTACTGGGTCAATGTTACTTTCATTGGGTCAAGGATTGATCATTTTGACCAAAGTTAACTTTTTGGTCAGAGATTGAATTTTTATGTCAATAATTTGTCATTAGGTCAAAAATTGACTATTATGACCAAAATTGAATTTTTTGTCAAAACTTAAGACATTGGGTCAACAGGGTGGTCATTGGGTCAAAAATTGACCACTTTGACCAAAGATGACTTTTTGGTCAAATGTTGACCTATTTTAACAAAAATTGAATTTTGGTCAAAAGTTAACCCATTGGGTCAACGGGGTGGTCATTGGTTCAGAAATTGACCATTTTGACGAAAGTTGACTTTTTCGTCAAAAGTTGACCTATTTGGTCAATGAGTTGGTAATTGCGTCAAAAATTGACCATTTTGACCGAAGATGACTTTTTGGTCAAAAGCTGATCTATTGGATCAATGAGTTGGTCTTTAGGTCAAAAATTAACAATTTTGACCCAAGTTGACTTTTTGGTGAAACGTTAACCTATTGTGTCAATGGGTTGATCACTAGGTCAAGGATTGACCATTTTGACCAAAGTTATCTTTTTGGTCAAAAGTTGATTTATTGGGTCAATGGGTTGGTCATTGGGTCAAGGATTGGTCATTTTAAGCAAAGTTGACTTTTTGGTCAGAGATTGACTTACTGGGGCAATAATTGGTCATTTGGTCAAAATTGAATATTTTGACCAAAATTGACTTTTTGGTCAAAAGTTGACCTATTTGGTCAATGGGTTGGACATTGGGTCAAGGATTGACTATTTTGACCAAACTTGACTTTTTGGTCAAAAGTTAAGCTATTGGGTCAATGGGTTGGTCATTGGTGAAAGGATTGACCATTTTGACCAAAGTTTACTTCTTGGTCAGAGATTGACTTATTGGGACAATAACTGGTCATTAGGTCAAAAATTTATTATTTTGACCAAAATTATTTTTTTTGGTCAAAAGTTGACCCATTGGGTCAATGGGGTGGTCATTGGGTCAGAAATTAACCATTATGACCAAAGTTGACTTTTTGGTCAAAGATTGAATTTTTGGTCTAAAGTAAACCTAGTAGGTCAACGGGTTGGTCTTAGGGTCAAAAATTGATCATTTAGACTAAAGTTAATTTTTTGGTCAAAAGTTGACCTATTTGGCTAATGAGCAGGTAATTAGGTCGAAAATTGACCTTTTTGACCAAAGATGACTTTTTAGTCTAAAGTTGACCTAATGGGACAATGGGTTGGTCATTGGGTAAAAAATTGAACATTTTGACCAAAGTTGACTTTTTGATCAAAAGTTGACCTATTGGGTTGATGGGTATTAGGTCAAAAATTGACTGTTTTGACCAAAATTGACCTTTTGATCAAAAGTTGACATATTAGGTCAATGGGTATGTCATTGGGTCAAGGATTGACCATTTTGACCAAAGTTAACTTTTTGGTCAGAGATTAACTTATTGTGTCAATAATTAGTCATTAAATCAAAAATTGACTATTTTGACCAAAGTTGACTTTTAGGTTGAAACTTGACCCATTGGGCTAATGGGTTGGTCATTAGGTCGAGGATTGATCATTTTGACCAAATTTAACTTTTTGGTCGAAACTTGACTTATTGGGTCGATGACTTGGTCATTGGGTTAAGGATTGACCATTATGACCAAAGTTGACTTTTTGTCAGAGATTGGCTTCTTGGGTCGATAATTGGTCATTAGGTCGAAAATTAACTATTTTAACCAAAATTGATTTTTTGGTTAAAAGTTGACTTATTGGATCGATGGGTGTCATTAAGTTAAAAATTGATTATTTAGACCAAAAATAAGTTTTTGAGTCGAAAGCTAACCCATTGGATAAGCGGGGAGGTCATTGGACCGAAATTGACCATTTTAACCAAAATTGACTTTTTCATCAAATGTTGACTTATTTGGTCAATGAGTTGGTAATTGGGTCAAGAATTTACCATTTTTGACTAAAGATGACTTTCTGGTTATAAGTTGATCTATGGGGTCGACGGGTTCGTCATTGGGTCAAAAATTGACCATTTTGACCAAAGTTGATCTATTAGGTCAATGGGTGGTCATTAGTTCAAAAATTGACTATTTTAACCAAAGTTGACTTTTTGGTTAAAATTTGACCAATAGGGTCAATGGGTTTGTCTCTCGGTCAAAGATTAACTATTTTGACCAAAGTTAATATTTTGTTTAGAGATTGACTTATTGGGTCAATAATTGCTCATTTATTCAAATATTAACTATTTTGACCAAAATTGACTTTTTGGTTAAAAGTTGACTTACTAAATTTAATGAGTTCGTCATTGGGTCGAGAGTTGATCATTTTGACCAAAGTTGACTTTTTGGTCAAAAGTTGACCTATTGGGTGAATGGGTTAGTCATTGGGTCAAGGATTGACCATTTTGACAAAAGTTGGCTTTTTGGTCAGAGATTGACATACTGGTCAGAATTGGTCATTTGGTCAAAAATTGACTATTTTGAAAAAAATTGCCTTTTTGGTCAAAAGTTAACCTATTGGGTCAATGGGTTGGTCATTTGGTCAAAGATTGACCATTTTGACTAAAGTTATCTTTTTGGTCAAAAGTTGACCTATTTAGGTCAATGAGGCATTAGGTCAAAAATTGATAATTTTGAGCAAAATTGATATTTTAGTCAAAAGTTGACCTATTTGGTTAATGGGTTGGTCATTAGATCAAGAATGAATCATTTTGGCCAAAGTTAATTTTTAGTCAAAAGTTGACAAATTTGGTCAATGGGTTGGTCATTGGATCGAGGATTGACAATTAAGTCAAAAATTTACTATTTTGACCTAAATTTACTTTTTGGTTAAAAGTTTATCTATTGGGTCAGTGGGTTGGTCATTGGGACAAGGATTTACCATTTTGACCAATATTGACTTTTTGGTCGAAAGTTGACTTATTGGATCGATGGGTTTGTCATTGGGTCGACGATTGACCATTTTGACTAAAGTTGTCCTTTGGGTCCGAGATTGACTTATTGGGCCAACAATTGGTCTTAATTCGAAAATTGATTATTTTGACCTAAATTGACTTTTTGTTCGAAAAGTTGACTTATTGGATCAATGCATTGGTCATTTGGTTAAGAATTGAACATTTTGACTAAAGTTGACTTTTTGGTCGAAAAGTTGATTTATTGCGTCGATGGGTTTGTCATTGGATCGAAATTGACTATTATGACCAAAGCTGACTTTTTGGTCAAAAGTTGACCGATTTGGTCATTGGATTTGTCATTTGGTCAAAAGTTGACCTATCAGGTCAATGGGTTGGTCATTGGGTAGAGGTTTGACCATTTTGACCAAAGTTCACTTTTTGGTCAAAAGTTGACCTATTAAGTCAATGGGTTGGTCATTGGGTCTAAAATTGACAATTTTGACCAAAGTTGGCTTTTTGGTTAAATGTTGACCTATTGGGTTAATGGGTTTGTAGTAGGGTAAAAAGTTAACCATTTTGACCAAAGTTAACTTTTTGGTCTAAAGTAAACCTAGTAGGTCAACGGGTTGGTCTTAGGGTCAAAAATTGATCATTTAGACTAAAGTTAATTTTTTGGTCAAAAGTTGACCTATTTAGCTAATGAGCAGGTAATTGGGTCAAGAATTGACCTTTTTGACCAAAGATGACTTTTTAGTCTAAAGTTGACCTAATGGGTCAATGGGTTGGTCATTGGGTAAAAAATTGATCATTTTGACCAAAGTTGACTTTTTGATCAAAAGTTGACCTATTGGGTTGATGGGTAGTCATTAGGTCAGAAATTGACTGTTTTGACCAAAATTGACCTTTTGATCAAAAGTTGACATATTAGGTCAATGGGTATGTCAATGGGTCAAGGATTGACCATTTTGACCAAACTTAACTTTTGGTCGAGAGATTAACTTATTGTGTCGATAATTAGTCATTAATTCAAAAATTGATTATTTTGACCAAAATTGACTTTTAGGTCAAAACTTGACCAGTTGGGCCAATGGGTTGGTCATTGGGTCAAGGATTGATCATTTTGACCAAATTTAACTTTTTGGTCAAAACTTGACCTATTGGGTCAATGACTTGGTCATTAGGTTAAGGATTGACCATTATGACCAAAGTTGACTTTTTGGTCAAAGATTAGCTTACTGGTCAATAATTGGTCATTAGGTCGAAAATTGACTATTTTAACCAAAATTGATTTTTTGGTTAAAAGTTGAATTATTGGGTCAATGGGTGTCATTAAGTTAAAAATTGACTATTTAGACCAAAAATAAGTTTTTGGTCAAAAGCTAACCCATTGTGTAAGCGGGGAGGTCATTGGACCAGAAATTGACCATTTTTACCAAAATTGTCTTTTTCATCAAATGTTGACTTATTTGGTCAATGAGTTGGTAATTGGGTCAAGAATTGACCATTTTTACCAAAGATGAATTTTTTGGTCAAAAGTTGACTTATCGGGTCAATGGGTTGGTCATTGGGTCAATAATTGACCATTTTGACCAAAGTTGACTTTTTGGTCAAAAGTTGACCTATTGGGTCAACGGGTGGTCATTAGTTCAAAAATTGACTATTTTAACCAAAGTTGACTTTTTGGTTAAAAGTTGACCAATAGGGTTAATGGGTTTGTCTCTCGGTCAAAGATTGACTATTTTGACCAAAGTTAATTTTTTGTTTAGAGATTGACTTATTGGGTCAATAATTGCTCATTTATTCAAATATTAACTATTTTGACCAAAATTAACTTTTTGGTTAAAAGTTGACCTACTAGGCTAATGAGTTCGTCATTGGGTCAAGAGTTGATCATTTTGACCAAAGTTGACTTTTTGGTCAAAAGTTGACCTATTGGGTGAATGGGTTAGTCATTGGGTCAAGGATTGACCATTTTGACAAAAGATGGCTTTTTGGTCAGAGATTGACATACTGGTCAGAATTGGTCATTTGGTCAAAAATTGACTATTTTGAAAAAAATTGCCTTTTTGGTCAAAAGTTAACCTATTGGGTCAATGGGTTGGTCATTTAGTCAAGGATTGACCATTTTGACTAAAGTTGTCTTTTTGGTCAAAAGTTGACCTACTTAGGTCAATGAGGCATTAGGTCAAAAATTGATAATTTTGAGCAAAATTGATATTTTAGTCAAAAGTTGACTGTTGGTTAATGGGTTGGTCATTAGATCAAGAATGAATCATTTTGGCCAAAGTTGATTTTTAGTCAGAAGTTGACAAATTTGGTCGATGGGTTGGTCATTGGATCGAGGATTGATGATTAAGTCAAAATTTACTATTTTGACCTAAATTAACTTTTTGGTTAAAAGTTTATCTATTGGGTCAGTGGGTTGGTCATTGGGACAAGGATTTACCATTTTGACCAATATTGACTTTTTGGTCAAAAGTTGACCTATTGGGTCAATGGGTTTGTCATTGGGTCAACGATTGACCATTTTGACTAAAGTTGTCCTTTGGGTCTGAGATTGACTTATTGGGCCAACAATTGGTCTTAATTCAAAAATTGATTATTTTGACCTAAATTGACTTTTTGTTCAAAAGTTGACTTATTGGATCAATGCATTGGTCATTTGGTTAAGAATTGAACATTTTGACTAAAGTTGACTTTTTGGTCAAAAGTTGATTTATTGCGTCGATGGGTTTGTCATTGGATCAAAAATTGACCATTATAACCAAAGCTGACTTTTTGGTCAAAAGTTGACAAATTTGGTCATTGGATTTGTCATTTGGTCAAAAGTTGACCTATCAGGTCAATGGGTTGGTCATTGGGTAGAGGTTTGACCATTTTGACCAAAGTTCACTTTTTGGTCAAAAGTTGACCTATTAAGTCAATGGGTTGGTCATTGGGTCTAAAATTGACAATTTTGACCAAAGTTGGCTTTTTGGTCAAATGTTGACCTATTGGGTTAATGGGTTTGTAGTAGGGTAAAAAGTTAACCATTTTGACCAAAGTTAACTTTTTGGTCTAAAGTAAACCTAGTAGGTCAACGGGTTGGTCTTAGGGTCAAAAATTGATCATTTAGACTAAAGCTAATTTTTTGGTCAAAAGTTGACCTATTTGGCCAATGAGCAGGTAATTGGGTCAAGAATTGACCTTTTTGACCAAAGATGACTTTTTATTCTAAAGTTGACCTAATGGGTCAATGGGTTGGTCATTGGGTAAAAAATTGATCATTTTGACCAAAGTTGACTTTTTGATCAAAAGTTGACCTATTGGGTTGATGGGTAGTCATTAGGTCAGAAATTGACTGTTTTGACCAAAATTGACCTTTTGATCAAAAGTTGACATATTAGGTCAATGGGTATGTCATTGGGTCAAGGATTGACCATTTTGACCAAACTTAACTTTTTGGTCAGAGATTAACTTATTGTGTCAATAATTAGTCATTAATTCAAAAATTGACTATTTTGACCAAAATTGACTTTTGGGTCAAAACTTGACCCATTGTGCCAATGGGTTGGTCATTGGGTCAAGGATTGATCTTTTTGACCAAATTTAACTTTTTGGTCAAAACTTGACCTATTGGGTCAATGACTTGGTCATTGGGTTAAGGATTGACCATTATGACCAAAGTTGACTTTTTGTCAGAGATTGGCTTACTGGTCAATAATTGGTCATTAGGTCAAAAATTGACTATTTTAACCAAAATTGATTTTTTGGTTAAAAGTTGAATTATTGGGTCAATGGGTGTCATTAAGTTAAAAATTGACTATTTAGACCAAAAATAAGTTTTTGGTCAAAAGCTAACCCATTGTGTAAGCGGGGAGGTCATTGGATCGAGAAATTGACCATTTTTACCAAAATTGTCTTTTTCATCAAATGTTGACTTATTTGGTCAATGAGTTGGTAATTGGGTCAAGAATTGACCATTTTTACCAAAGATGAATTTTTGGTCAAAAGTTGACTTATTGGGTCAATGGGTTGGTCATTGGGTCAATAATTGACCATTTTGACCAAAGTTGACTTTTTGGTCAAAAGTTGACCTATTGGGTCAACGGGTGGTCATTAGTTCAAAAATTGACTATTTTAACCAAAGTTGACTTTTTGGTTAAAAGTTGATTAATAGGGTTAATGGGTTTGTCTCTCGATCAAAGATTGATCTATTTTGACCAAAGTTAATTTTTTGTTTAGAGATCGACTTATTGGGTCAATAATTGCTCATTTATTCAAATATTAACTATTTTGACCAAAATTAACTTTTTGGTTAAAAGTTGACCTACTAGGCTAATGAGTTCGTCATTGGGTCAAGAGTTGATCATTTTGACCAAAGTTGACTTTTTGGTCAAAAGTTGACCTATTGGGTGAATGGGTTAGTCATTGGGTCAAGGATTGACCATTTTGACAAAAGATGGCTTTTCGGTCAGAGATTGACATACTGGTCAGAATTGGTCATTTGGTCAAAAATTGACTATTTTGAAAAAAATTGCCTTTTTGGTCAAAAGTTAACCTATTGGGTCAATGGGTTGGTCATTTGGTCAAGGATTGACCATTTTGACTAAAGTTGTCTTTTTGGTCAAAAGTTGACCTATTTAGGTCAATGAGGCATTAGGTCAAAAATTGATAATTTTGAGCAAAATTGATATTTTAGTCAAAAGTTGACCTATTTGGTTAATGGGTTGGTCATTAGATCAAGAATGAATCATTTTGGCCAAAGTTGATTTTTAGTCAAAAGTTGACAAATTTGGTCAATGGGTTGGTCATTGGATCGAGGATTGACAATTAAGTCAAAAATTTACTATTTTGACCTAAATTAACTTTTTGGTTAAAAGTTTATCTATTGGGTCAGTGGGTTGGTCATTGGGACAAGGATTTACCATTTTGACCAATATTGACTTTTTGGTCAAAAGTTGACCTATTGGGTCAATGGGTTTGTCATTGGGTCAACGATCGACCATTTTGACTAAAGTTGTCCTTCGGGTCCGAGATCGACTTATTGGGCCAACAATTGGTCTTAATTCAAAAATTGATTATTTTGACCTAAATTGACTTTTTGTTCAAAAGTTGATTTATCGGATCAATGCATCGGTCATTTGGTTAAGAATCGAACATTTTGACTAAAGTGGACTTTTTGGTCAAAAGTTGATTTATTGCGTCGATGGGTTTGTCATTGGATCAAAAATTGACCATTATGACCAAAGCTGACTTTTTGGTCAAAAGTTGACCGATTTGGTCATTGGATTTGTCATTTGGTCAAAAGTTGACCTATCAGGTCAATGGGTTGGTCATTGGGTAGAGGTTTGACCATTTTGACCAAAGTTGACTTTTTGGTCAAAAGTTGACCTATTAAGTCAATGGGTTGGTCATTGGGTCTAAAATTGACCATTTTGACCAAAGTTGGCTTTTTGGTCAAATGTTGACCTATTGGGTTAATGGGTTTGTAGTAGGGTAAAAAGTTAACCATTTTGACCAAAGTTAACTTTTTGGTCTAAAGTAAACCTAGTAGGTCAACGGGTTGGTCTTAGGGTCAAAAATTGATCATTTAGACTAAAGCTAATTTTTTGGTCAAAAGTTGACCTATTTGGCCAATGAGCAGGTAATTGGGTCAAGAATTGACCTTTTTGACCAAAGATGACTTTTTAGTCTAAAGTTGACCTAATGGGTCAATGGGTTAGTCATTGGGTAAAAAATTGATCATTTTGTCCAAAGTTGACTTTTTGATCAAAAGTCGATCTATCGGGTCGATGGGTAGTCATTAGGTCGAAATTGATCATTTTGACCAAAATCGACCTTTTGATCAAAAGTCGACATATTAGGTCAATGGGTATGTCATTGGGTCAAGGATTGACCATTTTGACCAAACTTAATTTTTTGGTCGAGATTAACTTATTGTGTCAATAATTAGTCATTAATTCAAAAATCGACTATTTTGACCAAAATTGACTTTTGGGTCAAAACTCGACCCATTGTGTCCAATGGGTTGGTCATTGGGTCAAGGATCGATCATTTTGACCAAATTTAACTTTTTGGTCAAAACTTGACTATTGGGTCAATGACTTGGTCATTGGGTTAAGGATCGACCATTATGACCAAAGTTGACTTTTGTCGTAGATCGACTTATCGGTCAATAATTGGTCATTAGGTCAAAATCGATTATTTTAACCAAAATAAATTTTTTGGTTAAAAGTTGAATTATTGGGTCAATGGGTGTCATTAAGTTAAAAATCGATTATTTAGACCAAAAATAAGTTTTTGGTCAAAAGCTAACCCATTGTGTAAGCGGGAGGTCATTAGTGTTACCAAAATTGTCTTTTTCATCAAATGTTGACTTATTTGGTCAATGTGTTGGTAATTGGGTCAAAATTGACCATTTTGACTAAAGATCACTATTTGGTCAAAGCTTGACCTATTGGGTCAATGGGTTGGTCATTGGGTCAATAATCGACCATTTTGACCAAAGTTGACTTTTTGGTCAAAAGTTGACCTATTGGGTCAACGGGTGGTCATTAGTTCAAAAATTGACTATTTTAACCAAAGTTGACTTTTTGGTTAAAAGTTGACCAATAGGGTCAATGGGTTTGTCTCTCGGTCAAAGATTGACTATTTTGACCAAAGTTAATTTTTTGTTTAGAGATTGACTTATTGGGTCAATAATTGCTCATTTATTCAAATATTAACTATTTTGACCAAAATTAACTTTTTGGTTAAAAGTTGACCTACTAGGCTAATGAGTTCGTCATTGGGTCAAGAGTTGATCATTTTGACCAAAGTTGACTTTTTGGTCAAAAGTTGACCTATTGGGTGAATGGGTTAGTCATTGGGTCAAGGATTGACCATTTTGACAAAAGATGGCTTTTTGGTCAGAGATTGACATACTGGTCAGAATTGGTCATTTGGTCAAAAATTGACTATTTTGTAAAAAATTGCCTTTTTGGTAAAAAGTTAACCTATTTGGTCAATGGGTTGGTCATTTAGTCAAGGATTGACCATTTTGACTAAAGTTGTCTTTTTGGTCAAAAGTTGACCTATTTAGGTCAATGAGGCATTAGGTCAAAAATTGATAATTTTGAGCAAAATTGATATTTTAGTCAAAAGTTGACCTATTTGGTTAATGGGTTGGTCATTAGATCAAGAATGAATCATTTTGGCCAAAGTTGATTTTTAGTCAAAAGTTGACAAATTTGGTCAATGGGTTGGTCATTGGATCGAGGATTGACAATTAAGTCAAAAATTTACTATTTTGACCTAAATTAACTTATTTGTTAAAAGTTTATCTATTGGGTCAGTGGGTTGGTCATTGGGACAATGATTTACCTTTTTGACCAATATCGACATTTTGGTCAAAAGTCGACCTATCGGGTCAATGGGCTTATCATCGGGTCAACGATCGACCATTTCGACTAAAGTCGTCCTTTGGGTCCGAGATCGACTTATTGGGCCAACAATTGGTCTTAATTCAAAAATTGATTATTTTGACCTAAATCGACTTTTTGTTCAAAAGTTGACTTATTGGATCAATGCATCAGTCATTTGGTTAAGAATTGAACATTTTGACTAAAGTTGACTTTTTGGTCAAAAGTTGATTTATTGCGTCGATGGGTTTGTCATTGGATCAAAAATTGACCATTATGACCAAAGCTGACTTTTTGGTCAAAAGTTGACCGATTTGGTCATTGGATTTGTCATTTGGTCAAAAGTTGACTCCATCGGGTCAATGGGTCGGTCATTAAGTAGAGGTTTGACCATTTTGACCAAAGTTGACTTCTTGGTTAAAAGTTGACCTATTAAGTCAATGGGTTGGTCATTGGGTCTAAAATTGACAATTTTGACCAAAGTAGGCTTTTTGGTCAAATGTTGACCTATTGGGTTAATGGGTTTGAAGTAGGGTAAAAAGTTAACCATTTTGACCAAAGTTAACTTTTTGGCAAGAGATTGGCTTATTGGGTCAATAATTGTTCATTAGGTCAAAAACTTACTATTTTGACAAAAATTGACTTTTTTTCAAAAGTTGACCTATTGGGCAATGGGTTGGTCATTTGGTCAAGGATTGATCATTTTGACCAAAGTTGACTTTTTGGTCACAAGCTGACCTATTGAGTCAATGGGTTAGTCATTGGGTCAAGGATTGACCATTTTGACCAAAGTCTTTTTGGTCAATGGTTGACTTATTGGGTCAATAATTAGTCGTTAGATTAAAAATTGACTACCAAAATTGAATTTTTGGTTAAAACTTAACCCATTGGGTCAACGGGGTGGTCATTGGGTCAGAAATTGACCATTTTGGCCAACGTTGACTTTTTGGTCAAAGGTTGACATATTTGGTCAATGAGTTGGTATTTGGGTCAAGAATTGACCATTTTGACCAAAGATGACTTTTAGTCAAAAGTTGACCAATTGGGTCAATGGGTTAGTCATTAGGTCAAAAATTCACAATTTTGACTAAAGTTGACATTTTGGTCAAAAGTTAACCTTTTGGGTCAATGGGTGGTCATTAGGTCAAAAGTTAATCTATATGGTCAATGGATTTGTCATTGGGTCTAGGATTGACCATTTTGACTAAATTTAACTTTTTGGTCAAAATTGACCTATTGGGTCAATGAGTTGGTCATTGGGTCAAGGATTGACCATTTTGACCAAAGTTGACCTTTTATCAGTGGTTCACTTATTGGGTTAATAATTGGTCATTATGTCACAAATTGACTAATTTGACCAAAATTAAATTTTTTGTTAAAACTTAACCCATTGGGTCAATGTGGTTGTCATTGCGTCAGAAATTGATCATTCTAACCAATGTTGACTTTTTTGTCAAAAGTTGACCTATTTGGTCAATGAGTTGGTAATTGTGTCAAGAATTGACCATTTTGGCCAAAGATAACTTTTTAGTCAAAAGTTGACATATTGGGTCAATGGGTTGGTCATTGGGTCAAAAATTGATCATTTTGACCAAAGTTAACTTTTTGGTCAAAAGTTGACCTATTGGGTCAATGGGTGGTCATTATGTAAAAAATTTACTATTTTGACCAAAATTGACTTTTCGACCAAAACATACCCTATTGGATCCATGGGTTTGTCATCGTGTCTAGAATTGGCCATTTTATCAAAAATTAACTTTCTGGTCAGAGATTGTATTTTTGGGTCAATAATTAGTCATTAATCCCAAAATTGACTATTTTGACAAAAATTGACTTTTTGGTCAAGAGTTAACCTATTAGGCCAATGGGTTGGTCATTGGGTCAAATATTGATCATTTTGACCAACGTTCACCTTTTGGTCAAATGTTGACTTATTGGGTCAATGGGTTGGTCATTGGGTCATTGGGTTGGTCATTGGGTCAAGGATAGACCATTTTGACCAAAGTTGACTTCTTGGTCAGAGATTGCCTTAATGGGTCAATAATTTGTCATTGGGTCAAAAATTGACCATTTTGATCAAAGTTGACCTATTGGGTCAATGGGTTTGTCATTGGGTCAATGATTGACTATTTTGACCAAAGTTAACTTTTTGGTTAGTGATTAACTTACTAGGTCAATAATTGGTCATTGGGTCAAAAATTGACAATTTTGCCAAATTTGAATTTTTTGTCAAAAGATAACCCATTGGGTCAACGGGGAGGTCATTGGGTCAGAAATTGACCATTTTGACCAAAGTTGACTTTTTAGTCAAAAGTTGACCAATTTGGTCAATGAGTTGGTAATTGGGTCAAGAATTTGGCCGTTTTGACCCAAGATGACTTTGTTGATCAAATGTTGATCTTTTGGGTTAATGGTTTGTGCATTGGGTAAAAAACTGACCACTTTGACCAAAGTTGACTTTTTGGTCAAAAGTTGACATATTGGGTCAATGGGTGGTCATTAGGTCAAAAATTGACAATTTTGACCAAAATTGACTTTTTGGTCAAAAGTTAACCTATTTGGTCAATGGGTTTATCTTTGGGTTAAGGATTGCCCATTTTGACCAAAGTTGACTTATTGGTTAGAGATTGACTTATTGGGTCAATATATTGTTATTAATTCAAAAATTGACTATTTTGACAAAAATTTACTTTTTGGTCAAAAGTTGACCTATTAGACCAATGTGTTAGTCATTGGGTTAAGGATTGACCATTTTGACAAAAGTTGTCTTTTTGGTCAAAAGTTGACCTATTTTGGTCAACGAGGCGGTCATTTGGTAAAAAATTGACAATTCTGAGCAAAATTGACTTTTTGGTTAAAATTTGACATATTGGGTCAATGGGTTTGTTATTGGCTCCAGGATTGACTATTTTGAAGAAAGTTGACTTCTTTGTCCGAGATTGACTTATTGGGTCAGTAATTGGTCCTTAGGTCAAAAATTGACTATTTTGACCAAAATTGATTTTTTGGTCAAAAGTTGACATATTAGGTCAATGGGTTGGTCATTGGGTCAAGGATTGCCAATTTTGACTAAAGTTGACTATTTGGTCAAAAGTTGTCCTATTGGGTCAATGAGTTGGTCATAGGGTCAAAGATTGACCATTTTTATCAATGTTGACTTTTTTGTCAGAGATTGACTTATTGAGTCAATAATTGGTTATTAGGTCAAAAATTGATTATTCTGACAAAAATTAAATTTTTGGGCAAAAGTTGACCCATTTAGTCAACAGGGTAGTTATTGGGTCAGAAATTGACCATTTAGAACAAAGTTGACTTTTTGGTCAAAAGTTGACCTATTTGGTCAATGAGTTGGTAATTGGGTCAAGAATTGACCATTTATACTGAAGATGACTTTTTAGTCAAAATTTGATCTATTGGGTCAATGGGTTGGTCATTGGGTCATAAAACTCACTATTTGACCAAATTTGACTTTTTGGTCAAAAGTTGACATATTGAGTTAATGGGTGGTCATTAGGTCAAAAATTGACTATTTTGACTAAAATTGATTTTTTGGTCAAAAGTTATCCATTTGGGTCAATGTCTTGGTCATTGGGTCAAGGATTGACCATTTTGACCTAAGTTGACTTATTGGGTCAATTTGTTGGTTATTGGGTCAAGGTTTGACCATTTTGACAAAAGTTGACTATTTTATCAGAAGTTGACCTATTGGGTCAATGGGTTGGTCATTGGGTCAGAAATTGACCATTTTAACCGAAGTTGACTTTTTGGTCACAAGTTGACCTATTGGGTCAATGCGTTGGTCTTTGGGTAAAAAATTAACCATTTTGACCAAAGTTGACTCTTTGGTCGAAAGTTGACCTTTTATTAAATGGGTGGTCGTTAGGTCAAAAATTAACTACTTTTACCAAAATTGACTTTTGGTTAAAAGTTGACCTATTGGGTCAATGTGTTGGTTTTTGGATCAAGGATTAACCATTTTCACAAAAGTTGACTTTTTGGTCAGATGTTGACCTATTGGGTTAATGGGTTTGTCATTGGGTCAGAAATTAACCATTTTGACCAAAGTTGACTTTTTAGTCAAAACTTGACATATTTGGTCAATGGGTTTGCCATTGGCTAAAAAATTAACCATTTTGATAAAAGTTGACATTTTGGTTAGAAATTGGCTTACTGGGTCAATAAATTGTCATTAGGTCAAAAATTGATTATTTTGACCAAAATTGACTTTTTGGTCAAAAGTTGATCTGTTGGGTCAATGGGTTGGTCATTGGGACAAGGATTGAACATTTTGACCAAACTTGACTTTTTGAACAAAAGTTGACCTATTGGGTCAATGGGTTGGTCATTGGGTCAAGAATTGACCATTTTAACCAAAGTTAACTTTTTGGTCAGTGGTTGACTTATTAGCTAAATAATTGGTGATTAGGATTATTTTGACCAAAATTAAATTTTTGGTCAAAAGTTGACCCATTGGGTCAACGAGGTTGTCATTTGTGTCAGAAATTGACCATTTTGACCAAAGTTGACTTTTTGGTCTGAGATTTTTTTATTGGGTCAATAATAGGTCATTAGTTCAAAAAATGACAATTTTAACCATAATTGACTTTTTGGTCAAAAGTTGACCTAATAGGCCAATGGGTTGGTCATTCGGTCAATGATTGAACATTTTGACCAATGTGGACCTTTTGGTCAAAATTTGACCTATTGGGTCAATGTGTTGGTAATTGGGTCAAGGTTTGACCATTTAGACCAAATTTGATTTTTTTGTCAAAAGTTGACCTAATGGGTCAATGAGTTGGTCTTTGGGTCAGAAATTGACCACTTAGACCAAAGTTGATTTTTTGGTCAATTGTTGACATATTGGTTTAATGGGTTTGTCATTGGATCAAAGATCAACTATTTTGACCAAAGTTATCTTTTTAGTCAGAGATTGGCTTACTGGGTCAATAATTGGTCTTCAGGTTAAAAATTGACTATTTTGACCAAAATTGACTTTTTAGTCAAAAGTTGACCTATTGGGTCAACGGGTTGGTCATTAGGTCCAAGATTGACCATTTTGAAAAAAGTTGACTTTTTTGTCAAAGGTTGACCTATTAGGTCAATGGGTTGGTCATTGGGTTAAGGATTGACCTTTTTGACCAAAGTTGACTTTTTGGTAAAAAATTGACCTATTTGGTTAATGAGTTGGTAATTGGGTCAAGAATGGACCGTTTTGACCAAAGATGACTTTTAGTTAAAAGTTGACCTATTGGGTCAATGGGTAAAAAATTCACTATTTCAATCAAAGTTAACTTTTTGTTCAAAAGTTGACTATTTTGACCAGAAATGACTTTTTGGTCACAAGTTGACTTTTTGGGTAATGGGTTGGTCATTGGGTTAAGGATCGACCATTTTGACCAAAGTTGACTTTCTGGTCAAAGATTGGCTTATTGGGTCAATAATTGGTCATTAGGTCAAAAATTGACTAATTTGACCAAAATTGACTTTTTGGTCAAAAGTTGACCTATTGGGTCAATGGGTTGGTCATTAGGTCAAGGATTCACCATTTTTGTCAAAGTTGACTTTTTGGTCAAAAGTTGACCTATTGGGTCAAAAGGTTGTTCATTGGGTCAAGGATTGACCATTTTGACCAAAGTTAACTTTTTGGTTAAGGATTGACTTATTGGGTCAATAATTGGTTATTAGGTCAAAAATAGATTATTTTACCAAAATTAAATTTTATGTCAAAAATTGACCCATTGGGTTAACGGGGTGATGATTAGGTCAAAAAATTGACCATTTTGACCAAAATTAACTTTTTGGTCAAAAGTTAACCTATTTGTTCAATGAGTTGGCAATTGGGTCAAGAATTGACCATTTTAACCGAAGATAATGTTTACCTCATTTTTATAATGAGTCAATACCTTTTGACCTAAAAAGTCAACTTTGGTCAAAATGGTCAAACCAGACCCAATGACCAACCCTGTTGACCCCATAGATCACCTTTTTGACTTAAAAAGTCAACTTTGGTCAAAATGGTCAAACCAGACCCGATGACCAACCCTGTTGACCCCATATGTCACCCTTTTGACCTAAAAAGTCAACTATGTTCAAAATGGCCAAACCAGACCCAATGACCAACCCTGTTGACCCCATAGGTCACCCTTTTGACCTAAAAAGTCAACTTTGGTCAAAATGGTCGAACTGCACCCAATGACTAACCCCGTTGACCCCATAGGTCACCCTTTTAACCTAAAAAGTCAACTTTGGTCAAAATTGTCAAACCGGACCCAATGACTAACCCCGTTGACCCCATAGGTCACCCTTTCGACCTAAAAGTCAACTTTGGTCAAAATGGTCAAACCGGACCCAATGACCAACCCCGTTGACCCCAAAGGTTACCCTTTTGACCTAAAAAGTCAACTTTGGTCAAAATGACCAAACTAGACCCAATGACCAAACCTGTTGACCCCATAGGTCAACCCTTTGACCCAATGACATGTTTAAAACCCCACGATGATAAAATCACAAATATTGTGATCAAATCAACCATGGCAAATCTGAAAAGGTCACATTGGACATCTTAAAATTAAATTGATCAATTTAGGCCGACTTGGGTCAACCTAAATCAAAATTGGTCAACACTTATCTATTTTAATCAAAATAGGTAAAAAATTAAATAAAAACCACAAAATTAATCAAATAATTAATTTCAAAATTATTTTTATTAATTAAATTAATTAATGATTTAATTTAGAGTATTTTAATTAAATGACATAATTAATTAAAATGAAAATTAAATTAAAATCATAAAATGACAAAATTAAATAAAAATGATAAAATTAATCAATTAATTAATTTAAAATTATTTTTAATTAATAAATTGATTAATGAAATAATTTCCAACAATTTTTGATAACATAATTAATTAAAATGGAAATGACACATGGCCTTCCCATAATTAATTAAAGTTAAAACTAAATTAAACCCATCATAAGACATAATTAACACATGACAAAACTTAGCTTAAATTATGGCTAACCATGGGTTAACTCCCATCATGGTGAATAAAATGAGGTGGCTCTTTCTCCTTCATTCTAAGCCATGACTCACCTCTACTCAACAATGAGGTGGCCGACCAACACTAAGGCATATTTCCCATCTCCTAAACTAACCAATGGGAAGTGAACAAAGCTTAAATTCCACTCCTCACCATGGTTAAATGAAATCATGAGGGGGAAACATATGTGTCACCATTTGCCAAAGCTAACGGGTGACTTGTAAGCTCATGAGGAAGAGAAATTACAGCTCATTTCAAAGAGCTAAACCACCTCATGCTTGATCCAATGGAAAGGAGCCAAAATAATGAGCTCATGATGGAGAACTTTGGAGAGACAACCATAGTTATCCCCTCAGTCGAAATTTTATCTTCAATTCATTAATAGGGAAGATAACAACTCCCCTAGTACGGCCCTAAGCTAAGCTATGGCCTCCCCATGGCTATAAATAAGGCCATTCCCGAGCCTTAGGGAGAGGAAGAAAAAAAATTTAGTGAGACCTATAGGCTGCTCAAATCTTCTGGCTCCCAACACAAAAACTCTTCCCAAGAGTCTTAGCAATCCATTTTGATCAAACCCAAGCAATAGATTGAGCCCAATCGAGCCAATTTGATCAAAATTCAAAAACAGCCCAAACAAGCCACCTTCTTAAATTTCTCCTCTGAGGCCGATTTTTGAACCAAATTGGTGTAGCAACAATCTTCCTCTGGAGTCTTAGAAGACAATTACAAGGTCTGATCAAGCTTGATTTACTTGTGGCAAATGTATGAAATTATTTTTCTTAAAATAATTCATATTTTTGAAATATCATGTGTTATACTAGCCCAGAAATGTTGCATCACCATATGTATACAGTCTACATGTTTAGATGATTCCATAGGTTCAAAAATCACTCAATTTCATCAAGAAATGAGTAAGATATTAACATTTGAAGTGTAACAGTTATGAATTTTTCTGGAATTAAAATGGATTTATCACCGCCGTCCGTTCCCGTGTTTTGTAACGGAAGGCGCTGATCAAACCGCGCGGTGTCCTCTGTTCTACCTCCCACAGCGGATTTTCCCGCTCTTCAACAGATCCGAGGACACGCGTTGGCGTGGGATCACTTTGGCGGCGGGAAATTGGTTAAAAATTTGTTTTAACCTTAAAACAATCGAAAATTCATAACTTTTTAAATATAAATCACAAAAATATAACAAAAATACCTCGGGAAAGAGCAAAATGAGAAAAAAATTATGAAATAAAAATCATAATTTTATTCCCATTATTTAATTTTTAAATAATTAAATACTCTCTGTAGTATTTTAATTATCAAAAATTATTTATAAATAAAAAAAATATGAAACTTTGAGGCATTTATCTTTATGCTCTTAGGAATGTTTCATGATTTTTCCAAGGACATAAAAAATGTCTAGGACACTTTTTTCTAATTTTCAAGTCATTTTGTAATTATTTCAAATAAATAATTATAAAAAAATGAAAATTAAAAAAATAAAATAAAAATGGTTAGAAATGTTAGGGCAACAGAGAATAACCTTAAGAAAATCATTTTTATGTCATTAAAATAATTTTGAATAATATGTTAAAATTTAGGACTAAAATTCTTTATTAATTAAATAATTTTAATCCTAAAAATCACCTTTTCATAAACTTAGCTTATTTCCTTCAAAAATCTATGTTTGAAATGAATCTAGTCTATGATAGGCTAATGAAAAATAATTAATTAAGTCTAAAATGACAAAATTAGACTTAATTAGGTTTATCATTTAAACCTATTAAACCTTAAGCTTAATGAATTAAGTCTAAAATGACAAAATTAGACTTAATTAGGTTTAAAACATCATTTAAACCTATTAAACCTTAAGCTTAATCAATTAAGTCTAAAATGATAAAATTAGACTTAATTAGGTTTAAAACATCATTTAAACCTATTAAACCTTAAGCTTAATTAATTACGTCTAAAATAACAAAATTAGAGTTAATTAGGTTTAAAACATCATTTAAACCTATTAAACCTTAAGCTTAATCAATAAAGTCTACAACAACAACAACAAAGCCTTAATCCCACTAAGTGGGGTCGGCTACATGAATCCTTTTTCTCCATTGCGTCCTATTTAGTGTCAAATTTTCATTTAATTCTAATAGATTAAGATCATTTTTTATTCAATAAGCCCAAGTTTTCCTAGGTCTCGCCTCTCGCCTTTCTTAGCATAAGTTGTATTTAAAACATCTACTCTCCTAATCGGATCATCGAGTGGTCGACGTTTAATGTGACCAAACCATCTAAGGCGACTCTCTCTAATTTTATCCATCACTGGTGCAACTCCAACCCTATTACGGATATACTCATTTCGCATTTTGTCTCTAAGTGTAAAGCCACTCATCCATCTAATCATTCTCATCTCGGCAACACTTAACTTAACATTATGCTTTTCTTTTAAAGGCCAACATTCAAGCACCATAGAGCATCGAAGGTCTCACCACCATCTTATAAAATTTTCCTTTCGGCCTAAGTGGGACTTTTCTATCACACAATAGGCCGGACGCATTCCTCCACTTCAACCAACCAACCTGAATTCTACTATTAACATCCCCATCTATATCACCATCGCTTTGAACAATGGACCCGAGATATCTAAATCGTTCACACCTTTTAATAATTTGATCACCCAAAGTTACACTTCGTCACTAGTACCTACTATTACTAAAATTACATTCCATGTATTCAGCTTTAGTTCTACTCACACGAAGACCTTTAGACTCCAATGTAGACCTCCATAAATCAAGTTTTTCCTGGACTTTTTCTCTTGTCTTATCCACCAGGAGGATATCATCAGCAAAAAGCATACACCAAGGTACATCCTCTTGTAAATGGCCAAGTAAGACCATCCATAAATAAAGCAAAAAGATATGGACTTAAAGCCGATCCTTGATGTAAACCAACGAAATAGTAAAATACTTGGTCAATCCTCCTTCGGTTCGAACACATGTAACGGCTCTAGCATACATATCTTTAATGACTTGAATATAAGTCAAATCAACACCTTTCTTCTCGAGGACTCTCCAAAGAACATCTCTAGGAACCTTATCGTAAGCTTTTTCTAAATCAATAAAAATCAAATGTAGATCCTCCTTATTATCTCGGTACCTCTCCATCAAACCTCTTAATAAATGTATAGCTTCCATGGTAGACCTGCCCGACATAAATCCAAATTGATTATGAGAAATCTTCGTAATACGTCTTAACCTATGTTCAATTACCCTCTCCCATAACTTTAAAGTATGACACATCAATTTAATTCCTCTATAATTTGCACACTCTTGTGCATCTCCTTTATTCTTAAAAATGGGGACCAAAATGCTCTTTCTCCACTCCTCAGGCAACTTTTTTGTTTTTAAAATAATATTAAAAAGTTTAGTAAGCCAGGAAACCCCCAAATCACCTAAACATTTCCACACTTCAATTGGGATATCATCAGGTCCTACAGACTTTCCCCCCTTGGTTTTCTTTAAAGCCTCATCAACTTCTTTTTTACTAATGCGACGGTAAAAGTGAAAAGTTTTATTATTATTAACGATATTAAGATCACTAAGGTCGATCATACTTTCAGCATCATCATTAAAAAGTTTATCAAAATAACTCACCCACCTATTTTGAATATCTTTTTCTAAGAAAAGCACTTTTGATTTTCATCTTTAATACACTTTACTTGAGTTAAATCTTTACTTTTCTTTTCTCTTTGTTTGGCTAGTTTATACATATATTTTTCACCTTCCTTAGTATCTAACATGTTATAAAGATCACTAAAAGCAGAATTTTTAGCGTCACAAATTATTCTTTTACACTCCCTGCGGGCCATTTTATATTTTTCCCAATTCTCTACGCTTTTACATTTATACCAATTTTTATAACATAACTTCTTATATTTTATCTTTTCTTGCACATTATTATTCCACAACCAACTATTTTTATTTATAAAAACTTTTTCTTTTGATTCTCCAAGTACATCTTTAGCCACTTGTTTAATAGTATTAGTTAATTTTTCCCACATAACATTAGCGTCTTCATGAGCATCCCAAATATTTAAATCTTGAATTTTACTCATAAAAATAATTTTATTTGTGTCTTTTAGGTGCCCCCATATTATTCTACGATGTTGAATCCTAGTATTCTTTATTTTACAATTCTTCATCTTAAAATCTAGAACTAATAATCGATGTTGGGTACTTAATTGCTCACTTGGAATGACCTTACAATCCTTACAATCTCGACGATCTCTTCTTCTCATAAGAAAATAATCAATTTGTGTTTTATTAGATCCATTCTTATAAGTAATAAGATGCTCATCTCTTTTCTTGAATAAAGTATTAGTAATAATCATATCATACGCTAAAGCAAAATCTAAAATAGCTCTACCTTCTTCATTAATCGCTCCATAACCGTAGCCACCATGAATATTTCTGAAATCTTCTACCACTCTACCGACTTGTCCAATTAAATCTCCTCCAATAAAAATTTTTTCTTCAAGGGGTATCAAGTGTATTAAGTCTTCTAAATCATTCCAGAATTTATCTTTAGAGTCTATATCTAAACCAACTCGAGGAGCATAAGCACTTATAATATTAAAAATCTTAGTATCAATAATAATCTTAAGTGCTATAATTCTATCTCCAACTCTATTAATTTTAACAACATTATCTTTCAAACTTTTATCTATAATTATACCTACACCATTTCTAGTACGACTCTTACCGAATACCATAGTTTAAAACCTAAGTTATCAATTTCCTTAGCTTTTTCTCCAACCCATTTAGTTTCTTGAATACATAGGATATTTATCTTTCTATGGATCATAATATCAACCAATTCCATTAATTTACCATAGAGAGTACCTATATTCCAAGATCCTACCCTAATACTAGTATCATGGACTAACTTCTTTACCCGCATCCGTCCGTAATGTGGGAACCCTTGCTTATTTGACACTACATGGGCGCCGGTGTAGCGGCCCTCGCACACTTTCCACCGTATTCAAGCCATACAGACGCGTCGCTTCTGTGGGACGCCCTAGCACTTACACAATGATCAAAAGGATTCATGTCATGATTTTTTTTCGACAAGTTTTACGCTGGCTGTCGACTACCTAACGCAACCCTCCACTTTTCACATCCGGGCTTGGGACCGGCAACGGCAGTGTTAATCAATAAAGTCTAAAATGACAAAATTAGACTTAATTAGGTTTAAAACATCATTTAAACCTATTAAACCTTAAGCATAATCAATTAAGTCTAAAAAGACAAAATTAGACTTAATTAGATTTAAAACATCATTTAAACCTATTAAACCTTAAGCTTAATAAATTAAGTCTAAAATAACAAAATTAGACTTAATTATGTTTAAAACATCATTTAAACCTATTAAACCTTAAGCTTAATCAATTAAGTCTAAATGACAAAATTAGACTTAATTAGGTTTAAAACATCATTTAAATCTATTAAACCTTATGCTTAATCAATTAAGTCTAAAATGACAAAATTAGAATTAATTAGGTTTAAAACATCATTTAAACCTATTAAACCTTAAACTTAACCAATTATGTCTAAAATGACAAAATTAAACTTAATTAGGTTTAAAACTTCATTTAAACCTATTAGACCTTAAGCTTAATGAATTGAGTCTAAAATGACAAAATTAGACTTAATTAGGTTTAAAACATCATTTAAACCTATTAAAACTTAAGCTTAATCAATTAAGTCTAAAACGACAAAATTTAACTTAATTAGATTTAAAACATCATTTAAACCTATTAAACCTTAAACTTAATCAATTAAGTCTAAAAAGACAAAATTAGACTTAATTAGATTTAAAACTTCATATAAACCTGTTTAATTAAGTCTAAAATGACAAACTTAGACTTAATTAGGTTTAAAACATTATTTAAACCTATTAAACCTTAAGCTTAATCAATTAAGTCTAAAATGACAAAATTAGACTTAATTAGATTTAAAACATCATTTAAACCTATTTAATTAAGTCTAAAATGATAAACTTAGACTTAATTAGGTTTAAAACGTAATTTAAACCTGTTTAACTAAATTTAAACCTTAAGTTTAATCAATTAAGTCTAAAATGACAAAATTACACTTAATTAGATTTAAAACATCGTTTAAACCTATTTAATCAAGTCTAAAATGACAAACTTAGACTTAATTTGGTTCAGAATGTCATTTAAACCTATTTAACTAAATTTAAACCTTAAGCTTAATTAATTAAGTCTAAAATGACAAAATTAGACTTAATTAGGTTTAAAACTTCTTTTAAACTTATTTAATTAAAGTTAAACCTTTATTACATTAAATTTAATCAAACATAAACCCTAATTAGGTCTAACCCATTAGACCTAATTAAACTATTAAGTCTTAACTAAATTAGACTTAATCAAACCTAAACCCTAATTATGTCTAACCCATTAGACCTAATCAAATCAATTAAACCTTACCTAAATTAGGTTTAATTAACCTTAAACAATTAGACTTAACCCATATTAAGTCTAATTAATCAATTAACCTTAATCAGTTAGACTTAACCCATATTAAGTCTAATTAAATCAATTAAACCTTACCTAAATTAGGTTTAATTAACCTTAAACAAATTAGACTTAACCCATATTAAGTGTAATTAATCAATTAAAACTTACCTAAATTAGGTTTAATTAACCTGAAACAATTAGACTTAACCCATATTAAGTCTAATTAAATCAATTAAACCTTACCTAAATTAGGTTTAATTAACCTTAAACAATTAGACTTAACCCATAATAAGTCTAATTAAATCAACTAAACCTTACCTAAATTAGGTTTAATTAACCTTAAAAAAATTAGACTTAACCCATATTAAGTCTAATTAATCAATTAAACCTTACCTAAATTAGGTTTAATTAACCTTAAACAATTAGACTTAACCCATATTAAGTCTAATTAAATCAATTAAACCTTACCTAAATTAGGTTTAATTAACCTTGAACAATTAGACTTAACCCATAATAAGTCTAATTAAATCCATTAAACCTTACCTAATTTAAGTATAATTAACCTTAAACAAATTAGACTTAACCCATATTAAGTCTAATTAATCAATTAAACCTTACCTAAATTAGATTTAATTAACCTTAAACAATTAGAATTAACCCATATTAAGTTTAATTAATCAATTAAACCTTGCCTAAATTAGGTTTAATTAACCTTAAACAAGTCTAATTAAGTCATTAAACCTTACCTAAATTAGGTTTAATTAACCTTAAACAATCAAACTTAACGCATATTAAATCTAATATAACCTGAATACAACCTAACTTGAACTCAAGTTAACCTAATCCTTAGGTTCAACTTACATTGAATCTAACATAACCTAAGCCTAACTTATGTCTAACCTACATTAGACTTAAGTCAAACCAAACTTAGTTTCAACCCGACATGAACCTAAGTCAAACCTAAACCTAACTTAAGTCTGACCTACATTAGACATAAGTCAAACCAAACTTAGGTTCAACCTGACATGAATCTAAGTCAAACCTAAACCTGAATTTAAGTCTAACCCAAATCATATTTAAGTCAAAATCAAACTTAGGATTAACCCGACATGAACCTAAGTCTAACCAAAACTTAATCTTAACTCAAGACTCAACCCATATTGAACTCAAACCAACTTTAAGTATAGGTTCAACTTAACTTGAACTTAACTTAAGTCAAGCCTTAATTTAAAACCAAATCATATTGAACTATTAACTTAACTTAATTAAAACCTAAATTCAACATAAAATTTTAATTAAATCTAAAATATTAGACTTAATTAAATCATCAAACCATTAATTAATTGAGATTTAAATCAACAAACCTTGATTAAGTCTAATTCATTAATATCTACATAAACTACAGCTAAATAGACTTAATTAAAACTTAAAGTGTTACCTAAAAAGGACTTAGATGGTCAGTAATTCTAATTAAGTCTAATTTATTAGACTTTTAGACTTGATTAACCTTTAAGTCCTATTTAAACAAGGCTTAAAACTTAATTAAGTGTATTCTAAACTAACCTTTTAACTTAAAGTTCAGACAGACATGAAATCAAGTTAATTAGATTCAATCAACATTGAATTTAACTTAGGTTTAACCAAACATGAACCCAAGATAGTTCAATCAATATTGAATCTAACTTCCAACTTTTTAACTTAAGTTACGATAAACATGAACTTAAGTAGATTTAATCAATATTGAATTTAATTTAGGTTCAACCAGACATGAACCCAAGTTAGTTCAATCAATATTGAATCTAACTTCCAACCTTTTAACTTAAGTTCAGACAAATATGAACTCAAGTTAATCTAACCCAACTTTCAATTCGAAATCAAACATACATGAATTCAAAATTTAAGTTTAAACTAAAATCAAGACATAAATTCAACATTTCAAACCAAAATCGACATAAATTTGATATTTTAAATAAAAATTCAACATAATCAATATAAATTCGATATTTCAAATAAAATTTGACTTAATCGACATTTTAAACATAAATCAACATAACCGACATAAAATTGACATTTCAAATATAAATTTGACAAATATTGATATTAAATGAAATTAATCCAATATTTCGACAAAATTAAACATTAATTAATATAATTTGACATAAACCGACATCCAGGACATGTTAAATCAAACATCCTACAAAATTCTAAGGCAATAAACATGACATTATTTTCTAACAATCTTTTCTTTGCAGGGTGAAGACAAAAAGTCTCGTTTAGATTTTCTTTGCATGTTATATGATATGCTAACTCTGTTTTGCAGGACGACATTCTGGACAAAAAAAAAATAAAAACAATATCTTTTAGGATAGTCACCAAAACAAAACAAAACAACGACATGGAAAACAAAAACAAAACTTTTAAGATAACGACATGAAAAACAAAATCAAAACTTTAAAATAATCAATATGACATGACATTTAGGAGTGATAGTGGGTACATCTTTCCTTAAAAATAAAATTTTAGAAAACAAATGATTGACATTAATCAGAAGTTTTCTTGAACAATTAAAAATTGTTTAAGATGTAATTAACTATAGAAGCTTGCTTCTATAGGAGATCCAAAAGAACCCACAAAAGAAATCTCTGGTTTTCCATGATTTTCTTTATATGAAAATTCTAGGATATATTATTATAGGATATTCTTCTATAAGGATTGTCATAAACATCATTTTCTACTATTAGCCCTAAATTCCTCAAATCTTTCATGGGATTTATAAGAATAAAATTAGGATAATATTAGATGGCGACTCCCCAATATCGACATTCCACACCAATCTCTTCCCATTGTCACCAAGAGATTTTGTGGCGACTGCGCTGGGGTTGATCTTTCTTCTCATCTTTTGTCATCATTTGTTTTCATTTCAAATTTTAAAAATAAGCTCCCAGTTTATAAATAAGTCAATAATATTCATTTTTTTTTAAATTTCAGAAAATTTGCAATGGATTCTCCGAATTCAATCTTTTCTTATTTTCAAGACTTTGACATACCAATAGAGGAAAATCCTCCCTTTTATCAAAATGATTATGGATTATTTAGTGAAACGGAATTCATATTAGATAATCCATATCAAACCGATACACAATCTTTTCAAGAATTTGACTTACAACCTTATGAAGACTTTCTCGAATTTTACAGAAAATTTGCCTGAATATACACCTGAAGAACCTAATACCCTTGAAGAAATGAAGAGACAAGCTGATAGGAAAGGAAAACAAGTTTACAAGGAAGATGATGCTCTACCATCATCTATGTATGAGATTGGATCGTGTTCAAAGAATATTCATAAAACTCCTTCATTTAAAAGAAAGAAAAGGTGGAACGAAAATGATAATTTTGAAACACCTGAATTTCAACAGAATAATTTTGGAAACCTTCCTTTTTAGACGAAAATCAATATATTATGATTCCTGTTGAATACACTGATAATTCCTTTCAACCTAAAAGCTCTCCTCCGTTTCGTGCTATATATTCAGTGTTTAAAAGGTTAGCACGAAAAGATAGATGTTCACTATCTAAATTATTAAACAAAATGGGTTGTGCAGTCTCCAACACCATGAAAAGGAGAATTTTAGCGATGGAAAATCCTGACTATCAATTTCCAACTGATAAACATTGTGTTCGAGTGCCAGTAAAATTTTGATTGGTCCCTAGAATAAAAGATGTGGTAGTCACAAATGACAAAGCTAAATATGATGAATTGATATCAGGAGCAGAAGATACAACTGCTAAAATGTCGTACTTGGTCCAAATGCTACAAAAAGCAAATTATCCTCACACAGGATATGATACACCACCTGAACATTCTCGTACTCTACTTAAAAAAAATGTATGGAGATGAAAATCATCTGAAAGAAGTTCAGATACCACCAACACTCCTATGAATAGTTCACAAGAAGAAACTTACAAAAAACATTCTATAAAATCATTTGAGGAAAGATTGAAGAAATTTAAAAAATATATTACACAACTTTCAAGGCAAGAAAAGAAAGATACCTCTGATAGTTCCAATGAAAATGTTGCCAGTGTTAACATGGTAGAAACCCGATCTACTTCCATAGCACGAGAATCAATTGAAGAGGAGGCAACCAATGAATTGCGAGCGGTGATACGACAACGTGATGAACAAATTAGTCGTCTTGAACAAAAAATGGAAGAATTGGTAGCAACTCTGGAAAATCTACCAACAAACCCATCTCCAGCCATTGAAATCATCAGACCAGAGGCTATTCATATCCTTAAAAATAAAGAAGAACCAATAGATATTGAGGAAATCACTCAAAAGAAAAAGAATTCTCCTCATAATGAAATTCTAGAAAAGGATATTACAAAGTTAGTAGAATAAAAAATTAAAGAAACAATGGCTAAAGTGAAAGCTGGAGCATTAACTCCAAAGGGTAGACCATACCCAGAGGAATTTGATTCTGTTCAATACCCTAAAGGCTTTGTTCCTCCTGTCTTTAAAATCTTTGATGGAATGGGTAATCCCTAACAACACCTAGCACATTTTAGAGAAAGCTGTTGTAATGCTGGAGGAAGTGATGCTCTCCTATTTCGACAATTTGTTAACAGTCTCACAGGAGATGCCTTTGACTAGTATGCAGAACTTCCCAATGGATCTGTCAAAACCTTTGTGGAACTTGAAAGCCTCTTTATTCAATGTTTTGCAGGAGCACAACATCACACTACTATTGGTGATTTGGTGGTAGAAAAACAAAAACTGGGAGAAAGCTTCGTGGATTATATTTTACGCTGGAGAAATCTTAGCATGAAATGTGAACCACAACTACAAGAGCAACACGCTGTTGGAATATTTCTTAAAAATATCCATGGTCCTATAGCTTTTATGCTCAAAGGATTCACAATAAAGACATTTGAAAAACTACTCAGTAAAGCTGTTAATCTCCAGGAAGAAGCAAAGCAGATGAGTGTAACAGAGAAAACTGAAAAAGATAAAAACTATCAAAACATTTGAAAAGAAACCTGGAAATGTTGTAGAAAAAGGTAAACAGGTGATGCGGATTCAACCAGAACAAAAGAAACAACAACGACCGAATTCTTCGACATCACAGACATCACCTCAATTACAACTTCAACAACCAATCCTAGTACCAACAGAAAAGAAAACAATGGCTGAAAGAATGAATAAAGAATATTCATTTAAAATAGAAGCCGTTAGTAAAATATTTCGTAGTCTGCTTAAAATGCCCGAATTTAAGCTACCAGAAGCTAAAAGGCCAACAGAAATTAACATGAAAGACAATCCTAATTATTGTCCTTATCACAGAATACTTGGACATAAAATTAAAGACTGTTTTGTCTTCAAAGACTAGTTAGAGCATAATTTTAAAGACAGAAACATAATAATCCCGAAAGAATATTTGAAAGAACTTGAAAAAGGGCCAGTAAATATGATTTCGATAGAGAAACTCAATCCTGGAAACAAAGATAGTACTTCTGAAGAGATCTTTGCTAAATATCAAATCACAAAATTTCCCAAGAAGGAAAAGAAAAAGAAAATCAAGAAACCAAAAAAGATCAAAGGTCTTCTAGATATAGGGGCTGCAACTCCTTTTGTACCTTCTAGTTCATTTCACTCTTGTACTAGGATAGTTATATCGGGTGAAGGACGAAAATTCCTTAAAGCGATAACTTTGTATGACTTCCTTTTTACTACCATGAATAATAACAATCCTAGTTTTGCTTATATTTTGTTTATTTTGGGCGATGTTTCTGAGAATAATCTTTTGAATTCTAACCCTATAGACGATACTCAAATCGTATATTATCAATCTAAAGACAACCAAAATAATGAAAATACAGATGAAAAGTTTGATAATGACAAAGATGAAAATGACATTGCTACATTTCAACTACAAGAAACTCTGATTTCCATAGAATTGGAATTCTAAGATTCAGAAAATAAAGAGTCAGATAATCAACTCGAAGAAATAATTGAAATTAATTTGAGAAGTGGAAAAATCTTACCTCCTAGGATGATTCCACAAGAAAACGAAAAACAAATAATCACACCAGACAAGATCATTCCTCCAATACATCCTTAAACCCCTGAAAGAAATAAGGATGATCTTCATAACAAAGTGGATTATAACCTACTAGCTCATTTGAGAAAATTACCTGCAAAGTTAAGCATCTATGACGCTCTCATACTTTCCAAAGAAATGAGAGAATCGTTAATAAAGGCCCTTTCAGATCCAGATATTTGCTTAACTCAACTTGCTAGTATTACCCAAAATGAAGCTTACCCAATAGAGGAATCAACTAAGATTACCTTCTCTGACAATGACTTGTTGCTTGGAATAACTGAACACAATCTTCCGCTGTATATTATGGTGAACATAAATGATACAATACTTTCAAGAGTTCTTATTGACCCAGGTGCTTCAATCAACATTATGAATTTGAGAACTCTTGCATATTTGGACATTGATGCCTCTCAACTATCAAGGGATACGATGATGTTACGAGGATTTAATTAGCATGGAGAACGGGCCCTTGGATTAATAACATTACTCTTAAAAATAGCTGACTTGGCAACGAAAGCAAAATTTCATATTATTGATTCAGATAGCTCATTTAATGCCTTACTTGGCAGACCATGGCTTCATGAATACAAAATGGTTCCTTCTTCATTACACCAATGTATAAAATACCTACGAAAAGGACAAAAATGTCGTATTATAGGAGATCTGCAACTATTTTCAATTCATGAAATCGGTATACATGAAGATGCAGCATATTAAGCTCCTATAAATAAAACAATGTATTCCAAAGAAACAATGGTGGATGTGGAAGAAATGAAAAAAGAAATGAAAATAAATGAAAAGAATTCTTCTTCAGTTAAGACAAGAGGAACTAATTCCTGTTAAACTCATACTTGAGGACGAGGACGAGGGAAAGAATATCTGATTGTCACAATGAAGAAACCACTGAAATTCAAAATCCACTTGGACTCTGAAGAAGAAACGACATATGTGATGGTGAAGAAACCTCAATTCAAAATATCTTTGGAAGAAGAAGATAAAGAAAGACAATTTGAATCTATGTATGACAAAATCAATCATTATATACATTCTATGACTTTGACTCCAATCTCCACTGGTATGATTGAGAATCTAATAGTCAAAGAAGTATATAATGATGACAAAAAGCCAATTAAGTTTAGATTTGGCTCTACTTCCTCTTGTACTGTAAATGATGTAAAAATAGAAGATGAAAATCTTCCACAATCAATGAAAATTCCTTTTGAGTTGTATTCTCCTTGGGCACAAAAATTTATTCGAAAAAGTTTAATGCTCAAACAATGGTCTTTAAAACCACCACATTTTATTGAACAAATGTGGAATAATAATAAATGAAATTCTAACTCCAAAGAAGGTATTGGATTTGGAACTCTAGGACCATTAGATGACACAAAATTTTGTCTGACCATCACTCAAGAATACGATTCTGAATCATTACCTGATCTTCCAACTGAAGATACTCCTCCAGAATTGGAAGAAGAAATTAAATCGACAATTGATGAATTAAAAGAAATAAATTTAGGAACTGATGAAAATCCAAAACCAACTTTTATTAGTTCATTCCTTAATGATGAGGAAGCAAAAGACATAACTCAACTTGTTGAGAGAATATAAA